>CM053567.1:187255212-187314450 GCA_028646485.1 Cryptoprocta ferox
GGGGGGGGGCGGGCAGGGCCCATATTTCTTGCCTCCCCATCAGCACAGCATGGGCCCTTCTTACCTGGGCTCCAAAGCTGGCCTCAGCGCACAGCCCAGCCCTCCCCCCAGAAGCCCGTCCCCCTCACTCCCTGCCCGTGCCTCTGGCCTGCCCTCCTCTCTGCACCCCTGCCCATGTTACCTGCCCTCCTTCCCAAGTCTCCACCCGCCTAAACCCCATATCCCCCAAGGCCAACGTCACATTCATTCTCTCAACAGACATGTTCCAAGTTTGTGGAGCTCTAGGGCCAGCTCCGGGAGGAAAGGCGAACGAGACCCGTAGCAGGCCGGCACCCCTGCTTCCCTGCAGCATAGAACATTCTACCAGGCCAGAGAGACAGAGCAATGGGGGCAGCTCCCAGTCTGAGCTCTGTGCCTTTGAAACTGATGCTGTTATTATCCCTGTCCCACTCCCTCTACCCGTCGTTTCAGAGAAGCGGACAATGGGACCCACCCAAGATCACAGACAGGGAAGTGGCACCCACCCCCTCAGAGATCCATCTGCCTGAATCCTTCCCTACTGTGCCGTGAACTTCAAGGGCAGTCTACAGCTCATCCACCTCTGTCCCCAGGGCCTGACGCAGCACGGACACAGCCTTGCTTGCTCAACACAGTGGTTTCAGCATCCAGGAATAGACACACGTTCTGCTCCCGGCTCTGACGTAGCCTTCCCAGCCCCCGGCGGCCTCCCGATCTTGATGAATGGCCCTCCGAGTGGCAGTGCCTGCCTCAGCATCTGTCTGGCTTCCTCCCTGAAAGTCAGCAGCCTCCATCTGGGCCCTAGAAAATTGCCTGATGCCTGCTGGTAAGAAGCAAAATCCTTAAAAAAAAATTAAAATTAAAATTAAAATTAAAATTAAAAAAAAAAAGCACTTTTTCAAATACGGGTCTCTAAAATTAGCTTCCTAAGACCAGGACAGGAGGCGGAGGCCACGGAGGCCACGTCCACACCTGGGCCTTAGGCTTCTCCTTCCCAGCAAGACACACACAGTGGCTCCCAACTGAAGACCCCGTTTCTGCGCTGGAGCTGGTGCGTGAGCTCGGGCGCCATCCGTCCTTAACGTGGGATCCTTACACAGCACACCTGTGTCCTAGTGTTGCCCCAAGAAGTGGCCGAGGCCATGGAAGTAAGGCCTGTCGCCCAGTGCTGGCACAGGACACACTGTTACCAAACACTGGCCCTGTCAGTAGGATGGCTTGGTAACCACTGCTGGTCCACACCAGGGCGCCTGAGGCACTGGACCCACTGAGGCAGAGAAGGAGGGAAAGGAGGCCCTGAACCAGCCAGGAACACAACAGCCTCACCCACAGTCCCTCAATGGGAGCCAAAATGCCAAGGGTCTGTGAATCCTGGCCAGGGCGCCCCACGGCGGTGCTGGTGAACTGTCCTGAGCCACCCAGGCCTCTGGGGGGGGAAGCCAGGAGGTCTAAGCCCGCAGCCCCCCATCCCTGCACCCTCCAGGCACCACCGCCCACCTGCTGAGAAGCCAAGACAAGCCCTGGCCCGGGAGGAGGGGACATCAGCCCTCACGACACTGGCAGTGTCTAAAAGAGAAAAATGGAACATTTGAAGCTGATACCTGAGAGCATATAGAGGACTCTTTAACCCCCAAATGTAAACTCGGGTTCTCTGGTCTTGAAACTTAGAAAACTTCCCTTCTGGGGTGCCTGGGGGCGCTCAGTCAGTTGAGTGTCCAATTTTGGCTCATGTCATGATCTCACGGCTCATGAGTTCAAGCCCCGCGTTGGGCTCTGTGCCGACGGCTCAGAGCCTGGAGCCTGCTTCCGATTCTGTGTCTCCCTCTCTCTCTGCCCCTCCCCTGCTCATGCTGGGTTTCTCTCTGTCAAAAATAAATAAACATTAAAAAAAGGAAAGAAAAGTCTCCTGCAGAGCTCCTTACAGAAGCAGGCATCCCTCAGCAATGTGAGCAGACCCACGCCACCGCCTGCCCATCCCAGGGCAGCCTGTCTTCTGCCACAAACCATAGCCACGCCCATCCACCATGGCCACCTCCCTTGACACCGAGCAGGAAAGGCCTCCACGCCGGGCCCCACCCTGCCATCCTGCCCCTGGCACAACACCTGTGCGGCATCCGCTTCTCTGGACCTCAGATTTGCCTTTTGAAAAATGGGGAGCATTTGGCCCAGATAGGGGTCTCCACCCCTCAGTAACACAGGTGCGGCCCCTGTGGCTTCTGCATAAAGCACATATGCCACGTATTTGCTTTTTCAGAATCAACTTCACTGTGGAGTCGTTTCCACTTGGAGTTACAAGTCAAAGAGCTTCAGCCACTGGGATCAAGAACATTTGGGGGAACTCCAGGAACATTCCTTCATGCCCCCTCTGCGACTTACCTTCATTTGCTTAATGTTTTTCTTTTTAAGGACATACATACAATGTGGACGGACCTGGAGGGTAGGTACTATGCGGAGCGAACTAACTCGGTCAGAGAAAGACAGATCTATGGAATTTGAGAAACTCGACAGATGAACATAGGGGAAGGGAAGGAAAAATAGGATAAAACCAGAGAGGGAGGCAAACCGTAAGAGACTCTTAAATCCAGAGAATCAACTGAGGGTTGCTGGAGGGGAGGTGGGTGGGGGGATGGGCATGTATGAGGGATGGGCACGAAGAAGGGCACCTTTCGGGATGTGCATGGGGTGTTATAGGGAATCACTGGGTTCTGCTCCTGGAACCAACACTACACTGTATGTTGGCTAACTTGAATTTAAATAAATAAATTTTTAAAAAAGTATATACTATTTCAGTCTTATCCAAAGTGATAGCATGCGCGTGCGCACGCACACACACATACACACAGACTTAATGTGCTATATTTTCTCTAACACACACTGAAATATATTAAAATAAAACACACCCGTCCACGTGCCACCTAAAACCTTTTCCCGCACCGCAGAGCCACACCCCTCCCTCCCCCCACCATGGAGAAATGACCACTCCCTGGGACCCGCCGCCCCTGGAGGGAGGCAGCCAGCTTCTGCTCGGCAGGGCTGATCGATACTGTGCGTGGACACCACTCTGGAGGCCAAGGAAAGAGCAAGCCAGGAAGGCACAGAAGAGAAGAGGACCAGGGGAAGGACCGAGAGCACGGAGGCCACATTCCGGCGAGCCGCATCTCAGCCCGCCAAGTTATTTTAGTTCCCGTCAAACGTTTTGCAAGAAAAGCCTTCTGAGATGTCGCATTTGGTTTCCCAGAAGGGATTTACCACAAAGCGTGTAAAGAAAGACTGGTCTCCTTCCAAGTCCCAGTTAATGAAGGGAAGCCTTCTGCGCCCTTAGCAATTAGGCAAAGCAATGTGTCAGATGTCTACGGTCCTTTAAAAAGATAGGAAATGAGCGGGGGCGCATTGGAGCCTAGAAAGAGGCACAGCTGAAGAGGTAAGACATGAGGAAATTCAGGGCAACTGCCAGGAGCCCGATGATGCTGGGCCCACCTCTGCAGCCCACGGCCACCCTCATTACCAGCCCCACCCCAACACCCCGCACCCAGCCCTAACCCACTGACATCACCCCAAACCCACCGCTGCGCCTGTGCACATGCCAGCTCATCAGCCAGGACAGCCCTCCCTTCCTCCTCCACCTGGAAAACTCCTATTCATCCCTCAAAAGCCGAGGAGGGTTGACGGCCAAGTCCCACCATCACCTCCCACAAGACTCTTGTCACAGAGCAGCACAGAGCACTCGGCGGCTGGGGGTGCTATTAGATAAGGCCGAAACCAAGTTCTAAAGGGCTTTCCTTCCTCCCCCCATGCGTCAAGGGGTTGACGGTCCGCGCCCAGGCAGCAGGATGTCGGGGAGGAGCTGTGAACAAAGGAACACGTCCAGACCAATGTGGTATAAAGATGTTTCCAAGGACAGCTTGGGCGACGGGCTGAGCTTGGATGTGCGACACGAGGTCCATCGTCCAGCATCAGCTTGTACGCGCGGCTGTGCACATCCAGGGCTCCCGTCCACAGAGCCGCTGCCGCGCCCAGGCTGTGAATCCGGGCACCTGCCACGCAACGTCAGCAGCCACCGCCGCCACGGCCACGGCGTGCACAGCTCCATCCACCAGCGTGGTTCGTTTCCTCCTTACGGTGGCCCTAAAGAGTTGGTACTATGATTGTCCCATTTTTGGGATGAGAAAACGCGGTGGCAAGGCAAAGAGCTTGCTCAAAAGTACCCCGCTAATAAGTGGGAAATGAACCCAGGCGGTCAGGCTCCAGGGCCCGATATGGTGGTGGGGAGAACCACAGCGAACTCCTACCTCACCCTTAAAAACTCAGCCCAAGTATCCATGCCCAGTTGACCCTAAAGAAGCCACGGAGGAGGTATGCAAGTAGTATTCAGCTGCAGGGACATTCATGGGTGTGTCCTGTGCAATAGGAATATTAAAAAAAAATAAATATTTGCTAAATCCCCAACCACTAAATGTATTCTAGAACATTGATACGACAGGATACCATGAAGTCATTAACACTGAAGCTCTATTTGTCACATTTTGGTTCAAAGTCCTCCCGCCCTGGGCCCTCCTGGCGTGCTTGTGAAAATGCAGACCCCGGAGTCTCATCTTAGAGCAAATGAACAGCAAAACCTGGAAACAGGGCCAGGCCATCAGAACATAAAATTTTTTGCACATGAATTTTTCTGCACGGCACTATTTGAGCATTGCTGCCAGGGATGCATATTTATTGCCCTGGAACGGAGTGAGCTCGGTGAGAAGTTCTGCTCACCGTGGGGTCTTCGGTGCCTAGAACAGTGCCTGGCACATAGTAGGTATTTTGGAAACATTAGTGAACGAACCCATCCATCAGCAAACGTCTGACACCAGTCTGTTTAGCATTATCGATGTTCCTGAGCGGTCTGTGTGCTTTTGGGGAGCAGGGGCTGTGAGCACCCTTTCATCCCCCCTGTGCCCACAGGAAGCCAGCCCTTGGTCGTGGTCCGTCAGCAAGTAAACAAGGGGACACTGCTATATTGCATCCACCCCATGGTGCGTGTTTATTCACTGTTTAATGTCTCTGAAATTAGCATGGGTCTTACAGTCTGACTCTCACTGTTGCTTTTCCAAAAATAATAACGCATCTCGCCACCGATGGCACTTTAGGTTTAATAGAACACAGTAACTAACGGAGTCCACAATTCTGATTTAAAACACTAAAATCAGATGCCGACACAGCTAACAGATTGTCATGCGCTCCCTTTCTTGTGATTTGCAAAAACTAATCCCACGCCATCTGCTCTAAGCTTTTGGCTTCGGCCCCCAGTGCTCCCGGCCATCCAACACTTAGCTCCTGAGGTACAAATCCAAGGTCTGATGCAAATGGCAAGTGGCCCGGTCTTCCCTTGGACACTTCTGACAGCCTTGGCTGGAGGGTTTTTCTACAACATCTTCCTTGGGGGCACAGGGTGGGCCAGAGGCCAACGCTGGGCCTGAACCGGGGTATGTCCAACCCCAGTGTCCCTGGTTGGACGTTCCACGAGGCACATGGTCTGTCCACAACAGCAGTTGGTCCCGCTGTGACTTCCTAGGACTCAGAGGACTGGCACTAGGAAGCCAGCCGAAAGCCCCAGGCAAGCCACTCTCATCTGCAAATGGGGACGGGGGATGGGAGTCCCGTCCCCAACCCAGGGTTGTTCTGAGAACCAAATGAGGTTCATCTGAAAATTCTCTCAAAGCAGCAACGTCCATACAGGGCAATTCATGACATCTAGGAAGCTGCACTGTGTAGACAGAGAGATCCTCAGACTTTCCGACGAAACATCAGCACAGACTTTCCATCAGAACACTTTACCTCTTTGACGACAACCTACCCTGTCCTAACCTCTGCATGAGCCAGTGGTGCGGGCAGTGAAGAGATGGGTCGTGAAGCCCAAACCCCGGCCGGGCCACCGTCCCCCTGTGCTGCCCTGGACGCACCACCCACGCTCGCTGAGCCTTGGCCTCCTTGCGGGTAAAGCGGACCTAGCTGGCCGCGCCCATGTGCCCCGGGCAGTAGACCTGCCATCTGTCGAGCGCCGGCCCAGAGCCTGCACGGCGGGGACGGGAGCTATTCCCAGCGACGTATGTCTTCATTTACCCCAGCAGTGCGAGGCTGGCTCGGCGTTCCTGCTAAGGGTCGTTTCATTCCCCCCAAGCAGCAAAGCTAACCCAGTCTGCACAGCTTCAGAAGGTTCTCTGGGCCACACTCTGGGGCTCCGGCGATAGAGAGCAGTGAATGCAACAAGGCGGGGCCCCGGCTGTAGGCTCCGTGGACCTCGTCCAGGCTACTCATGCCCTGACCATCCTGGCCCCTGGCTGGGACACGAGGATAATACGAGCAGGCTGGGACTGCGGACAGATGACACCCAGCGCACAGTGCGAGCCCCAGGCACCCCGTGAGCTCCCAGCACGCTCCGGCATCCCACCGCTGATCACAACTGCAAACACAAAGCACTTGAAGGCCAAGAACCTTCTGGGACGGAATGGAACGCAGGGACGAGGACATTCCAGAAAGGCTGGGGCAGAGGGACGATCACCCCCCTGGGCCACCCCTCCCAGACAGTAGTGCCCATCTTCTGATGGGAAGTCTGTCTTTTTACTTTTTTTTAAGTTTATTTATTCATTTTGAGACAGAGACAGCAGGGGAGAGGCAGAGAGAGAGAGAATCCCAAGCAGGCTCCGCACTGTCAGTGAGGATCCCAATGCGGGGCTCGAACCCAGGAATCGTGAGATCATGACCCAAGCCAAAACCAAGAGTCAGATGCTTAACCGACTGAGCCACCCGGGCGCCCCAGGAAGTCCATTTTTTTAGCTTGAAACAAAACCTGGTTTGAAACCTTCAAGCTGGAAGTTCGTGTCTCTCTCTTCACAGGGAGAAAAGCTGGGCTGCTCAGCAGATCGATGAGACGGAAGAGAAAGTCCAAAAACAGGTTCAAGGGCGGACAGGAATTTGACACACATAAACGGGGAGAGAGAACGCTGAGCCACTACCGCCACACTGGGCAAAGGACTAACCTCTTTGGGAACAAAATTACACCGGACGTCCACTGAGATCCTTACAGCAAAACAACTTACACGTGGGTCACATGCTGAAAATAAACACAAAGAAACCACAAAACAAAGAAATCTCCGAAAAACAAATATAAAAGGAGATCAAAAAAAGCATAAGCAGCCACAGAAGACACCTGTGTTAACTCTCCGCGGGGCCGGGGTGGTGGTGGGGGGAGAGCATCGCATCACAGGCAAGAACGTCAAACCACAGGTTGGGAGAATACACTAGTCACACCGCACAGACCACAGGCTAATAGCTTTAATGGGTTAGGAGGGCTTTACAAATCAGAGTAGTTTTGGGGCGCCCGGGTGGCTCAGTCGGCTAAGGGTCCGACTTGGGCTCAGGTCATGATCTCACAGTTCGAGGGTTCAAGCCCCGCATCGGGCTCTGTGCTGACAGCCAGCTCGGAGCCTGGAGCCTGCTTCGGATTCTGTGTCTCCCTCGCTCTCTGCCCCTCCCCCGCTTGCACGCTCGCTCTCTCTCTCAAAAATAAACACTAAAAAAATTAAAGAGAAAAAATCAACGTTGTTCTGAGCACCACGCCAATAGTAAAATTAGTGTGGATGATGAAGAAGTAATTCCCCGAAGGAGAAAGAGCACGTGGCCAGTACACACACGACAAGATGTAACCAGCGGAATGAGGACCGGAAGGAGAGCTCTCACTTACCACATTAGCCGAGATTTGCAACATTCACTGTTGGCAAGGCTCTGGCAAACTGCTATTCTCATTCGCTCTCGGTGGGTGCAGGTTGGCACAATGTTTTCTGGAGTGCTGTTGGACAATTTCTGCGAAAAATTTAAATACGGATTGGTTTTGCTCCCTCACTTCCCTTCTCGGTTCTGTCCTCACGGGATAATTGGGCGAGGGGATGGTCCACACCACCAGGGACGGCAGAGAACTGGTGAGTTAACTAAAGCACAGAGTGCCCAAACTGTAGAGGCTGGGGGACAATTTCTGTCACACCTGCTGTGTGGGAAAAGCCAGTCACAGGCAGTAAGATCCCCTTTCTCGGGAAAAAACCCACGTGGACACAGACACCTGCTGACACTGCAGCCCTAAGCAACAGGGTGACCCATGAAAGCTATTTCCATTCGGGGGCAGGGGGAGGAGGCTGTGTGAACAAAGAGAATTCTCCAAAACAGAAGGTGGCCGCTGCTACCAAGGGCAGGGGAGGGAGAGGACCGAGGACACAGGAGAAGGTAGGTCTGGGCCAAAAAACAGGCCTCCACTCACCCCTTGCCCGGACCTCCACTGGCCTCCACTCATCCCCCCGCCCTGACCTCCACTGGCCTCCACTCACCCCTGACCTCCACTGGCCCCCACCCACCACCCACCCTGACCTCCACTCTCCCTCCCCTGACTGCCATGTTGCTAGGTTGAGCCCACACTCTGTAACCTAACTTATCTGACCATGAAGTGGCTTTGACATCACTGACCCCAGCCTTCCAGCCCAGACACTCTCTTCCCTGACAACTACTGTCACATTTGGTCCATGGGGTGATGACCCTCGAAGCTCAGGATCACTGAATCCTCACCGTGTGTAGGTCCCACGCTAGAGCATGACAGCCCCATCTTACTCAACCCGTCCTCTGAGGGGACACTGATACCTCTGTCACTTTACAAACAGGGAGCCCAAGGTAGTAAGGGACCAAGGAACATAAACTCCCAGGGCTTGTCCAACCCCGGCCCGTTCTCTTCCTGTGATACATGCCACTGCATGGGGCTGGAGGCTGGGGGAGGGGGCTCTATGAACACATCACAGACGAGTGAAGCCCCTACTGGAGGCAGAAGCAGCCTCCCCAAGGCTGGGAGGCATCTGGGTGTTGCACTCTCTCCAGTGATTGCACACGGCTCCATTAGTGTTAGAGGCACAAGGCAAGGGCTTTGAGCAACACAAGACAAAAGTCCGGTTTCCGTTAAAAGGCTCCTTCTGGCTACATAGCAGACTAGCTTCGAGGGGTAAGAGTGGAAGCAGGGAGGCCTGGGAGGGGGGTCTCACATGCCTTCCAGGCAGGAGGACACACCCCCAGACTGGCAGGCTGACGGCGCAGGGCTCTGGTGAGACAGCATCATTGCCATCAAACACTGGTGAGGTCCTCTGTCTTATATACGCACCAACACCCCCCAGACCTCACAGCCTCCCTTCCTTGGCCTCTGCTCCAGTCACACTGGCCTCCTGCTGCCCCTCAACCCACCAAGCATGGTCTGACTACAGGGCCTTTGCACTTGCTACTTCTCTCTCTGGACCACTCTTCCCCCAAATGCACCCATCTACTGGGTGCAAATGACCTGGCACCTACGGGGTCCAACTTGTTCGTATCCCACATGCCCCGTGAACATCTGCTCTGAGCACCACACGTGTGGGTGGCTCCCTCCCCGCCTCTGTGAAGGCGTCAGTCCAATAGGGAAGATCACTGGGTAGAGAAAGAGGGCATTGGAGCCCTGACAAAGGATCCCACGGTCCTGTGGGGGCCCGGGCTTCAGGGAAAGTCCTGGAGAAAGCGGCCTGAGATTCAGCACCAACAGGAGCCAGCCGGGATGGGGGTCAGGGCATGGAGGGGGGGGGGGCGTCAACCAGAGCACATCTTTAAAGCCCAAAAGAGTAAGAGATGGCGGCTCTTTGGAGGAACCATGCGTATGTCCCCCAATTTCTCCAGCCACCCAGAACACTCACTGGCCACCTCCTCCAGGCAGGCCCCAAGGGTCCTGGGAATCCAGCGTCCAGAAGGAACATGCACGCGTCACCCTCAAGGGGAAGGAGCAGACCCTAGTCCAACACACATACAACTGAGCAGATGACGAACCCCAGGCAGGTGGTCTGAAACAAAGGAAACCGGCCACTGGGCGGGTCAAACTGTCCTAGACACAGAGGCTCCCCAAAACTTTGAGCAAGAAGTGAGGCCAAGCGGAGTTCTGAAGGAGGAGATAGGGCCGACCCAGTGGAAAGGAATGGAACATTCCAGGCAGAGGGAGCTGGTGCACCGGGGGAAAGCAAGGAGCCCAGGCAGTGGGCAGGCGGTCAGGAAGGACTGGGGGAGGCACGGGACACGAGGGGCCAAGGGACAGGCCACGTGGGGGCACCCTCATGTCTGGTTTGCACAGTGGGGTACACCGTGCCCCCCGGATGGGGGTGGAGGAACTAGGAAGGGCTGTGGTTTGCACAGGCAGACTACACGCTCAGGCCCGGCCATGTCAGGATGGAGAAGGCTGGACCCAGACAGCAGAATCAGAGGGAGGGTCACCAGGGGGACCTGGGAGACACACTGCCGAACTCGGCCCCTGTCATACTGAAGGACGGTGGGAACGAGTGCAGTTCTCCAGTCTGACAAGCGATGGACCTGACTTAGCTGCAGGAAGGCCAGGCCACAGGGGGCTTGCTCCTGCACAGTCAAGTCGGCGGGGGCCTGGGAAGCCCCCCACCCGTGGGAGCCTGACCCTGCTCTTTCCCAGTGAGGACCCTGCGGAGCCGAGAGGCAGGGCTGGGTGCAACCAGAGGTCTGTCCCCTCCACACATCCCAGATGACCTTCCCATTCTGTTCATTCCCCCAATGCAGATGGGGCCGCTCTTGCGGTAACAGGTTGACTTGCACGAAGCAGTCACGGCAGTGGGAAAGCCACCATCTCATCCCATCCATTGGCTCTTCTGCCATCACGGCCACCAGCTAGGGATGCGGCATTTACCATGTCACCAGCGTCCCCACCTTCAAGGGGAGAAACGCTGCTCCGAGGGGCTGAGAGACTTGCCCAAAGTCACCCAGCGAGGAGCTGGATGTGGGGCCCAAGTGCCTCTGATCCCGAAGCCCGGGTCCCTCACGACCCGACGGGCCAGTAGACGCAGTCCAGGCGGGGTTTAAGGAGGGGGTCCGGGGCTGCAATAGCGAAAGCAAGCCCGTGCCCTTCCACACCTGCAAAGCTGCTCACCGCTGTCCCCTCCCACTCCTAGCAAAGCAGGCAGGTCCACACCCGCCCCGCCGTGACCGTGTGAGGCCACGGCCTTGCACATGAGACACGCTGGGAACATTCCACTCTACTGCCTCATGATCAAATCCAGCTTCAGGCTCTGCAGGGCTTTCAACGGAAGGAAACGCCCCCTGAGAGCCGGAGGCCTGAGTTCCGCAGAGTTCAGACAGTTCTGGAGGCCAAAGCTCAAGTTCAGATCACGGGGAAGAAATCATGGGCTCAGCAGGTCCTCACTCCCCCGAGGGGTTTTGGGAAGAACCCCTCCTTGCGTCTTCCAGCTCCCAGTGGCCGTGGCGTCACCCGGCCTGTGGAGCCTCTACCCCGTTTTCACACCGCCTTCTCCTGTGTCACATTTCCTGCCTCACTCGTGTAAGGACACTTGTCATTGGATTTAGGACCCACCCACATAATTCAGAATAAGTTCCCCCCCCCCCCCATTCTTATTCACGTCTTCTGCCATGTACGGTAATATTCACTCTTTTGGCACATAGAGTAACGTTCACAGGTTCCAAGAGTAAGGACGTGCACGTTTCGGCCGCGACAAATACCACATGTGCCAACCGACCAACGGGCAAGGTCTGTCTAGCAGCTGCAGGGGGTGGGGGGCAAGCTTCTATCTGAACAGCAGTAGAGACTGGAGGCTGAAAGCACACGCTCCTGGCTCCCCACGCGAGCTGTGGGGCTTGGACAAATTTCTTAACCGCTCTGTGCCTCAGTTTCCCCGCCTGGAACAACAGTCTCTACCACTCAGGGTCTGGCAAGCACTGCCTGGGGCAGTCCACGTCCAGCACTTAGAAGAGTGGCAGGCACCCAGGCCGCACGCAGTGAAGGCTGCTGTTCATAGAATTCTTGGAATCCGTCTTACTCCAAACCTGCCCCTCCTCCCTGGGGCGGGGCCCGGGCTCTGCAAAGAGCCACAGGTCCTAGAGACCTGTGACACCCACCTTCCCTCCCTCTTACACCCAACAGGCCCCAGGTCCTGCCAGGGCTATAGCTCCTTAGGCTCTCTGTCCCCACGGTCTTGCTCTGGCCTGGACTGGCCCAGCCCTCCGTCTCCTCACTCACCTCCACCCTGCCCCCACCCTCCACGGCGTCCTATTCCGTCAGGCCAGTAGGACTCTGGTGGCAGCTAAGGCAATGGTCCCCCACCCTACGGCGGTTATGGCAGATTAGGAGACAAACACAGACAGCGCAAAGAAAATGGAGATACAACCCACAGGCTGGGAGAAATGTACCCAATGAAGGGCCTACGTCCAGAATAAAGGGCCCCTACAATTCAACAATAAAAAGACAAACGAGTTCATTTTAAAATAGGCAAAGTACACATCCAGATGGCTGACGGGACACAGGGAAAGATGCTCAACAAGGCTCGTCGTCAGGAAACTGGAAATCAAAACCAGAAGAAGGTATCACCTTACACCCGCTGAAACGTAACATCAAAAACACAAGAAAAAACAGGTGTGGGCGAGGATGGGGGGGAAAGGAACCCTCGTGCCCTGTTGGTGGGAACGCAAACTGGTGCAGCCGCTGTGGCAAATGGTATGGTGGTTCCTCAAAGAATTAAAAATAGAGGGGTGCCCATGGGGATCAGTGGGTTAAGCGCCAACTTCTTCTCAGGTCATGATCTCAGGGTTCGTGGGTTCGAGCCCCGCGTCGGGCTCTGTGCTGACAGCTCGGAGCCTGGAGCCTGCTACAGATTCTGTGTCTCCCTCTCTCTCTGCCCCTCCCCCACTCATGCTCTGTTTCTCTCTGTCTCTCAAAACTAAATAAATGCTAAAAAATTTTTTTAATTAAAAATAGAAATACCATATGATCCAGAAATTCCACTAGTGGGCATTCCCCCAAAGAAAACAAAAACACTAATTCATAAGCATATGAAATCTGGGTGCCCGTCTTAGCTACTGGCTGATAATAACCCCCAATTAGCAGGTCAGCCAGCCATCAGATTATCACAATAACATCAGCGGTGTTCTCTGTGTCAGAACACCTGGGGGGCTGAGGAAACTCACGGACGCCCAGCTCTTATGCCTGGCGATTCCCGTGCCACCGATGTCCGCCCGCTGTTGCACTTGACAATCCACGCTATCCGGACGTACACAAGGACTGATCATGAGAAGGACGCCTGGGTGTCAGGCACTGTGCAACATTATTTCTCGAGGAACTCCTTGGAGCAGATCGTTTTATTTGTCCCATTTTACAGGGAAGAGTGAACTCAAAAGAGAGGGACCAAGTCGCTGAAGGTCGCACAGCCCAGCAGGGGGGCACCAGAAACAGAGTCCGTGGAGGCCTCTGACTGCAAGGCGCCCCACCCGCCACGGGCAGGAAGGGGAGGCTCAGAAAGAGAGGCCATTCCCCAGGGCCTGGGCCTGGCAGCCCAGGGGACCGGAGAGGAGCCAGCATTCAGTTCAAGGAACTGCTCTCAGCCCCGCTGCCCATCGGAAACACCTAGAGAATCTCTTCTTCATCCCACTGCCTGCCTCCACCTGGCCACTGACTAGAACCTTCTGTTTCCATCTGGCCACTGACCAGAACCATCACCATCACCACCATCACCACCACCATCACCACCATCACCACCATCACCACCACCATCACCACCATCACCACCATCATCACCACCATCACCATCACCACCACCATCACCACCATCTCCACAACCACCATCTCTACCATCACTACTATCACCACCATCATCACCACAACCACCATGTCCACTACCATCACCATCACCATCACCACCATCATCACCACCAAATGCCTGACTCTGCATTATACTATCACCAGCTTAAAAAGAACAGCTCTGGAGCAGGGGGCCTCGACCTGGGGCGTACATGAGAATCATCTAGAAATGGAATTCCCAACGCCTAGGCTCTGCTCGGTCCCACCGACTCAGGACCTCAATGTGGGGTCCAGGTCTCAGCAGTTTTGAAGTTGATTCCAACGTGCAGTCAAAGCAAAAGCCTCTGGTCTAGGGTCTAGCCTGTGTGGTCCCCACGCATCACCCCCGTGCTTACTAGGGTTGCAAGATTTCAGGTCCGCCCCAGGCCTACTAAATCCCAAACTCTGGGGTGGGCCCCCGCAGTCTATGTCAGCCGGCCTGCCGCATGACACTATGCCACCTCAAGTGTGAGAACCTCTCATCGAGAGCCTGGTCTGCTGAAGTGGCAGCCTGTTTGCATCACCCAGGGGATTCAGGCCCATTAAAGAGTGAGAAGCACCCATCCTACCCCCACCCTTAAATTAGAGCCCCTCACTTCACCCAGGGTGAGGCCCAGGTCCCCTTTAAAGGTGAAGCCACGTTGAGGGCAGGCCACTCTGAGTAACAAGACCAGCGTCACATGAGCCTGGGTCCTGGCCACTGAGGACAGGACCGAGAACCACCCTACCAGAGCCCTGAATTTCCATGAGCTGTCCCCTCCCCAGCAATGCTGAGCCAATGGGTTGGGGGCCCCCGAAAGTACATTTCCACCCAAGCGCCCAGGTGACAGAATATGGCTGGTGTCAGGATCACACTTGGGTATTCCTGGTTTAATGTTAAAAAACTAGTCTTTCAGGCTCTGAATCCTCCTCTAGCAGACCCTGACTGTGTGGCCCTTTGACTCAGAGGTCTCACCTGGAAAATGGGCCATGACAGTTATGAATCATTCACTGGTTGTTGTGAGGGAGCAAGAGATTTGGAGAGCTCAAGTGATTCTGAGAATGCTTACCATGTGCCTGGAATTTCCAGTTTTAGTGTAGCCGCCACTCTCCACCACCATCCCACCCACACAGTCACTACCACCATCACCACCGCCACCACCATCTCCACAACCACCACCATCTCCACCACCACCACCAACACCATATAATCATCACCATCTCTACCACCACTACCACCACCACCACTTCCTCCATCACCTCCACCATCATCACCATCACCACCATCACCACCACCATCTCTACCATCACCACCATCACCACCATCATCACCACAACCACCGTGTCCACTACCATCACCACCATCACCACCACCATCTCTACTATCACCACCATCACCACAACCACCGTGTCCACTACCATCACCATCACCACCATCACCACCATCACCACCACCATCACCACCATCACCACCATCTCCACCACCATCTCTACCATCACTACTATCACCACCATCACCACCACCATCTCTACCATCACAACTATCACCACCATCATCACCACAACCACCGTGTCCACTACCATCACCACCATCACCACCATCACCACCATCACCACCACCATCTCTACTATCACCACCATCATCACCACAACCACCGTGTCCACTACCACCACCATCACCACCATCACCACCATCACCACCATCTCCACCACCATCTCTACCATCACTACTATCACCACCATCACCACCATCACCACCACCATCTCTACCATCACTACTATCACCACCATCATCACCACAAGTACCATGTCCACTACCATCACCATCACCACCACCACCATCATCACCATCACCACCACCACCACCACCATCACCACCACCATCTCTACCATCTCTACTATCACCACCATCATCACCACAACCACCGTGTCTACTACCATCACCATCACCACCATCACCACCATCACCACCACTATCACCACCATCTCTACCATCACTACTATCACCACCATCATTACCACAACTACCATGTCCACTACCATCACCATCACCACCACCACCATCACCACCACCATCATCACCATCACCACCATCATCACCATCACCACCATCATCACCACCATCACCACCACCATCACCACCATCACCATCATCACCACCATCAACACCACCATCACCACCATCACCACCACCATCATCACCACCATCACCACCACCACCACCATCACCACCATCACCATCATCACCACCATCACCACCATCATCACCATCTCTACCACCATCTCTACCACCACCACCATCTCTACCACCATCTCTACCACCACCACCATCTCCATCATCACCACCAACACCAACACCAACACCTCCACCACTACTACCACCACCATCTCTACTACCAACACCACCATCACCACCAACACCACCATCACCACCATCACCTTTACCATCACCACCACCTCCATCACCTCTACCATCATCACTATCACCACCATCTCCACAACCACCACCATCACCACCACCACTACCAGCACCATCACCATCTCCACCACCACCATCAATGACCACCACCATTATCACGAGATATTCACAGTACAGTCCCAGCAGCAAAGAATGGCAGTTCAGGAGGAAAGGCAGACAAACTGAGAGAGAGAGAAGGATAGAGAGCCTGCTGTCACATAAACCATCTCAATTTGCTTCAGCATTTGTTCAGAACCTAACGCCAAGGACATATGCGCAAACTAGAGATGGGTGTGGGAAGATGGAAATGGAATCTTGGCATGTCATGGATACTGGTGTTTCAACCTCAAACATCCCCATGGCCAGGTGTGCCCTGAGGGCAGGTCATTGCGTGCGTGCGTGTGTGTGTGTGTGTGTGTGTGATCTCCAAACCCCACCCCCCTCCACAGTGCCTGGCACAGAATCAGGGGAGGCAGAGGCAGCAAGCCCTGACATTCCAAAGTCATTTCCCACCCAGCCCATTCCTCTGTTCGGCGGCGAAAGCGCTGGATTCAAAACTGGTGAAGTGGATATTTTTGCAAAGCCACGTAGACACATAGTAGGCAGGCATTAATGACATTTACATTAATAATCAACAACTAACAGAAAAGTAGAATTTCTCACTTCTCCACAATTTCCCCCAGCGACACTGACTCCTGTCCCCGAACACATCCCACGCCGTGCCATGCGGAATTCCCAGGCCCTCTTGCTTCCTGTAACCTAAGTCCTTTGAGACGATGGTCTGATGCTCTCATGTCTACAAGCCCACCATCAGAACAGGGGCCCCTCTGGCCTGAAATGGGGGGGGGAGCTGCTCAGAACGAGGGATGCTTTTGTCTACACTGCCTGAGCACGCGGGCTGAGACTCTCGCCATCCCATTCTCCCCCCGTTACTCCGCTTTTCAGCCTCCTCAAGCTGGGCAGTGGCCCGGTCCCTGGCATCCATCGGATGAGCTGCAGATAACATTAATAAAGCCCAGCTGTGGACCACGGTGCCTCTGATGAGGGAGGAATCAGGATCGTGGAGAGATAAAGAGACCCAGGCCAGGCCCCCTTCTAGACCCTGGGCTGCTCCAGCCCTGGCCTCTGCTTCTTCCTGTCGCCCCCAGGAACCCCTCTCCCCCCAGCAAGCCAGGCCCTACTCAGCCCTGGGGAGAAGAGAGGACCCAGCCCTGGCCCAGCCCTTCCGTAGCTCATAGCTGCCCCGTCAGCCCAACCCACATAGGGCATTTGTGCCAGCAAAGAATCGCCCGGGGCATGGGTAGCCCCAGGGAGGCAGTGTCTGAATTCCCTAAAGTGACCTTCTGTTCCCAGATACCCAGGGCCCTGGTGCTCTCCACACACACACCCCCCACCCCAGGGGCTAGGAGGAACATTTTGAATGAAAAAGCTTCCCTCACCTGCAAGGCTCTGCTCAGGCAGCTTCCTCGCTCAGGATGCCTCCCCCGCCCGTGTGTTCCCTCCGCAAACACTGACTGTGCGTCTCCTGGGCTCCCGGCTCAAGTGCAGACAGCGAAAGAGAAACAGCCGCTGCCCTCGTGTTACCCAAGCCCTGGTAGGGGAGGGAGCTCAGATTCGGATGACTGCAAAGGATGAGGTCAGCGCGGAGAGCCTGAGGGGCTTCCTGGAGGAGATGGCCCCCAAGCCCCGTCTTCAAGAAGAAGCAGGGAGCTGGCTAGCCAGGTTAACAAAGGATAAATGCGTTCCCAGGAGCAGAGGAGAAAGTTCTGGAGGCTCTAACTACCACTGACTGCCCCACGGATGATGGAGAAAACAGGGGCGGATTCATTCTCTTCATGCTCTCCTCTGTTTGAATAACCACAACAACAAATGCTACCTCAGCCATTTTAGAAGGCAATAGAAATTTAAGAAAAAATGGAAGAGGGGAGAAATGAAAACCTGAAGGAAAGTTGGTCCCAAACGAAAGATTCTAAAAATGTAACGACCTCCCTGTAGAAGAAGTACATTTTGTGAAAAGTCTCTGCTGCTCTTTCAAAGCTGGACCCCAATGGGCTGCTTAGAATGGAACCATGGGGCAAGCAGTTCCCTCCGTCTCAAATCGACTGAGACCAGGACAGGGCAGGGAGCAGAGGGCCGACAGGTGGACCCCGAGATCCTCAGGACACCCCCCCACACCTAGCAGCACTTTTAAAAATGTTTCCTTTTTCAGGGGCGCCTGGGTGGCTCAGTCGGTTAAGCGTCCGGCTTCGGCTCAGGTCATGATCTCACGGTTCGTGGGTTCGAGCCCCGCGTCGGGCTCTGTGCTGCCAGCTCGGAGCCTGGAGCCTGCTTCGGGTTCTGTGTCTCCCTCTCTCTCTGCCCCTCCCCTGCTCGCGCTGTCTCTCTCTATCTCTCAAAAATAAAAAAAAAATTTTAAAAACAAATTTAAAAATGTTTCCTTTTTCAAAGTTGCAAAACTACAGACAAATTCCAAGAAGTGTACAATGAATCCCTCTACACCTCATGCAGACTCACTGAGCGTTCACATTTTTCCACATCTGCTCCATCTACAGATCAAGATCTATGTCTCTCGTATGTTTATTTTTAAGAACAACTTGAAAGCCAACTGCAGACTTCACAGCATCTCGCCCTAAAATGCTGTGGCTTTCACTTGTTTAGACCAAGAACGTTATGAAAGCACAACACCGTGAACACACCCAGGAAATGTTATCACTGACACACTTCATATTCAAACGTCACCGGTTGTCACAATAATGTCTATGTAGCAAAATGATGATTTTCTTGACCCAAGTCTCAGAGCGCTTGGTAAGAGCAAGACGCAGTCATGTCCTTGTCAGATGGACTCCGGGCCACAGACAAACTTCCCCGAATGAATCAAGTGGAAAAGCAAACCATAATGATAATCCAGATTAATACGCATCCGCAGGTAAAGAATAACCTTTGACAACAGGGCACAAGGCCGAAAGGGATTCTGGGCACAGAGAGAGAGAGGGTTACAAATCTTCAGCTAACGCCAGCCCTTGGTCTCGGGCTCCTTGTCGAAGAAGACACAAGCCACATGCCCTGGAGCCTGACTGTGGAGTCCCCTCTGTCCCTGGGAGCTGGCAGAGTAGACCAGTCAGGCCACCGTGCAGAAAGGCAGGGGACCGGGGCTCAGAGCTCTCAACCTGCTGAGTCACTCTGGAGAAGTCGCACAGCTGCATGCACAGCTGCTTGTTTCTCATCTGTGGGCCCGCAGCTCCTCCCCGAGGGTCCTAGGAGCAATCACGGTGTGCGCCCAGCGTACGCCCAGGCTCTCTTGAAAGGGCTGCCGGGAATGCAAAGCCCCAGCCCCTCCCGGCCCCAAATGCTTGTCTCCATTCTGCCCCCTTTTTCCCTCCCAACTGGACCACGCCCCCCGTCTCCCTGCTTGTCTGGCTCTACAGTGTGTCACTTCCTCACCCTCTGCCCCACCCCATGCAGCCCCCCCTCCCATCATTCACGGTCACCCTGAACCATGCAGGGTCCTGATTCAGGGTCCCTTCACCCTGGCCATTACTACTTCTCTAAGAGTCAGAGAACAGTAAAATATATTCACACCACGGATTCCCTACAGCCCCCAGAGTGAAAACCATGCTCCCAGGCCTTGACGAGGCCCTTCCTCACCTGTCCCCCCACCCCCGCCTCCCCTCTCCCTTTGCGGCAGGTTCGCTCAAACCCTCCTCACCCGCCAAACCAACCTCAGAAAACAGCAACCCTGGTGGGTGGGTGAATCCTCTAGGAGACCGCTGAGGCCCCGGAGGTTCAGAGAGGTTGAGGAACTTGCCCAAGGTCACTCAGCTCAGGAGTGATCAAACCAGGGCACAAATAAGTGAGCGCCCTTCAATGTACATGGAAAGCAAAATGTTTCAACGACACCCACCCTTCTCTATCCACGCCGCCTCTGGACGAGGCTGGGAAAAACACCGACAGCGGTTCGAAGGGTGGTGGGCATCCAAATAAATGCCATTCTCTTGTTCTTTTTGCCAGATCTTTATCACTTTTAAATAGTTTTAGGTTCACGGTGGGAAGACGGTAAGGACCAGAAATCAGTGGATATAAGTGATAAAGAGTCCCACACACAACTCACTGACACTGCATCGGGGACACACTACGCACAGGTGATAAAGCTGGTGGCCTGATTTCAGCTGAGGACTCACCCAGAGTGGCTGGCACAGGGCAGGAGTCCCCATCCAGCTCTGTCCAGGCAGAAGGACACTGCCCTAGACCAGCCCCTGCCCCCCGTTGCCACATACCTGTCAATCCGGGGCTGTCTCTGAACCTCGAAAAGACTTTGGATTCAGGGCTCAGACTCTTTCTTTCTGATTTAAGTAATGGATGCCTCACAACTCCCTTTGAGATTTACTTAATGATCATTTTGAATCCCATCAAGACCCCCACCTGCTCTGAACCTCAGTTTCCTTACCCACGGAGGAGCTGGTGACACCGACATACACAGAGCTGCCACCAACATTCCTAACAGTGGATGCGGCACCCGCTCCACAGACAATAATTGGCATCATTACCATTCATTACCACTGAGAACCTACTGAGCCCCAAACGCTTTCCCAGGCTCTAAAGATACAGAGACGAACAAGGAAGTTCTGCCCTGGCGTGAAGAGAGGTCTAGTGGGAGGGAGGAAGGGCTATAAATCCCTAAAGGGCTCGAACTTGACCTTGAGCACAGCAGGGAGCCATGGGGAGGTTTATGCCAGGGAGGAAAAGGTTGGACACCTATGCATTTCAGACCAGTCGCTCAGGGTCCACATGGAAGGCTGCCTGGAGGGGGTCCCCCTACCCAGGGGCGGAGACGGTGCTGAAGCCGTGTCCTCATCTGGTGACGGGAGAAGAGGCCAGAGGTTAGCAATGGACAAAAACGTTTTCGGAGGCCAGAGGTTAGCAATGGACAAAAACGTTTTCGGAGGCAAAACCAGACAGGACCCACAGCCCAAGTGCAGGGGCCAGGGAAGAATTCCTAAAGCTTGCGTGAAGCCGTGTTGTACATGTTGATCTACTTTTGAATCTCTCCAAACATTGACTCCAGCTCCTTATCACTCCTACCTGCTGGACGGGCTTTCTGCAGAAAGGAGACGCGGCGCTGCGCCACATGGCCCGGACCCACTCAGAGGGGGGCAGCGGGGCCGAGGGAACTAAGGGCTGGGAGATAATACCCCCCGTGTTTACAAATGGGCAAACAGAGGCTCTAGGTTTCCATTGAACGTGCAGGAAGAGCAGGGGTTCGAACGCAGGTCCGTCAGGCGCCAGGGCTTGTTTCATTGGCACCGCCCTGCTGGGTGACCCTCCCAGCAGCATCCACAGCTGGGTGGCCAGAAAGAGATAAGAGTCTTTCAAAATCGTGAGCAGGACACAGCCCGTGTGGTCATGGACAGCGACCCCTACTGGGACACCCACCGGCATCCTGAAACCACGAGGGGGGCTTGCGGAGAGAGGGGGTGCGGGTAGTCAGAGGACAGGCTTCCTAAAGGACAAAATCTTTAGCGAACGTTGATGTAAAGACGTGAGCTCCAGACCTGGAAGGGCCATTTCGAAAGGCCATCGGGTCCCATTTCCCCATTGTACAGATGGGACAGGGAGCCGAGGGCAGGGGGGGTCTAATCCTAACGGGACCCCGACTCTTCCCTCCCCATCCCACACTCTTCCTACCCCGGTGTCACACTGAGCTTAGTGAAAGGTTATAAGGCACAGCACCACCTGCTCGAGGAAGCCCTCCATGATCACCACGATTCCACCCCTGAAGGCCCGGGCCTCCCCAGAAGGCCTGGACTTGACGGATGGCCCCAGCCCTTACTGCCTGCAGGACGTACATCCAGTCATGCCACCTGAGCGGGACACGGTCCCGCCTCCTGAGGCTGTGGCATGGACTAAGCGAGTGAAGGCAACTGCTGCAGGCTCTGACATGAAGCAGCCCCTTCCGCAGCCTGACCCAGGGAACAATAATGGCCGCACCCCCCGGAACATCAATGCCGCCACCCACGTCGGGGCCACCACCCTGTCTGCGGCCTGGGAAGCACCTAGCTCCCTCGTGCCTCCGTGCCCCTGGCGCTGCCGGCCTGCCCTCTCCTCCCCACCCCTGCCAGGCCTCCTCACGCCAAGGCCAGCCTGGCCTCCGGGGTGCTGAGGCTAACCTTCACTGCCCAGCCTCCACTCCACCCCCACTTCCGGTCTGCCTCGCTTCCTGACACCGACTGGGCAAGCCCAGCTGATCCCTCCCCTTCCGCTTCCTGAATCCTCCCCTTCTGCTTCCTGTCCGCCCCAAGATCCCGCCCCCTAGCCCCGGGGATGCCGCCACGAATATGGCCCGGGCAGGGAGTAGGAGGAAAGCCTTCAGCGTGGGCTGTGATGTTGTTTAAAAAGAAGGCCGAGGGGCACCTGGGGGGCTCAGTCTGTTGAGCATCTGACTCTTAACTTCGGCTCAGGTCATGATCTCACAGTTCCTGAGTTAGAGCCCCAGCTCAGGCTCTGTGCTGAGAGCATGGAGGCTGCTTGGGATTCTCTCTCTCTCTCTCTCTCTCTCTCTCTCTCAATCAATTAATAAACTTTAAAAAATAAAGTAAAATAAAGAGAAGGCCAGGTTGCCAAGTAGGCACAGCACAACCCCAGTAAAATATAAAACACACACAAATGAGCGGGAAGAAAAAAAGATGGGATGGTGCTTCTCGAACATTTTTTTTCTTTTTTAAAAAGTTTTTATTTATTTATTTGGAGAGAGAGACAGACAGCGCTAGTCGGGGAGGAGCAGAGACAGAAGACTCCTAAGCAGGCTCCCGGCTGTCAGTGCTGAGCCCCACGCAGTGCTCCAACGCACCAAAAAGTGAGATCATGACCTGAACAGAAACCAAGAGTCAGGGGCTTAACCAACTGAGCCACCCAGATGCCCCTGTTTTGTTTTTTTTCCAGCAATGAAATCTTGCTGGGGTGGGGATGGGGGTGGGAGGGTCCACATGAGGCTGCTGCTTTGGGGAGGACCCACTGCCCAAACTTCAGCCTCCCAGGCTGCCCTGAGCCTGCCCAGAAAGCCCCATGTGAGGGCAAGTTCTCGTCCTGAGGCCCCTCGGCTCACCCCCTGTGACCGCTAAACGGCTCTGTCACCTTCCACCCTCCTGCTCGGTGCTTGAGAGGCCCAGAGAGGCACATAAGGCACCTGCCTGGGGGGCACTGGGTACACCCAACTGCTGAGAGGCAGATCAAATGTATGGGAACAGGAAGCCCAGCCCAAGGTGGACCCTCCCCCATCCTCCACCACCTGCTCCTCAGCATCGCTGAAACCTTGGTAGGCCATCAATGGGACAATGGTGCAAAGCCACAAGCCCACAGGAAACCAGCCTCTCTCGCCCTCAGACACAGGCATCTCCTCTGCAAACAGTGGCCCTGCCCATTCTACCGGCGGAGAATAAAGGAAAGGAAGTGGCCCAGGGGCAGCCCCAAGTCAGGTGGCCTGGGTCTCTCACAGCATCACTTCAGCCCCTGGCCCCAAGCAGCAGCTAAGACAAGAGCTGCCATTTCTAAGAGCCAGGCAATGTGCTGGGCATATCCGTCTCAACCCAGCCTCAAAACCTGTAAAACACATAACAGAGTCATCCCCGTTTGACAGATGAGGAAACTAAGGCTCCCCGAGGTGAACTCACTTGCCCAATCTGCACGGCTTAGGAGTGGCAGAGTCAGGACTCAAACCCCGGTCTGTCTGCCTCGAAGGCCACTTCCCAGCTGCCCGAAGAAGTGTGCCAGTTTGCTTTCTATCCTCAGGACACAGTACCGTGCCGGGCACAGTCTCAGAAGGCACCCAAGCACATTTTTAGGGAGGGACAGCCGGGCTCACGGTGCCATCACCCTTCCAGAACAAAGCATATTGACAGCAAATTAAATGCCACTGCCTTGGCCTCAATGTTTCCATAAAGTTACAGTTTCGAAACATTCCCATTCATGAAAAGCCTCCAGTACCAACAGAAAACCACCTACTTCATTTTCCCACCAAACACACCCACAAACAGAAACAACTTCTGATAAAATTGCTACTCGCAATCAAAACCCACATCACAAAAACTCCCATCAAATAGAGGGTTGCGAGTTTTTAATCAGCATTTACAAGAACAGGAGGAAACTTCCCTTAGAACATTCTGTGCGTGTGGACTTTTCTGTGTTCTTTAACTCTTCGCTGTAAAACTGAACAGGAGAGGAAATCTGAGGTGGCGAGGAGCAACCGGAACTGATACGTGAGCTATAAGAAACATAAAGCATCGTGGCAGTACCCATGTCCTCTCCCATCAGACAGAATCCAATATAATTCAACAAACATGCACCAAGGGGTAAGAACTACAGTCCCCGCTCACGCAGCCATCACGGTGTGCCAGAATCTTTTCCAAACTCTCCAAATTATCTACTGTTCCACACCCCTGAGACGTGGGTATTAGCATTTTAGCATTCCAGCAGGAAGGGGTGAGTAACTTGGCCAAGGTGAGCCAGCTAACAAATAGGGGTGGAAAGATGAGCAGGTGGTCTGGCTCCAGTGTCTGTGTTCTTACCTGCTCTGCTACGTAGGTCCCAGGTGCCAGGGGTTACACTAGGACCCGAGGCTAGAGCCACAAGGGTGGCCCGGACACCGCCTTGTTCAAGGGAAGGCCAAAGAAACCACACTGGGCAGCCAGCTAAGCCTAGCTGCTCTGCACACCTGGGGGGGGCGGGGGGGAGAAGGCTGCTGCCCCATGGCATCTCGTGCTTTACGCACAGTCTCAGTGCTCACAAGGTCCTGGAGAGACACCTGTCATCTTCCTCATTTCACAGAGGCAGAAGTCCAGCTTCAAGCGAGTAAAGGATTTGCTCAAGTCCCTACCTTTGCTCTTTCAACTGCTATTTGCTGGCTTCTAGCAAACTCCCCACTCCATTTTGCAATCTCCCCTTTACTGGTGTGCAAAGGGCCCTCAGGAAGTCCCGGAAAAGGCCCAGCTGTCAGGTCATTTCGGTCCCACCTCTGCTGAAAGGAGTCACCAGGCTGACACACAATCACACCGCCAAGAAGAAGCAGGGGCAGCCAGCGACTTTCAAGCCGATTTCGTTCGTGGTTTCCACATCCTTTCTATGCGGCACATTCTGCCTGGGTTACTCCTCAACACACATCCGCCAAGTGCCTGCTGAGTGCACAAACCTGGAGGGAGGGGACACAGAACCTATGTCCTAGCTTCTCTCAAGAAGGTGAGTCTAGAAATGAAGGGGATGGTGAAGGGGGGGGGGCGCAGTTGAGGTGGAGAGAGACCAGGAGCTCAAAGGGGGACACTAATTACAGAGTTGGGGTGCTTGGACCAAGATGTGCTTACTGTCGGGCTTCTCCCTGCCCGGTTTCTACCAGCTGAGTTGGGGAGAAGATGGTCAAGGATGACTTCATCAGGTGTAGACATTCGCTGGCCCCCGGGCCGGGCACCGAAGCCTCAAACACGGATCCCACCTGGGGCCTGAGCTGCAGCCAGTGAGCAAGGAAGACGATGAAAGATGGCAGCCCCACAGTGCGGTCAGGGCTGTGACAGAAAGGTGTGCAGGGGCCCAGGGGTCAGGAAAGTGCCCAAGGAGATGAGACCGAGCCACTGCTAGAGGCTGCGGAAGGGCGGTGCTAGGAACAAGGCGCAGAGGTTCCAAGTAGAGAGGAAGGAAGTGGGCCTGGCACGTGCAAGGAAGGCATGGGGACCGTATGGTAGGGGTCAGTGTTACAGACTGTGTGTGTCCCCCCCTAATTCATATGGTGGAAACCTAATCCCCAGTGTGATGGCATTTGTAGATGCGGCCTTTGGGGAATTGAAGGGGTGAGGACCTCGAGATGGGATTAGTGCCCTTGAAAGAAGAGACACAAGAGAGCTTGCTTCCTCCCTCTCCTGGCCCCTCACGAGCACACAGTAAGAAGACAGGAAGGGAGGTCACGCCAAAATTGACTGGCAGCTTGGGGCACCCGGGGGGCTCAGCTCGTTAAGTGTCCGATTTTGGCTCAGGTCATGATCTCACAGTTCGTGAGTTTGAGCCCCGTGTTGGGCTCTGTGATGATGGCTTGGAGCCTGGAGCCTGCTTCAGATTCTGTGTCTCCCTCTCTCTCTGCCCCTCCCCTGCTTGCTCTCTCTCTCTCTCTCTCTCTCTCTCTCTCTCTCTCTCTCTCCCTCTCTCTCAAAAATAAACATTTAAAAAAAACTGGCCGGCAGCCTGATCTTGGACTTCCCAGCCTCCAGAACCAGGAGTAAATACATTTCCATCATTTCGCACTCCCCCCCCCAGCCCACCCCGTCTAGGGTATTTTTGTCATGGCAGCCTGAGCTGACAGTCGGTAAAAGCAAGAGCATCCGGAGAGGTCACCGATGTGATGACAAGGAGCGTGTGCTTCATCCTGGGCCACAGGGAGCCTGCTAAGCAGAGGAGTGATACAGCCAGGTGTCATTTCAGGGAGATATCACCCTTTCTTGTGATTGCTGTTCTTTCCAAACACCCAGTAACTCAAGAGCCACCACTCAGGAGGAGTGGACGGACAGGACCTATGGCCTCCATGGAGGGCACTGGTCCCCCTGGGTCTGCTCACAGAGACCAGGTGAGGCAAAGGCCGGCCCTGATGCAGCTCATCCTCCTGCTCGACTCAGTGATGATCTTAGAGGCTCCGCCTCCCCAGGTCCCAGACTGAGCAACGTGGGATGCTTGGACATGGAGACGGAACAGAGAACCAGACGTGATTTGCACGGGCAAGTGACAATACAGAGGCACAGCGATGGTGGCCAGTGTCTAAAACAGAGCAGAACCACCGTCATTTCAGGGGGCCAGGAGGTGACAACGAGGGCCTGGATCGCACCCCCCATTCCGTGGAGCCCTGGTGCTCCGTGAAGATGCTCGGGGGTCAGGGATCAGGGGTCGGGAGCCACGAATGCTTGATTCTGTCTTTTCCGGGGTGATCGTTTGAAGCTACACAGGCAGCATACAAACTCAGATGAGTTGCACACCAGGTGTTAATCCTCAGCAGACCCCACCACGTGGGCCTGAGCTACCTGGTGAATGCTCAGCTTGTGCGGGTCTTTGTACAGCCCCCTCCTCTCCCCCCCCTCCACACCCCCGGTCAAATGCATCCTGAGGCTGCAAGGCAGCTTAGTGACAAAACCCTTACCAGTTGCAAATGTGGTATGTAAAGATTCTCAAAACATAGAACGTTTTCACAACCACAACTCAAGCCTGGCAACACGGAGGATGCCACAGCTGTTAAGACCACAACTATCACCCCACGTTTTTCATCCTGAAAGTTATATTCATCAGAGCAACCTCACTGTTCCCGTGGACTGACCTTAGAGCTAGTAAGAGTTATAAGTTCAAGGTCATAAAATGCACGCAATAATAAACCGTCATAACCTTGCTTTGTAGATTAGAGTACATTATAGTGTAGCTGGTTTTAAAAATTTAAGTTTTTTTAATGTATTTTGAGAGAGAGCGTGTGTGTGCAAATGTGGAGGAGGGGCAGAGAGAGAGAGAGAGGGAGAGAGAGAATCCCACGCAGGCTCCGTGCTGTCAGCCCAACACGGGGTTCAATCTCACGACCCTGAGATCATGACCTGAGCCGTAATCGAGAGTCTGATGCTTAACCCACTGAGCCACCCAGGCACCCCTAAAAAAAATTTTTTTGGAAAACATTTTACAAATGGGGAAACAGATCTAGAGAGAGGTAAGCGTGCTGCATTGTTCTGTGATTATCTATGATTTTCATGCTCGCTCAGTACGCTTTGAGAGAGCAGAACCCAAATGCCCAGCACACGGCCAGAACTCCATACATATACCCAGGAAAGGACCACCACAAGGCATTACAGGCAAGAATGGGCAGGACCCAAACATGGGCCTTGTGACTCCTGGCTCAGGGCTGGTTTTCACACTCTGCCCTTTCCCTCTTTCCTAGAAATCCATCCTAGAAATCCCACATCCATCACCAGGAGGGAGAGAGCACAGTAGAGCAAGGCCAGGATGTCTTTCTCCCACCGGAAACCACTGGAAGCCAAGCACCCTTCACTCTGAGCACCAGTGGTGCATATGCTTATTAGACAGAGAAGTGCTCGTTAGGAATGGCTCTTAGGAAACAAGGGTCCCTCTGCAAAACTGTAGATTCAGCAGGACAGCAGGAGTGATTCCCGCCCTACTGGACGGAACCAACCAATTATCGATTATCTTAGTGATGACCAGACAGATTGGGTAAGTGGGGATGAGCCCTTCCCGCCCTGGTTCTCAGACTGGAGGGAGTATCAGAATTTCCCAGAGTTTCTGAAAAGCCAGGCTGCCAGACCCCAATCCAGTGTTTCTGATCCAGTAGCTCAGGGTGAGGCCTGAGAATGTGCATTTCTGAAATGCTCCCCCCGCCCCACCGGGGAATGCTGATGCTGCTGGCCCAGGGCCTCACTTAGAGAACCATTGCTCTGATCAGTCAGTTCCTTCCATACCCTCTTCACTGTGGCTCACTAAGGCAGATGTTCATGGAAGGCAGGAAGCGCAGGATGCAAACTTGGGAGATGGGATGGGGGTGGGGAAGGCAGAGGAACGGGCGGTCCGGAAGTAAAGGCGTTGAGGGGGAGTGATGAAGGACAAGATGGGAAGGACAAGTGGAGGTCTCGGATGTCAGGCTGGCAAGAGGGGAGTGGGGCGTCAGCTCCAGGCCAGGCACTATTTGCTGGTATTGCCTCCTAATGTCATTGCCTTGTGGTCCAAAAGCATATATTGCATTATTTCTTCTATCTTTTTAAATGTATTGAGGCTGTTTTATGGCTGAGCATATGGTCTGTCCTAGAGAACGAGCCACGTACACTTGAGAATACATATTCCGATGGTGTTGATAGGCCTAGCTGGTCTGCAGTTTTCTATTTCCTCACTGATCTCCTATCCAGTTGTTCTATCCATTATTGAAAGTGGAGTATTTAAGTATCCAACTATGTATTGAGGAATTATCTATTTCTCCTTTCATTTTGGTCAGTTTTTGCTCCATGGATTTTGATGCTCTGTTATGTCCATATATGTTTGTGATTGTTTATATCTTCCTGATGGAATGACCCATTTACCATTATAAAATGTCCTTCTTTATCTCTATTTTTATTTTAAGTCTATCTCATATAATATCGCTCCAGCTCTCTTATGGTTCTGCTCTTCACATGATAGATCTTTTTTCATCCTTGTACTTTCAATCTATTTTATCTTTGCATCCAAAGATGTGTGTCTCCTGTAGACAGTGTATCAGTAGATCATTTTTTATATGTTCTGACAATCTTTCCCTTTTGATTGGATTGTTTAACCCGTTCACATTTATTATTACTATTTGTATAGTTGAGTTCATGTCTGCCATTTTACTCATTGTTTTCTGTAGATCTCATGTCTTTTTGGTTCCTCTGTTCCTCCTTTACTGCATTCTCTTGTATGATGTGAATTAGACACTGGGTTTGGCATAAAAGGTTAGCAAGAACTTCAAAGGGCTAATTATTTTTAATCCAGATAACAAAATGACCTCTCTGACAAGGGTCAGTTTCTTAAATGGCTTGTTTTCAAATTAATCATGATTTTTTTCTCTCTGGGTACCAGCAGATGGGAGCACTTCAATTATTCATCCAATAGTCACGAGATACCATCTAGAGAAATGTCTACTATCAACTTCCCAGATCAGAAGAGTTGAAGCTACAAGTTGACCTACCCACAAGGAGGAGGGATGGGGCCATTCACAACTTTTTGGGAATCATCTTCGTGACATATAGCAACTACAAGTGTGGTGACAGCTCAGTGCTTCTAACCAAAGTGGGAAGCGATGGCTGGAATTCACAACAAAGTCCACGACTGATTGTCAACTGCCATGGCATTGCTCTTGCAGATGCCTGGCACAGGCACAGATGCTAACGAGGGTCTAGTGAGCAGAGGTCCCTCTGTACCTGCCACAGTGAACAGTTAACACCCCATCCCAAACCGATCAGCCCACATCCCTGCCCTAAGTGACTTATGCCCCCAATCTCCTGGTCATTTGACCTCTTAGTTTACCTACTAAGCCCTCTGCTTATCAACAAATGCAAAAGGATGCTACAACCCAGGAGCTTGTGAACCATGAGATCCCAAATTCCCAATCTATGTTGTCAACACCTGAGGTTTGGGGCACCCAGCATCCCTCCCCCCAACTTCTGGCTGGAGCACCCCCAATATCCTACCCAGCTATAAGACTTGTTTGTGTCTTGCATTTGTTTTTAGTTACCCTTGTAGAAGACTCGGGGGATCTACAATGCCCAGGCTGTCATGAACTGGGCTCATCCTGGGTGACTGTCATACTCCAGGAAGAGACAAATGTCACTCAAGAACCCATTTGCCACGAGGTTGAAACAGATTAGGCACCATTTGTAGGCATCCAGGCTCTGGCTCAAAATAAAGTATCTGGTTGACAAAAAGAACATCTAGCCCCAAGCCAGGAACGACCCCAGACTTGCTGCGGAAACCCAATTACTTCCCGGCTTAAGGACCTCCCTCACCCAGCTGCCCTGACCCAGGAAGCGGTTCTGCCATTGTCCCAAAGAAGGCACGTCTTCCAAAGCGCATCCTGAGGTGCAGCTTTGGGTAAACGGGAGGGACCAGGACAACTTAACAAGAAATACAGCCTTAATTAAACATGAGAGGATGCTTTGGATTCTGAAGAACAGCTTTCTAATATATTTGTCCTAAACTGAAAGAGGCTGCAGTGCAAGATGGCAAAATCCCTGTGTGCAGGGGAAGGAGATTTTATGGAGGAGGTAGAGAGGCTCCACTGTGTCATCTCTGGGCTAACACAACCACTGGGGTATTTCAGCCCCGAGTTCTTCAGTATCTAAGGCTCGCAGGGTAGTCACTGTCACTAGAGGTGGCTGCTGCAGCGAGTGGAGTGAGGCTAGTTTAGGGCAGAGCAGACCCAACACAAGCAAGAGAGAGAAGAGCCTACTACCTCCCAGCTGCAGCCACTCCCAGCACTGACATTACTGGGATCTGTGAGACTAACGGCCAAAACCCTATTGACCACCTACTACTGTGTGCCCCACCCTGTGCCGGGTTCTGGGAATCCCACTGCGCGTCAGGTGGGATGTCAAGCCTCCCAGAACTTTCTGGAGACTTCTGTCGACTAGAAGAGTCAGAGAAGTCACTGGCAGCTCTAATACCGTGTCCAGGGCAGTAGCATAGGGATGCTTAGGGCAGCAGGAGCCCTGGGGACACGCCTGACCTGGCCTGGGGAAGGGGAGAGGGTACATCAGGGAAGGTTTTCTGGAGGAAATACGGCTGATGATGAATCCCTAGCACAAGGGGAAGACGTTGCCCGGGGGGGATGAGGGCAGGAAAAGCTAATAGGCAAATCCATCAGAGGGAACAGCCTGTGCAAAGCCTGGTTCAGTCAGGAATGGTGGGCAGATGGTGTAGCTGGGCACATGCCCTACTGAAGGCATGGGAAGAGAGGGAGGCAGGAGTGGGGCCCGCCGTGCTGGCAAAATTGGGATGCACAGAAGGCCCTTTGGTCCATTCTTTCTGCCTCCAGGCTGTTCCTGTCTTAATCCAGCCCCTGTGACTTCATTCACTCAATCTGAACTTGGGAGAGTAAACAAACAGGTGTCTCCTGGGGGCCCCGTAAGAATGGAGGAAGTAACCCCCAAACTGGGCCGTGGAGCAAGCAGGATGTCACAGGTGGGACGTGGGGGAGCCATTCCAGGTGGAGGGAGCCGGCACACAAGGATCTGGGGGAAAGAGCCGTGCTTAGGAAGTAGGTACAGTCTGCTGGGGTAAATACTGGCAATTGACTTGGGAGCAGTCCACGGGGGCTTTGAACGCCTACCTAAGGTCTCTGCACACTTTTCATATATTATCAGCAACTGTTAAGAGTAGCCAGAGCGGGCCGACCACTCCCATCTCTACCTGTGCAACCTCAGGTAATTCACTCATTCCGCAGCATTGAGGCGGTGCCGGCCCAGTGGGCGCTGGAAAGGAAGACTCTCGCGCCTTCCATTACCCACCCTGGGTCTCCACGCTCAACCCCCCAACCCAGCAGGCAGTACAATGCCAGGCACGTGCAGGCGGGCGTGCCTGTGGAAAACAAGGAGGGCAACGTTAGGTGACCTCTGCAAAACTGAATCGAAGCTGTCCCCGGGCATCTGTCCATGTGGAACGCGCACACACACACACACACACACCTCGTGGTGGGGACAGGGGAGCTACCCACCCGTAGGACACCAGAGCTCCCGGGGGCGATGTGACTCGTCTCCCTAGTGGTTCCTGGCTGGACTGGGGACAAAAGCCATTCTCCCTCCCAGGCCTGGCAGGAAGCAGTGGAGATGGGGTATGGAGCAGAAAAGATGTGCACAATGAGAGGGTGCCCGTGCCACGCCCCGAGAAGCAGCCCGTCTTCAACCAATCAGAGCTGGGCCCTCGTCCAATCAGAGCTGGCCCTGAGGAAGCTGCTGGGATGAGTCTTGCATTCAGGAGCCATGGAAAATAAACGTGAGGTTGCAAAATCTTCAGAGAACCGCAGCCAAACCCTGATGTGGTTATTGCACTGGGATTAAAAAGGCCAGAGCCATCAAGTGGAGGTTTATCTTAGCAGAGTGGCCCAACGCTCTTGACCCATCCCAGCGTTGTCGTCTCGGCTGCCAGGACCAGGCGAGGCGGAGATCCCCCTGCTCTCGTGGCTGGTATCAAGTCCACGGCGCCTTCTCACTTGGACGCTTGAGGGAACAATCACAGTCTCCGGGACTGGGTTCGTGTTCTATTTCGATCGTGTGGGTCTCTCCTCCCCCAGAGTGAAAGCTGGTGTGGGCAGGGACCTTGCCACACCTCCTCTTCATGGGGCCCTCACTCCTTCCCGGGACACACAGGAAGCCCTCCAATGTGCACCCTCACCGCTTGTCATCACACTTGGCTGCTTGTTTACGAGGGGGAAACCAAAGCACAACAAAATGTAATTAACGCGCCTGGGGACACGTAGTTCTCAAAAGGCGGAGCCACCTACTCTGAGCCTGGCCCTTGCCCTCAAGGAGATGAGAGCCTAGACCATCCTTGCCCCCAAAGAAACACAATGTGAGGCCCCAACTGCAACTTTTAATTTTCTAGCTGCCTCTTAAAAAGAAACAAAACAAACGGAACTAATCTGGATAATACCTTTCATTTGGCCCAACAGATCCAAAATAGTATCACTTCAATGCGTGATCATTGTTACAATTTTGTACTGAGATCATTTACACCCTCCCGCTGATACACAGTCTTAGAAATGCAGTGTGTAATTTTCACTCGCCAGCAAGGTCAGTCCAGAGGAGCCCCATTTCAGGGCTCCACAGCTCCCAGTGGTGAGTGGCGGGGAGCCCGGCTCCAGGAGTCCCCTGCCCGCCTCTGGGCAAGCAAGCGTACAAGTCACGCGGCCTATGGAGACTCACTGGCAATCACATCTCCAGCTTCCACCAGCAGCAGCATGGGTTGCCAATTACCTACGACACCGCAACATCGCTCCGGGGAGTCTGCACAGGTTATTTCTGACCTCCGCACCAACCCCAAGAGGTAGAGGGACACCGGATGGTCTCCGTATTGACTAAGAAAGGAAGTGAAGCTCTGAAGAAACGTGTTCTAGGTCCCAGAGCCTGATTCCTGGAATCAGGAAATTAAGTTACACTGGACCCGAAGCAACAGGCAATTATTGACTGAGCACCTACTGGGTGCCAATACCCTGTGTTGAAAGATGAGCATAAACAAGGCAAGGTTCTTATCCTACGGTGCTCCTGCCCTAGCTTATGGGGGGGGGGGGGCGCGAATTACCATAAACGAGGAAAAAATGCTTCAGATGGCGATGATTTCCAAAGAACACAGTGCAGTGGGGGAAATAACAGTAGACGGGAGACAGTCATCTACCTGGGGTGGACAGGGAAGACAATCTCTGAGGAGGGGAAGTTTAAGCCGAGGTGTAGAGGAGGAGACACCGGTTCTGGTGAGAGCAGGGAAGAGTGTACCAGACAGCAGGCAGCACGCACAAACCTCTGGGCAGGAAGAGTCCAGCATGTTCCAGAAGCCAACAGAAAGGTGCCCAGGCTCCCAGCACCGCGTCAGCAGCCTCTCTGGGGTGACTCAGCCAGGCCCCATGCTGGCCCTCCCGCCGCAGGGCACACCCATGACCCGGCTTGGAAACCGAGAAGCCAGCAAAGCATTCTTGTGTCAAGAACAAGTCAAGGCCGGCCGCTCTCAGCACAGCACTGGCATAGGGCACCCATCCAGGAGCATCTGCCAAGTGGCTCGCTGATGACACTGGCATGAAGAGGAGAGAGTGGAGCAGTACACAACCTGGGCAGCAAAGGCCCCAGGAAGAGCACTGTAACACTTGAAGCCTTGCTTCAAACACTGGGCACACTGGGCACAAAGTGGAAACTGCCCAAACATCTGTCCATAAATGAATGGAGAATAAAATGTGCTCTGTCCACACGATGAAGTATTACTCACCCATAAAAAGTGCTGAAGCACAGACACCCCCATTACGACCTGGATGGACCTTGAGGACATTATGAAGAGTAAAAGAAGCCAGTGGCAAAAGGCCACACGTCATAGGATTCCATTCATTCGAAATGTCCAGAATGGGCAAATCCTTAGAGACACAAGGGAGACCGGAGGTTGCCAGGGGCTGAGGGAGGGGGCAGTGGGGAGTAACTGCTTAGTGGGCACAGGGCTTTCGCCACAGGACATGAAAATGTTTTGGAACTAGGTAGAAGTGGGGGTTATACAACTTGGCGGATACATTACATGCCACTGAATGGTGCACTTTTTTTGAATTTTGTTTAATGACTATTTTGAGAGAGAGAGACAAGAGTGTGAGTGGGGAAGGGGCAGGGAGAGAGGGAGACACAGAACCGGAAGCAGGCTCAAGGCTCTGAGCTGTCAGCACAGAGCCCAACGCGGGGCTTGAACCCACGAGCCGTGAGATCGTGACCTGAGCCGAAGTCAGACGCTCAACTGACTGAGTCACCCAGGCGCCCCTGAATGGGACACTTTAAAGTGGTTAATCGTATGCTGTGTGAATGTCACCCCAATTTCTAAAAAGTGGGGGGCGGGGGAGGGCGGTGAGGGAGAACTGAAAAAGAAAAGTCAGGCTGGGATCCTGTGTCTCAGCAAGCAGAGAGGAGTGACCGGCCCTCCAGAAACAGCAGCATAGACTAGGAAGAGAGAGGGGATGGACGCTCCAAGGTTAAGGGAACGGAAAGCTACTTTACCAGATCGCTCCTCGCCTCCACTACTGATGCCTCGTCATCCTCACGGGCTGCCTATCCTCCAAACGAAGCAGGAAACGCCCTCGGTGATATGTCCCACTCCACCCCCCGCCCCCTGCTCTAATGAAGGGACCAGTCCAGAACTCCCAAATCAGAATGCAGCCGAGGTAGAGGCACTGGGGCCAGCAGGCCGAGCCAGCGCATCCCCTGACCTGGCACACACAAGGGCATTACTGCCACATGGGCAGTCAGGATGGTCGCACACAGAACCTTCTTTCATTCCCTAATGTGGCCCTCCAGCCAAGTCTGAGCCACGGGGTAGAAAAAACAGCGGGAGGCCACATCCACATGGCATCTGGGTCCTCTGAGGTCCAGGCGGATGGGGGGGGGGGCATCGAGTCATGTGATGGGACCTGAGGCTGCTTGCAGGACCTGGAAAGGATAAAGGGGGCACCACGGGCCACAGAGAGGACCGACCTAGCACCCCATTAAGGTGTGGCTGCCCAAGGTTGCTAACGTCCACCCCATGAGGCTCGGCCTTCACCTCTACTCTTTCTTTCATCCCCATTCCCATGCAATCTGCAGGGACAGGGACTGGGGGTGTCCCCGTTTTACAAATGAGGACACTGAGTTGTAGGGGGGGCAGAGGAGTACGCACGCCTCACCCACCATCAGCCTGTAAATGGCAGAGCCAGCGTTCAAATGCAAAGCCGGCGCCCAAAGCCTCCTGTGCGAGGTTAGGATGCCACCAATGTGGGCTTTTTTTTTCTCCGAAGCTCCCACCAGGCAGCTTGGAGTCGTGGTCAGGAACACGGACTGCCACTTTGGGATGATGCAACAGCTCTGGACTTGGGTGGTGATGGTAACACAATAGTGTGAACATACTCAGTGCCACTGCCCAGTACGCTTAAATATGGCTAATGTGGTAACCGTTATTAAATATTACGTACATATTCAACACAAAGATACTTTAAAAACGATCAGGTACCAGGCCACTCCCGAAACCAATACTACACTGTATGTTAACTAACTTGAATTTAAATAAATTAATTTTTTTTAAAAGGGAGGGGGCACCTGGGTGGCTCAGTCAGTTAAGCGTCCGACTTCCGGTCATATCATGATCTCAAGGCTTGTGAGTTCGAGCGCCGTGTCGGGCTCTGTGCTGACGGCTCAGAGCCTGGAGCCTGCTTTGGATTCTGTGTCTCCCTCTCACTCTCTGCCCCTCCCCTGCTGGTGCTCTGTCTCTCTCTCTCTCTAAGATGAATAAACATTAGAAATTAAAAAAAAAAAAAAAGGACGGGTGCCTGGGTGGCTCAGTTGGTTAACCGTCCAACTCTTGATTTTGGCTCAGGTCATGATCTCAGTTTTGAGTTTGAGCCCCACGTCGGACTGTAATGACAGCGTGACGCCTAACTGGGGTTCTCTCTCTTTCCCTCTCTCTCTCTCTCTCTGCCCCTCCTCTGCTGACGTGTTGTCTCTCTCTCAAAATAAATAAACTTAAAAAAATTTAATTGTCAATAAATATTTAAAAACTGATAGTGTACAGACCATATTCTCTAAACATGCTAAAATTCAAATTAGAAGCTAATAAAAAATATAACTCCCCCCCAAAAAAAAGTAATCATGTGGGCTGCTTGGGAGTAGATGCCTGCTCCCCCACTTACCAGCTCCGTGACCCAGGCAGGCTACAGTCTGTACCCATCTGTAAAGTGAGAGGCGCAAGGCACCTCCCTCTGGGCTTGTGTCCAGAACTGAATGAACTCAAATTGGGGACAGCACAGCCCAGGGGGTTGGCAAACCCCAGCCGCAAAGGGCCAGGTAGTAAGTGTTTCTGGCTTTACAGGTAACCGCCCCAGCTAGGTAACGGTCAGCACAGCAGGAAAGTGGCCACAGACAACAGGTGCACCAATGGGCGTGGCTGGGTACCAATAAAACTTTACTTCCAGAAGCAGGCGGCGGGCTGATGGGCCTCAGTTTGCCCATCCCTGGCATTTCCCCTGGCCCTTGGTAGGTGCTTAACAAACGTGAACCGTTACAATTAAGGAAAACGGCATTTTTCTCCATTCGTTTCTATAGATGAATGAGAAGTAAAATATCTCCTGCGGCAGTTCCAAAAATAAATACGAATACCAAAGGCAAGAGCAGAGCCTCAGTGCCCCCCCCTACGGGAGAGGGGGGCCCTCCCCTCACTCTGAGCCCCAGGTCCCGCCCCCACTCCGCCGCTTTCAAGTCATTCTGAACCAGCCCTGGCCACTCTTCGCAAGCTCCTCCCCCTCCCACCTCCGACTGGAAGAGCCCCCAGAGCCCGAGGCCCCCAGGACCCCCTCCTTGTTCCTGCCCCTCCCCGCGGGCCCATGGTCCCTGGGCTATCCACCTGGGCCTTACAAAGACAAGAGCAAAGAAAACACTTTCTAACGGTGTTCAGGGCTAGAATGACAATGACCAGCAAGGTCCCACTGCCGGCCAGCCCTTGGGGTCCCTTCCTGAGCCTCAGATCCCAGCAACACTCGGCTTCAAGGTAACCTATTCGGATTAAAGGCACTGAGAAGCCTCCTCTGATTGATTCCTCACATGGGCCTAGCAGGAAGGTCGACTTTCCATTACAGGGATCACTGTGTTCCGTGGAACAACACCAACGTTCTGGAGCACGGGGACTCCCCCTCCCCCCGGTGAATTCCGCCTCCGCCCCCACCTCCAGACTCAGCCCCTGTCTTTCAGGTGCTCACAAAACCCTCACCCTGGAGTGGTTCTGTGCAGCTTCGGCAACAGAATTCGCAGCAGGAGTGGGAGCTGAAGCGACTAGAGCTACACTCCTCACGTGAGCATCACAGGAAAAGGAATGGGGCAGAGAGCACTGGAGGGACTGGCCCAGGATGGCACAGCCAGGAGGGTCTGAGCCGGTCCTCAGTGCAGCCCTGCTGACCCAGCCCTGTGCCTTCACGGCTTAACCACTGAGCAGGAAAGAAGCCCGGAGGGCGGGGGCATCGAAGGAGCTGCTTGGGGCCAGCGGGGTGGCCTTCTCCATGGGCACCGCATGAGCTCAGGAGTCCTGCCCGCAGCCCTCGGCACCTTCTCACACAGGGGTGCACAGCTCGCACCCCCCAACACGCGTGCACCCCCTCCGCCTCTCTTTCCCATGCATCGACTCTCTGGCTCGTTGGCCTGATGTTGTTAGCTAGGGAAGGACACTGAGGGCCTCTAACTGGGGTGGCCGCTTGGGGACAAAACCAAAGGACTTATTTGGTAACCATCCACTCCCTCATCATCACTCACGGCCACCTAGGTGGCTCCTGGGCCCAGAGACCGCACTCTGATCCCCACACCAACCCAGCCACACAGGCCGCTGCCCCCATTTGCACAGGAAATAGAGACCCGGAAAGGCTGATCCTGTTGCCCGAGATCGCACGGACAGAAGGAACAGGACGAAGGTGAATCCAAATTCAGAAGCCCTGCGGGGGCAGGCGGGGAGGCTCAGACACCTCCAGGAGATCAAGGGAGGAGAGCCAGAACACAGTGCAGTCATCCCCAATCTTTCTGAGGGAGGCACCCCGTTTTAGTTTCAAAGCCCTGGGCCAGGCACCTGCTCGACGGCAGCTGAGTGAGGGGCGGGGCCCCCATGGAACCGGGGCAGTCCGGCTCCGGACCCTGCGGAGAGGCAGGGTGGCAGTGGCTGCTGGCTTATGGCTTTCTCAGAAACTGTGCCTCTCTTGCTCCTCTCCCAGCCCCAATCCACCCTGTACGCTAACAGGGCGGGGCCTCCCTCCTGCCTCCTGACCATGAAACCTTCGGGTCAGGCCGAGGAGAGGCCATCAAGCCGTGTCCCTCATATAGCACTGGCAGTATCCATGCCAGTGTGACTGCCTCCCCTGGAGGACGGCGCCTCCCTCCCCCAAAGCCAGGCTGCCCCTCAGACCTCACTGTGTCCCCAGTCTCTGTTGGGCAAGGTCCGCTTCAGGAAAAGCCACACAAGTATTAAACTATATATGGATATTTTCTAAAAGAGCACAGATGAGAGAGCCCACAATCTGTTTGGCTAAGTCCAGAAACATCCCAAAGAAGGACCCGGGAGACTCAGGCCTTGACATATGAAGAGGAGTCCTCCAAGCAGACAGGGGAGGGGAACGTTTCCTGGAGAAACAATGACAGCAACAAAACCACAGCACTTGGGGAGAAGCCTAAGTGTCAAGACGTGTCTGGGGGACGCAGAGGTGGCACGCTTAGCCGGGACTGTGTGGCAGGGAGTGAGAGAGAGGTGGGCCAGGGAAGCCAGGATGTGAGGGGCAGTGGAAGCCACAGACGGTTTGTGAAGGAGGGCAGTGGCGATGATTGCAAGTGTTGGGCCCACACACTGTCCCATTGAGGGGCTTCTCACTGTGAAAAGTCTGAAGATGAGAGTCACCCCCAAGCTCTGGGGTGACGCTCAGCACTACGGCCCACGCGCGAGAGCCTCAACAACAAACACTTAGGGGGCACCTACCGTCTGGAAGACTTTTCTCAGAGCAGCAGCAATCCTGGAAGTTGCCCTGCTGGGCAAGCATCTGAGAAGGGTCCACCCCCCCCCATGCCATCCCCAAACCTGCCCCTCCTCCTCGTCCATCTGGGCTCCTGGAAGTACCACCCACCTGCCCAAGGTCCTGGAGGAGAAGCCAGCCCCTGCAGAGACTCACCCTACACCAGCGGGTCACCCAGAGTTAGTGGGGAGAGCCCCCCTCGGGTGCAGTAGGTACTGTGCAGGGAGCCCCAGAGGGAGCCCCATGTGAGGAGCTGAGGCTGCCCTTGCCCTTCCCAAGATCTCATCTGGTCTGGGAGGCTGAGGCCATCCGACAGGACAAAAGCATGTCCCACTCTGCCCTACAAGGAACCTCAGGTGTGGCAAGGGGTTCGCCCTGACCTTGGTAGAGAAGGAGCTGGCCAGTTGAAGGAATGGCGTTCCTAGAGAGGGAACAGCACGAGCAAAGGCCAAGGGCAGTGTGCCTGTGAGTGTGCGTGGAAGGGGTGGGGGTGGCAGAGCACCAGCGGTTAGATACAGTATCTCCGGAGTCTAAAGAGCCGGGCAGAGGCTGGCGGAGAGCCCAGGCCGGCCAAGCCATCAGGAGAAAGGCAGACTCCGGTGTGTGGGGAGGGGCCGGGGCCGGGGGGAGGGGGGTGCTATGGCAAAAGCCTCCAGCCTGGCAATCGGCCTCTATTAGGGATGACGAGGCCGGCTCCTCAAGAACCCAAAGCAGGGAGGGTGGAGTGATGGAGTGAGGGGGCAGAGGGCTGGGGGCGCGAAGCCACGGAGCACTACCGCAGGCCCACGAGCCGGTTCTAGAACGCAGGGCGCCCAGGCAAGGTGCCCGGCCCCGCAGAGCCAATCCCTCTGCGCCATCTCCCGAGGCTGCGTGCGCTCAGGGCGCGCCGGCGGGGCAGCGGGGTGGGTACCGGCCTTTCTTCCCAGCGCTTCAGCCTCCTCCCCGAACCCACGTGGGCGGAGCAGCGCGGGAGTGTGCGTGGCAGGGGCCTAGGCGGCGGGTGCTGTGCGTGGGGCGGGGGTGCAGGCAGGGCGGCCTCGCCCGCCCCCGCCCCCCGCCGCCTCCGGGCTCCAACCTCTGTGCCACCTCGGCCGGTACCGGGGGTACCCAGACCTCCTCAGTGGGTAGGACACCGAGAGAACCGGCCGGCCACGCCCCCCGCGCCACTCCCTGGAGGCGGCCGGTGGGTCCCCCTCCCCCTCCCTGGCTCGGAGGCGGAATGGGGAGAGGAGTGGAAATGGGGGTGGCGTGAGGGAGATAGAGGGACTGGGGGCGGGACAGGGAGGGGGCCTACGGAGGGAGACGCCGCAGAGTTCTCCTGCTGGGAGACGCCGCGGGCGGATTTGGGGGGAATGGGGGATGGGAAGGGTGGGGGTCCACGGAGGTGAGACGCGAGAGCGGCAGGGGATCTGGAGGGGTCCGAGGGCTGGAGGAGGGGGGAGGTGGGCGATGGGGCGGGGCGGCACCGGTCACCGAGTCCCCTGCCGCAGGGTCCGCCCATCGGTCGCGGGCTCCGCGGGTCCCCTTTGGCCAGCGCGCGCCTCCCGCCCCCCCGGCGCACCTGTACCCACCTGCTCGGCGCTCAGGCCCGAGCCGGGCAGCAGCAGCGGACGTAGCGAGCGCAGCCCCGCGCCGCATCATCCGGCCGCCCCCTCCCCGCCCCGAGCTTACGCTGCCGCCGCCCCCGCCTTAAAAAGGACAAAACGGAACAGAAAAAGGTTGCGTGCAAAAAAAAGAAAGAAAGAAAGAAAGAAAGAAAGAAAAATCGCAAGAAGCAAACGAGGAAGACGGGCAGGTGTGCGCGCGGCTCGGCGGGGCGGGGGTCGAGGTGCGGCGGCGCCGGTGACCGCGCTCGGGGCAGCCGGCAGGCGCGTGCCGCACGCTCCCGGCTGCAGCTCGGGCGACCACCCGGCGCCCGGCTCGCGGCGCGGCCCCGCCCCTCCCCGGGTCGTCCCTCCGATTGGCCCGTCCTCCTGCCAGTCAGAGGGAAGGCGCGGCACTCGCCCGCCCCCGCCCGAGGCCGAGGCCGGGAGCTGCTCGGCGGCAGCCGGAGGAGGTGCGGGGAGGCCTGAGCGTGCGCACTTGGCCCCGAGGCCCGCGCCGGGGAAGGGCGAGGGTCGCGCGGCGGAGCGCCCGGGGTCGCGCAGGGCCGCGGCGCCGGGTGGGTCGGAGCTGCCCTGGGGAGGGGCTTGCCAGCTCCAAATAGGGGCGGAAGGCTCCAGGAAGCTCGTCCCTGCCCTCACCTGGGACAGTGGGCATCCTAGGCCATCGGTGGTCAGGGAAGCCACAACAGGCGCCTTTGTACGCATGGGAATATCAGAGTCCCAGGTCCCAGGAAAGGAAGTGTTGAAGGTGACAGGGCTGGCAAGAGTCAGAGCCAGCAGCCTCCCGCCTGAGCTCACAGCCTTCACCACTAGGCACAACCGTATCAGCAAGAAGTAGTGGAACGAATAATGTGGTGTCCAGCCTAGGCTTGAAGGAAGGGTAGGATTTCGTGAGGTGAAGATCCATTCATTCAGTTCTGTTCCACAAATATTTATTGGGCACCTACTATGTACCAGGGAGCCATTAAGATCTAGGGACCCGGCAGTGAACAGAAAGAAGGCTTATACTCTATAGCAAAGACAAGGATTAGCGTGGGACAGCACCTTGACTGAAATGTGGCACATTTGAGAATCTCAAAGAGAGGGGTTGTCTCTGGGCTACAGGGAGGTGAGATGAATGACCGAGAGGAGGTTGAAGAGATGGGTAGAGGCCGGGGCTGCGAGGTCTGTAGGTTGTGGGAAAGAATTTGGAGTTTCTCCTGCGGCCGTGTCACCAGGGAAAGTGGTCTGTGGGGAAAACGTCAGATTTATGTATTTTAACTGTACCGATCTGCTGCGTCCGCCTCCGCCGCTCAGGTGTGAATCCACCCTTGGGACACCCCCCGCCCCCACCTAGAGGCAGGTACCAGCACTTTCTCTGCACTAGGGATGAGGAGGCCCCGGGGCCCAGGATCCACACAGGTAGCAAGGCGGGAGCCAAGACCGTGTCCAGCACAGCCTTCCAGATAACGTGGGACTCACGGTCCGTGAGCCCCGGCCTCAAAGTCGCAGGCAGGCGAGTTTCAGCTCGCCATGAGGACAAACGTTCTTAGCAGAGATGCCGCTCTCTAAGATGTGCTGAGCTCCCAGCCCCTCGACAGGCCTGCGGGTCCTGGGGAAGGGGCTCCTGCGGCTTCTGCTTGGGCCAGGCTGTTGTGGGGAGGGAGGGAGGGCTCCTGGCTTGACCACTTACTAGCTGGTGCCCTTAGACAAACTCATTGACCCTTTGCTTTCCTCAGTTTCCTCATCTGTAAAATGGAGCTTAAAACAGTAATAATCCGTGGGTTTGGGTGGGGATGAAATGAGCTAATATATTTGGGTCTCTGCTACTTTCTGAAGGCCGCCGCTGTAAATTACCACAGACCAGGGGCACCTGGGGGGCGCGGTCAGTTAAGCCTCCAACGATTGCTCTCAGCTCAGGGCATGATATCACAGTTCATGAGTTCGAGCCCCGCATCGGCCACTGCGCTGATGGTGCAGAGCCTGCTTGGGATTCTGTCTCTCTCTCTCTCTCTCTCTGCCCCTCCCCTGCTTGTGCTCTGTCTCTCAAAATAAAATTAATAAACGTTAAAAATTTTTAATAAAAATAAATTACCACAGGCCAGGCAGCTTAAAACAACAAAAATGTGTGCTCTCGTAATATTGTAGGGCGAAAGTCCCTAGTCCAGAAACTGTTCGGGGAAGTTCTTTCCTGCCTTTTTTCAGCTTCTAGGGGCTCCAGATGCTCCTGGTCTTGTGGCCACATCACTCAAATGTCTGCCTCCACCTTCACGCGGCTGTGGCTGCCTCCTCTGCCCATGCCTCCTCTTTTTTTTTTTAATTTTTTAAAAATTTTTTGAGAAAGAGAGAGCATAAGCAGGGGAGGGGCAGAGAGAGAGGGGAACAGAGGCTCCCAAGCGGACTCTGTGCTGACAGCAGAGAGTCTGACGCGGGGCTCGAACTCATAAACCGTGAGATCATGACCTGAGCTGAAGTCGGATGCTCAACCAACTGAGCCACCCAGCAGCTTGTCTCTGCCCTGGGGCTCATGGGTCAGGGGAGAGAGACAGTAGATCATTATGATGGGTTGGCCCTGACTACAGGAGTGCCAGAGAAGGAGTCAGGAGAGACTTCCTGGGGGAGGAGACACGTGCACTGAGGCTAGGCAAGGAGGGAGGAAGCAGGCCTTCCAGGCAGAGGGAGCAGCATGCGCAGAGGGACCACAGAGGCACGAAGACGGAGACATGGACTCCAGGCCTGCTGCCCCACAGGGAGCACACAGGTTAAGAGGCTGGCAGGGCCAGATCGCATGGAGCCTGAAAGCCTCACCGGGATTTCTGGTCATGAAGGAATTTGGAACAGGCCGTGCCGCCCCTGGAGTTGGTTGGCACGTTCTGAAATCTGCACGGAGGCTGGGTGGGAAGGTAGAGGCGAGAGACTGTGGAGTTAGCTCAGATGAGGGAGGTTGAGGGTCAGAATCAGGGCAGTGTGACCCAGGGTCCCAGGAGGACAGGGTCAAGACCCTCTAAGAAGCACCCCCATCCCCGACTAGGTTGATCCAACTTGTAAGACTTGCCTTCTGGGTGGGGGGCTGTGCTGGGGGAGGGGTACCAATGACAACAAGAGCAAACACTGGGCAAGCTTGCTCTGAACAGGTACTGATGCAGGCATGCTGCGAGTATTAGTTGAGTTCATCCGCACAACCACCCCTAGGTAGAGAGAGGTTAGGTAACTTGCCAGGGGTCACACAGCCAGGGGAGCCAGAACGCAAAGGACTGGCAGTTTGCCCCTGGGGATAAATAAACCATCGCTTTGTTAATAACACGACGCACGTTTACTGAGCACTTACTGAGCTCAGGCGCTGTCTGCGCTTCCTAGAAATGAACCCATTTCAGCCCCTCCCTCCCTCTTTATCCTTAGACACTGAGGAATGCAAATGTTCAACAACTTGCCTCAGGGCCCAACTCAGCCACTGAGTTGGGGATCGGAACCAGCCAGCCTGGCTCCCACAGTGGTAGACACCACCCGGGCACTCTGAGCCTCCTAAGTAGCAGAAAACTACCGCTGGTAAGATGCCCTGAGGCAGGGGGCACAGCAAAACCAGTGCCCGGCGAGGGGCGGGGAGCACCAGGCTCTGTGTCCCCTGGGACAAGTCTCATCAGTGCTCTGAGCCTGGGTCTCGTTCCTCCCTGTCAAATAGAAATGGCGCCACCACCCCCCCCACCCCCGACACATACACCTGCCAGACATTCTGGGATGTGAGTCCTGGTTCCACCATTTACCCCCAGTGCCACCGTCTGAGTGATGGGAAGAAAAGGACCGACTTCACAGGCTGGCTTGGCGCACGATCCTGGCGCACCTGAGGGGGGCCTGGCGCGTGAACACTGCTGGGATTCGTGGCCGCAGAGCTCACCTCCCTCCGTGTCCCCGCAGGCGCCGTTCCTCTCGTTCTCTGGATGAGACAAAGGAGACGCAGACAAAAGGATCTGGAAACCACAGCCAGGTCTCCGACCCCAAGCCCACGCTGCCATCAGCCCACTTTTCACATCCTGAAAGGTGATGATGAGAATTACGCTGAGTGAAACAGCTGCATGATTCCATTTATAGAACTTTATCAAAATGACAGGATTGACTGATTCGTGGCACCAGGAGTCGGGGAGGGGAGGGGGATGGCTGTGTCTCTAAAGGGATAGCAGGATGCTACTGGCCGGTCGCCTGCCTGCGGCACACACCAGTCTACACCCGCAATGAAACTGCTCAGAACTAAGCTCGCGCACGCATGCGCGCCCACACTCACATGCACAGGAGCTCAGTAAAACCCCGGAAATCTGATCAAGGGGGGCAGATCCTATCGCTGTTGGTTGCCCGGTTTGTGATATTGTAACTATAAGTTTGCAAGACGTTACCTTTGGGGGAAACCGGGTGAAGGGTATACTGGCTCCTTATTGTTTGTTACATGTGAATGTCCAATGCTCTCAATACAGAAAGTTAAAAAAAACAAAAACAAAAAAACGATGACCTTGAAGGTAGTTGGCCAAGAAGGCTCCCACACTGGACAGGGCTTTTCCCCGGGGCATCGGGATGGGCACCGAGGGCCTGCGGATGTCCCTCCAGAAACAAAGTAGGGCAGCCACGAGGGGCGGGAGGCGGGCAGAGTGCCCGGGTTCTCCATCACTTTCTGTGCCCGGGAGTCCGGCCTCCTGGGACGCAGGGTCCCTATGAGGGGACATGTTCTTTCCTCTCCTCTACACCATTGGAGGAAAACAGCTTTCTGTGGGCTATTTCTGGTGCCATGAATAATACATGCTTATTGTAAGGAATTCAAGCGGTACAGGCAGATAAAAGGAAGACAACAAAGGTCATCTTGAATCTCGCCACAGCGGGGTAACCCCAAGAGCCTGTGGGTGACCAGGCCTTGGTGCCTCTCCTATGTGCAGATACCTTCACACGAATGGGGTGATGACATCCCGTGATGTGGGCATCCTCTCTGCCCTTGCCAACCAAGAACGATGGGCAGGAAATATCCCGGCCAGTATCAGCGTGTTTATTTCCACAGACCGGATTCCCAGCAGTGGGATTGCCGGGTTGAAGACCTAAACTTTTCCCTTCATAGATGCTGACAGATTGCCTTCCCAAGACGGTGTGACACCTCACCCTTCTGCCTCAGCGCGCACATCTCCCATCATCACCCGATGCCACGGCACCCTGTAAATGTTGCCATCCTGATGAGCGCGAACTGATATGTCCTTGTGACTTTAGTTTGCATTTCCCTGCCTACTGGGGAATCAGGAGGAACTTGAATATTTATACGACTTTGGAGGTGCTCTTTTGAGAATTGTCTTCTTACTCTTTGTCCGTTTTTAGTTGGGGCTTTTGCTTTTGTCCATCTGGGAGGGGGTGTTTCCAGTTATTTTTTTAAATTTTTATTGAAGTATAGTTGACATATAATGTCATATTAGTTTGAGATGTACAATAGAGTGATTTGGAAATTCTATACATTATTCAGTGCTCACCGCAACGCCTGTAGTCTCCACATGTCAGCATACAACGTTATCACAGGATTAGTGTGGGTTTTTTTTAATGTTTATTTATTTTTGGGAGAGACAGGGTGTGAGTGGAGGAGGGGCAGTCAGAGGGAGAGGGAGACACAGAATCGGAAGCAGGCTCCAGGCTCCGAGCTGTCAGCACAGAGCCCGATGGGGCTCGAACCCACGAACCACGAAATCATGAACTGAGCCAACGTCGGGCACCCAACTGACTGAGCCACCCAGGCACCCCAATATTTTTTAATGTTTATTTATTTTTGAGAGAGACAGAGAGACAGAGTACAAACTGGGGAGGAGCAGAGAGAGAGAGGGAGACACAGAATCTGTAGCAGGCCCCGACGCAGGGCTCGAACCCATGAACTGTGAGATCATGACCTGAGCTGACATCAAGAGTCCGACACTTACTCAACTCAGCCACCCAGGCGCCCCTCCTCTTCACCTCTTTCTTCCATTGCCCCACTCCCTCCCCTCGGGAAACTGTGTTTTTAAAACCATGTTTATCATTAGGATTGTTCTCCATACTTACGAGCCTGCTTTCTTTTGTCCATTTTTAAGAGCTCTCAGCAGAGCGGATCCGCCTCTGCTGGTTCTTGGGGTTCAAGCACTTTTTCCAGATCTCACTTACACCTCTTGACCTTGCTTGTGGCATCTTTTGCTACACACCAACTTTTTTATGCAGTCAAATATGTAGCCAGATCTCTCGCTTTCTTTTCCTTTTTAATATAGCTTCTGCATTTCGTTAGTGGTTAGATGGTCTCCATGGCACCTAGAGCACAGTGCAGCCTAGATTCTCGTTCAAGAAAGCTCGGACAGCTGTCACGCACCGTTGATTCACAGTACGACAAACAAAAACGGGATCTGCCTGGCAAATGTGACCTCACAGAATACGTTTAAGTCAACCCATCTCCAGTTTATTAAACAATGTTTTGAGTATGAAATACTTCAAGAATGCCAAGTAGTATATATAACATATGCATTTTCCAAAGCCCAGGAAGGGGGTTTCCAAAAATGTCAGTTGCATTTCCACACTGCCTTCAAAAGGAGGGGGGGCACAGTCACACAAAAATACAGTGAAATGATGTCTGCCCTGGTTACCCCCCAGGGACCTGAATAGGGGCTAGAAAGAAGACCGGATTCCATCAGTAACTGTTAAATCGGAATTTGTGTTATTATCAGAGTCATTACTTCAAGGTTTTGCTATATTCAAACAATAAAACATTATAGGGGCACCTGGGTGGCTCAGTCGATTGAGCGGCGGGCTCTTGATTTTGGCTCACGTCATGACCTTGAGGTTTGTGAGTTCGAGCCCGGTGTCGGGCTCTGCGCTGACAGCGCGGAGCCCACTTGGGATTCTCTCCCTCCTTCTGTCTCTGCCCCCACCTCGCTCACATTCTCTCTCTCCTCTCTCTCTCCATCTCTCTCTCTGTCTCTCCCCCCTCCAAAATAAATAAACGTAAAAAATAAAATTATAAAATAAACATTATTGTATCTTCCATTCGACCTAAGAAATAGAACGTGATATGTCCCATGTGCCCGTGCCCAACTCGTAACTATGTTTCTCAAGTGTGTGTTTTCTTTCCCCTAATTTCCCGTGCATGGTACCATACCTTTATATATTCTCCCACAGTTTTCTTCTTACTTCATAGTGAGTTTTAAACATGTACCCATGTTGATATATGTGCCTGAACTGTGAATAGACATCCCGGCAATATTTTTAAAAATTTTGAACAGTGCAACCACGGACATTTGCATTCACGTCTCCTGATGCACGTAGATACGAGGTTTTTCCATCAGGGTCTCTCAACAGCTGCCCTACTGACATTTTGGGAGGATAATTCTTTGTCGAGGGGGCTGTCCCTGGCCTGCACCTGCTAGATGCCACTAGCACCCTCCTCCCAGACGTGACAGCAAAACGTCTCCAGATCATGTCAAATGTCCCCCTAGAAGGTAAAATCGCCCCTAGGTGAGGTACCATTCTGGAGTTCACACCATCGGACCGGAATTGCTAAGGCATGGGCCATGAACGTCTCCAACGTTACAAGAGGCTACCAAATAGTTGTCCAAAATGTTCATGCCTACGTATTATCCAACCAACGGGCTGTGAGAAATCCAGTTCCCGTGCATCATTGCCAACCTGCGGTCTTGGTTGGAGGTTCGCCAACCTGGTCGAGTGCAGTAGTGTCTCAGAGCTATTTAATTTGTGAATTTCTCTGGAAGAAGCTCTTTTGTGTGTTTTTGGCTTTTCATACTTTCTCTCCATGAACATGGCCTTTTCATGTATCCTGCCTGTTTTTCTTTTGGGGTTGTCTTTTTCTTCCTGCTTTTCAGGGATACTTTATATTTTCTGGATACTAATGTTTTGTTGGGCGTATGTGTTGCACATACCTCCATTCACTTGAGGGCTTACCGCTTTATATTATTGTAGTTTCCTTTATAACATTGTTTTTATATTATTGTAGACTTCTGTTGGGTGAAAAGAAATATTAATTTTAGGGCCATCTGGGTGGCCCAGTCAGTTAAGTGTCTGACTCTTGATATTAGCTCAGGCATGATCTCACTGTCACGATCTCACGGTCTCCCTGCTTGGGATTCTCTCTTTCTCTCTCCCTCTCTTTGTGTGCACGCTCTCTCTTTCTCTCAAAATAAGTAAACTTTAAAAAATATATTAATTTTAGGGGCACTTGGGTGGCTCAGTAGGTTAAGTGTCCAACTTCAGCTCAAGTCACAATCTCACGGTTTGTGAGTTCGAGCCTCGCATGGGGCTCTGCGCTGACAGCCCAGAGCCTGGAGCTGCTTCGGATTCTGTGTCTCCTCCTCTCTCTCTGCCCCTCCCTCACTCGTTCTCTGTCTCTATCTCAAAAAAGAAATGAATAAAGCATTAAAAACTTTTTAATGTTAATTTTAATATAGTCACTGTTTTTAGTGTTTTCCTTTATGATTTGCGCTTTTTGTGTTTTAAGAAATCCTTCTTTATCTAGAGTCCTTAAGAATATTCTCTTATATTCCCTTCTGAATGTTTTAAAGTTTTACTTTAAGTTTCGAGACTAAACCCCTGACATTGAGTTTTATGGACAGTGAGAACAAGAGGTCCTGTTTCATTTTTTTTCCCCTCTCGTGGGAATAGTCACTTGTCCAAGCATCACTTATGTAAAATCCCTTCCCGTCTCACAGGGGCTGCGGTTTCACCCGTGACATGTGTCAGGGGTGCAGGCATCCACCTTCTGCTGCTTTTTCCCATTTGTCTATTTGTCTGTTTCTATGTCAATATCATGCTGTCATCACTATGTTAGCCTTATACTAAGTCTTTTGTTTGAGGTGGGGAGAGAGAGAGAGAGAGAGAGAGAGAGAGAGAGAGAGAGAATCTCAAGCAGGCTCCATGCTGTCTGCACAGAGCCCAACACAGGGCTTGATCTCACAACCCTGGGATCATGATCTGAGCTGAAACCAAGAGCCCGACACTCAACTGACTGAGCCACCCAGGCGCCCCTATAGTAAGTCCTGATATTTGCCCAAGGGGGTCCTCCCCGCCTGTCCATCTTCTTCAGGGACATTGAAGCTGTTGTTAGCCCTTTGCTCTTCCATATGCACTTTGGAATCAGGAAGGCAAATTTTGCAAAGAGCCTTATTGGGATTTTGATCAGAACTGCATTAAATCGATTGCACAACTTGAAGAGAGCCATGATGTCTCATATCAAGTCCTCCACTGATGAATTCCTTTACTCACCTAGCTCTTGCTAACATCTTTCAGTACGGAGTTAAGATTTCCTATATAAAGATCCTGCCTATCCTCCAATAGATGTATTTCTCATTTTGATCCCATAAATGGTATCTTTATTAACACTAGAACTGTTCTTCATGTGATATCTGGAAGATTCCGTGTATGTTCGTTAAGTAAAGCTAATTAGTTGTGTTTCCCAAATGTCCTCCATCCTTACCCCCTATTTTTTTTTTGTACAAGTTGATCTATAAATTATGAAGAGGTATGTTGACACTTCACACTCATTTGAATGGCTACTATCCAAAAGAAGCAGAAAATAAAAAGTCCTGGTGAGGATGCGAGGAAACTTGCTGCCCTGTCGGTGTGAATATAAAATGGTGCGGCCGCTGCAGAAGATGCAATGGGGATTCCCCCAAACAATTAAACAGAGAATCACCATGTGATGCAGTAAGATACCTGAGTGCACACCTGAAAGGAATGAAAGCAGGGCCTTCAACAGATATTCGTCCCTTCACCTTTACAAACAGCATTAATCACAGTAGCCAAATGGTGCAGGCAGCCCAGGTGTCTATTCAGTAGATGAATGGATACATTGTATGTGATTGACGGACACACACGCACACAGGAATATTATTCACTCTTAAAAAGGAAGGAAATCCTGGCACATGCCACCCCATGGGTGACACAATGCTGAGTGAGACAGACCAGTCACAAGAGAACAAGACATGATCCCACTTCCATGAAGTACTATCATAGCCGGATTCACAGAGACAGAAGTTAGAATGGAGGGTGGGCTCCAGGGGCTGGGGAGGCTGGAAAATGGGGAGTGAGCGTTTCATGGGGAAGAAGTTCCAGAGATGCGCGATGGGGACAGCTGCCCGACAGTGTGAAGGTGCTGAATGCCACCCAACTGTACATTTTAAATGGTTAAGATGGTGAACTTTATGTGATGCATATTTTCTCACAACAAAGAAAATGTTGCAAAGACGCAGGTCAAAATGACCCCGCCAAGATAGCGGATTTGTCGGTTTCTCCTTCTGGTTCTCTGTCTTTCTTTCCTAGGAAATACATGCAATTCTAGAAATCCTGGTGCATTTCGTTTTGGGTAGCAATCTTCTTTACCCCAATGATGATTTGATCTAAATTTTCTTTTGCCCAATAGTAAAAACTCCTGCAGCTTTCCATCGCTTAGTAAACTTCCAGCCGCCTGTGCCTTCCTCACACTTGAGATGCGTCCCAAGCAAAGAGCATATAGTTGGGTTTTGTGGTTTTGCCAGAACGATACTCTCTGACCCTGCCCACCAGCCTGTTTGTCTACACAGGCTGACTACCAGTATGTTTGGAGTTACTTCTACCCACCTGGTTTTATGTTTTTACTCGTCTTGCTTTTCTTTGCTTCTCCTTTTTCTCCTTTTGCGTTCCTCTTTTGGCTTGCCTGAGCCTTTGCCCTTATTCTATTTTCCCCCGTTTGAAAGTTATATAGATTATTTCCGTATCTGCAGCGATTAACCTAGAAATTTTACCATATTGATCTTACAAAGCTCTCATTAATCCATATCTCAGCCATCGCCTCCAACAATAAATGGTTTGACCTCGATCACTGCTCCCCCAGTTACAAGGCTGCTGTTCAGTACTGTAGCTCTAGCTTCGGGGTTTTTTTTAACCTTATAAAGTACATATCACTCATTTTATAGACCCAGTATGTATTACCATTCAGTTTTAAATATTTTGCCTCCAATCAATCCCTTAATTTCTTCTTTGACTGATGTAGTAATTAGAAACCTGTTGCTTGGGGCGCCTGAGTGGCTCAGTCGGTTGAGCATCCGACTCTTGGTTTCAGCTCAGGTCATGATCTCACGGTTCATGGGTTTGAGCCCCACATCAGGCTCTGTGCTGACAGTGCGGAGCCTGCTTGAGATTCTCTCTCTATCTCTCTCTCTCTCTCTCTCTCTCTCTCTCTCTCTCTCCCCCTCTCTCTCTGCCCCTCCCCAGTTCTTTCTCTCTCTCTCTCAAAATAAATAAATAAACCTTTAAAGAAAAGATTTTTTAAGATCTGCAACTATCATTATGAATTTGTCTATTTCTCCTTTTGGTTCTTTAAGCTTTGATTCATGTCTTTTGAAGCTTTATTAATACAGATAGACATATTTAAGATTGTCACATGTTCCTCATGAATTACCCCTTCACTGCTGTGACACATCTCTGGCAATATTCCTTGTTGTAGGGTCTGTTTTGCCTAATATTTACACGGCCCTAAGAAACCCCTTCTGCTCAGGTCTTCCATGGTCTATTTTTCCTTCTACTGTCAGTCCTATCTTCCTTCATATTTAAAGAGAGTTTCCGGCAGCCAGCACTCCATGGGGTCTTTCTGTGTACGAGTCTGGGGGTCTCTGCCTCTTCCACGGGGTGGTCAGTCCGTCCTGTTACTGTAACGGTTCACATGGTCGGACTGACGCTATACCTCTATTTTATTTTTGTGCCGATTGCTCTAGAATTTATGATGTGCACCTTTCCCACGGTGTCATTCAGCTAACACAGGCTACCTTATATAGCCTTTCCTCTGTGCTTTGTCAGCTGTTTTCTCCTATATTTCTTATAAATTCCAAAGTGCAGTTAATTGCTTTTGCTTAAAACCGTCCACGAGTACTTCTGTAACAACTTTGTTGAGGTAAAATTAGCCGGGAATAAACTGCGTATGTATAAAACGCAGAGAAGCTTTATACACCCGTGTGACCATCAGCCCAGTCAAGATAGTGAACGCTTCCGTCCCCCTGAAAGTTTCCCGGAGCCCCTTTGCAACCCCTCCCTCCTGCCTCTTCCCCTCCCCCACACCCAGCCCTCATTTTCACCAGGCACAGTTATCTTGAGATTCGTCCAGGCCGTTGCAGGCGCCAGGAGTATTGCTTTATCGCTCAGGAGCCCCCCGTTTCATGGAAGGACCACAGTTTCGTTTATCCGGTCACATGTTTCACCTTTCAAGAACTGACAAACTGCTGTCTAACGTGCTTGTACCATTTTTCATCCCCGCCGGCAGTGTGTCAGATCCAATGCCTCTACATCCTCGCCAAAACCTGGTGTGGCCTGTGTTTTTAAGTTTAGACCTCATAGGTGTGGAGTAGCAGGTCACTGGACTTCCCATGTTTATTAGGAGCCCGTATATGGTACAAAGCGATAGGCCCGCATGGAAGATGCTTTTCTCCCCAGAGCATCTGCATTTACTTCTTCTAGGCTCCAGGGGGCGCTACTAACCTGTCACTGTGGCAATTTCCTTTGATGGGTGAGTTTTCTTACCTCCTGGGCTGCCCAGATTTGGTCCTCAGACACACGTGGGAGCAGTCCTGCCGCTGCAGATTCGCTGGAGAGACTGTTTACTTATATCATCTTCGGCTTTTCCACCAGAGGCAGCCGATATGGAAAGGTTTGTTCGTTGGTCGGTAGCACCGGCATGAGTCCCTCAAACTTGAAGCTCCTGTTGTAGGTGGGTGTACCCAGTGGAGGCCAGACTTCTGGGTTCACACTCTGATTTGGGCTGGTTATTCCTCTTTGTAAGGGGAGGCGTGGTCCTCGGGTATTTCCCCGGATTTGCCGGCAAATTCAGCAGGGCATTTTAAGTATGTCGGAAATAATCCCCCATCTCCGTATTTTCATCTGAGAAGGTATCGCTATTGGGTGGATCTGTCGGAGCATGCTTGTGGGATCCCCAAGTCTCCTTGCATGATTTCTATTGTTTGCTTTATCAATTTAGGTCTTTAATCCATCTAGAGTTTACTTCGGTGTTTGTTGTTAGATGGGAGCCTGTTCGCTTTGTAGATGGCTAGCCAGTTCTCAGAAGTATTGATTAATAACTCATTCTTGTTCATTGAATTGAACTATTACGTCGGTCATAAATTGACCCAATACATATTCTGGATTTAATTTGGGTTCTGTCTTCTGCCCTGCTCATACATTTGTCATTCCTCTATCAGTTCCTTACTGATTGAATTCCAGCGGCTTTAGCTACAGTCTTGCACGTTCTTCGATTTCATAATTTGCTTCGCTAGTCTCAAGGATTTATTTTAGGGGAATATTTTTTACTCATTTTCATAAGGAGGGGATCTCATTGTGCATTTGCTACATTTAATTGGACTCAATTGTTAAAAAAACAAAAACATGGGAATGGAGTGGGGAGCTTTGGGGAATATTGTTACACAATTATTGCTTATTACCCTTGAGATATGCAGAAGACCTCAGAAATAATAACAGACATATTCGTTGAGGGCCTCTGAGGTACTTTAGGAGTACCCCTTGTTCCCACAACTGTACCTAATAATATGCATTATTATTATCCCCACTTAACAGATGAAGAGACTGAGGCCTAGGGAGGTGAAGGAACCAGCCCACGGTTACCCAGCAGAGGTAGGCTGATGAACAGGCCGTCTGGCTGTAGACGCTGTGCGGTCCCGTAGGCAACCTCAAAATCACCCACAGAGGGTATGTGCAGCCGCTGATCGCCTTCATGTCACCTACCACAGACCAGACGGGAGTACGCGATGGCGGACGTGTTGTCATTAGGAGAGGTGGAGCTCGTGGCTATCTCTATATGTTTGGAATTATCTTTGAAATTATATTTTGGACAAAAAAAATTGTTTACTGTGAGGGAGGCACCAATGGGTTAACAGGTGGCTGGCTTTGCAGTGCGGGATTCCGGGAGACGTTTTGCTCTGAATTTCCTAATTTCCCCACAGTGGTAAGGCGTGTGTATTCTTGTATGATTTGGAAATATTAAAAGACAAAACTCAAAGACGAGCCGTTGTTGATTGGCTCTTTCTCGCCAACTGGGCGCATTTATATAACTGGGTGCTGACACCGACAGGGTCCGCCGGACTCGCAGGGGAGGGGCTCGCCCGGCCCGACGCCCCGCCCCCCGCCCGCCTTCTGACCCCGCCCAGTCCGCGGCTGCCCGCAAAGCCCGGAGCGCTGGGCGCCCTGCGCGGCTGGGACTCTCGCCCAGTTCGCCCGCCCGAGCCCCTGGCGGGTCCTCGCTAACAGAGCCCCGCGCCCCGGGGACCCGGGGGGGGCGCACCGGGGACGCGGAGTCAGAGCTGCGGGCGCGGGGCCACGTCCCGGGCGACGTGCAGCGGGACAGCGGCCAGGCTGCGGGTCAGGGGCTGATCTTGCGCCCCTCCCCGTCGCGCGCGCCCCGCTGCCCCGGAGTGCGGAGGTCGTCCCCGGGACGGGGTGGGCGCGCTCCGGTGCAGCCCGGCCCAGAGGCTCGGGTGCCCAGGCCCTGGCACGTGACCCGGCCTGCGCCGCTCCCGGTCCGCTGCGCGCGCTGCCAGGGCGCGGGTGCCGGGCGGGTCTTCCCAGCGCCTGGATCCGGCGCTGTCCGCGGCCGCCAGTGCCGAAGCGAGTGCGGCCCGGGCTCCGGAGCCCGCCTGCAATCCGGATCCGGGCGGCCGGTACGGTCTCGGGCGCTGCTTGGGGCAGATGGGTGCGCGCAGTCAGCACATGATTGGTCTTGAGAGCACTTACGTTGTGGGGCGCTCAGTCCGGCTCCAGCTTCGACTCAGCGAACCTGTGCTCACCTGTCCCATGTACGCCCTGGGCGACCGAGGGGAGGGGTGGCGGGCATTGTCACATCTCCACGGTGAGAAACCCAAGGCTTTCGGTAACCAGATCTCGGTCCCGCCGGTCGTCAAGGGCGTCACCAGGATTGGAACCCAGTTCGGTGGGTGCTAGAGCTTCTTGCCAAGCGCACAGACGTTGAAATCGATGCGGGAAAGGTTCAGGTCTTCGTCCGGAGCCTTCTTTTATGCAGAAAATCCCAGTTTCCTAACCTTGTAGGACAATTAAGTGAAATGGTTTAATTTGCTCCTGGCTAATGTGTTGCTGTTCACTGTTGGGCGAGTGGCGATGGAGCCTAAAGCTGAATGCGCAGGTGTCCTCACGTTCCAAAGCAGACTTTGACGTTCGAATAAGAGCAGTTCCTGGCTAGTGCCTGCTTCCTGGGTGCCAGGTCCTGGAAAAACGGCCACCATCTTCAGTGGCGCCTTCCCTCTTCACGGTCCCATCTTACGGGTGAGGAAACAGGCACTGAGTGATGACATGGCTGGTAGGAGGCAGAGAGAGCTAGTTCTGGAGCCAGATGTTCTAGCTGCCTTATATGTGTGACCAGTGCCCTGGGCAGCCGGTGGGAGCCAGGGCTCCAGGGCAGGCACAGCCTGTCTCTGGATCGGAGACCTTTAGGATGTCATAGAACATTCCTGAGCTTCCGTTTACTCACAATCAAAAGGAGAGTATTAGGCAAAGCAATCACCATGGGTTTTGCCATCCAGGGAACTAACACTCGGTGTTGACCAAGAGCTCATGCAGGCTGTGCTGTCACCCACTGCTGTCTCTGCAGCCTCTGCCCGAGCCCTGGCACTCTGTCCGGCCCTGGTACTTATGTCTGTGCCCTAACTGAATAAATCAGCTGAGGGCTGACTCCCGAATGGGGTCCTCCCTGCTGGGGCTGTGCGGAGCCTTTGGAAAGAGGCCAAGGCAGGGGAGATTCGGGGCTGGACCCAGCAAGGTGAGGGTGTCTAAAGTCGGGCTGGATAGGAGAGGATTTCTGTTTGTGGGGAGGAGGCTGGGAGGTGGAAAGGGTCAGCAGCCCACAGTAGAGGGTCTCTTCTGCCCCTGCCCTGCTGTGGACACACAGGAAGGTCACTGGACTTCCCTGAACTTCTTTCTCTCCACCTGTGGATGTCACCATGGTGATGAGTCATGCTGACTCATTAAACAGGATAATACGTGTAAAGGGTCTGATCATCATCCACGTTGACTCTACCTTTTGGTGCCATTTATATCAGTTGGATGGATGTGGGGCCGGAGGAGCATGAAAGCCAAGCCTCCGGGAGCCTCAAATGCCAGGGCAGGGGACCTGGACTTCATGCCAAAGTCAAGGGAGCCATAGAGGAATGAGAGCAGAGAGGGAGGTGGGACTGTCCTCTCCGGGCCCAGAGGCAGGGATCTCTGTGAGGAAGGTGAGTCTGACACCGTTGGCAGGGGCGACATGGGCGCAGCCCCACGGAAGGAAATGTGCCAGCCGGGGTCTGTCTGGCCCATCTGACCACAAAGCCACATGCCATTTGACCTAACAACCCAATTCCTAGAGAGCTCACCACATGCGTGAAGCGCCATGTGTGCAAAGACCAGGAATACCGTGCATCTTCTACTACGGGCATCCACACGGCGAATAGGATGCAGCCTTCCCAAAAATGTAGTGGCTCTGAATGGCCAGCAGAAGGAGCTCTAAAGCACAGTCAACAAAAGAAGCAAATTAAGCGCAGTGCCACCAGTCTGCCACTGTGCAGGGGCATGAAGAGTGTGTAAGTGCACAGACCGGCTCTAGAAGGTCAGGTGAAGTGCCCCCTAACCGTGGTTGCCTCCAGGGAGGGACCTGAGTGCTGCCGGATGAGAGGCAAGCTCGCTCTAGCTTTTACTGTTGCCCCATGGGGACCCCTTGAGTTCTGAGCTATGAGTCAAAAATACCATCTAAAAAAACAAAACAAGACAGTGAATGGATTACAAGGCCTTGGCCATGTGGATAGAGAAATGGGGACAGGCAGGGAAGTGTTGGAACTCTGGGTCGGATCATCACTGTTTGCCACATTTCCTCTTCCTAGGAAGAGAGAGGCAGGTCGGTGATTCCTTCCTGTCTGTCCTCACTCCCAGACAAGCCGGCGCCTGGAACAGTTTGGCAGGGGGCGTTTCCTGCATCGTGGCCTGTTGATTAAGACAGGACACTAATGGGGTCACACTTGAGCACATACCTTGAGAGTTGCAACCTTCCCCTCGGGAAGAGGAACTGCTCCTGGGACAGGTTGGGAGAGCAGGACAGACCACGGGGCTGTCAGCCAGAGACCTGGGTTCAAGACTTCACTTGGCCCTTCCTACCTGTGTTTTTCTGGGCAATCACTGGGCTCCCCTGGACCTTGTTTCCCCATTGACACCCGGGCCTGCATGCGCGTGGAAGTAGGAGAAAGCATGGTCGTGCGTGCCCCTGTTAGACCTGAGCTGGGCAGGGTCCCATTCCCACCTCCCTCCCATCTATAAAATGGGATCCTCATTACCACCCTGCCTCCTTCACCAGGGATCAGGGGATAACTTGACCACCGTCAACATTCTCGAGGGATAGATTTCTCCAAATGCACCGATTTAAAATGCCACTAAAATTAACAGTCACACTCACCAGGAGTCCCCTAAGTGCCATGCGCTGTACTTTACAAGCTTCAGTCTAATCCCCACCCCTAGACCGTCAGCTCCAGGAGAACTGGATTTCCGTGCATTCTCTGCACTGACTGACTTCCACCATGCCCTGCATACAGCAGGCGTCCTGTCGATACCTGTTGTGGGGGTTGGCCTTCCAACAACTCCATGAATCGTTCCTCAACATACACAGAGGAAACTGCAGTCCCTGCAGTCCCTGCGTGTTGCTGATGATCTGAAGCTAATCTACAGGAGCCCGGGTCTGAGCCCAGAGGGTCTGGGTCCAGAGCCCACA
>CM053567.1:187314950-187559061 GCA_028646485.1 Cryptoprocta ferox
ACCCGACCCGCTCTGAAAGTGAAATAATTGTCCCCTACCAAAGGGCGTATTCCATAACAGGTACACAATGGGGTTTTTCTTTGTCCCTGATTATTGTCAGAGTTCAGGTGAGAGACGACTGGCTCTGCTTAGAAATACAAAACTAAAAGCAGTAACCCTCTGTATCCATCAGGCCCAGGATCAGCCTCACATGACAGAAAAGTCCCCAGGTAATAGTGATTTAGACAGCAAAGCAAGTTGTTTCTTTCTCGTGTGAATGACATCGGTGGGTAAGTGTGTTCGGGCTGGCATGGAGGTATCACAACCAACAAGGGCCCAGACTCCTTCCATCTCATTGCTCTACTTTTCTTAGCATGCTGCCTCACAGCTCAAGGTGGCTACTTTGAGCACCAGCCCTCCTGTCTGCATCCATCCAGCAAGAGGGAGAAAGAGGTGAAAAAAGATGCCTTCCTTTTATGAAAAATGTTCTAGAAGTTGCATGCCGTACTTCCGTCTGCCCTTATTGGCTACAACTTAGTCACAGGGCCTCACCTGGCTGCAAGGAAGTCTGAGAAACATACTTATTTCAGATGGTCATGTGCCTAAGAATCAGGGTTCAATTCCTAATGAAGAAGGATAGAATGGATACGGGGGGAGACGACAGACAGAGAGATGTGTGAGGAGCTTACCTCGGGCCTTGGTGTCTCTTAACCCAAAGCTAAATCCCAATCATGGTGTCACTTTCTTGAGCAGATCTTCCCCATGTGACCGTTGCAACAAGCCAGCCTCACTTTCCAGGTGGAGGCGCACTTAGAAAGGTCTTAGGACTTTCCCAAGGCACCAGGAAGGTGGAGCAGGATTAGAACACAAGAGGGCTGACCTCAGTAGCAGTAACAGTCACCCTACGGGCTTCCCGGGCCCTGGTGCCTGTCCTAGCTCAGTACGCTTCACAGCCACAGCTCGCATCTCTCTGCGTGGAGGAGGACAGCGGGGCACAGAGAGGGTAGGTAATGTGCTGGAGATTCCACAGCCGTCCGTGGAGACATTGGGACTCAAATCTGGACTGTCTTACTCCCGAATCCGAGCTTGGACCACCACCCTCCTCTGCCACACGGCGTCATCAACTCTCCCGGAGGCATCTGGTCTGCAAAGCTGGTTAAAGTGGAGATGAGAAATTAGGCAAGGGGGGGGGGTCCATTGGGGGTCTAATAGCCCTGCATTAAAAAAAGAATAAGAAGAAAAGTACATCTTTTGCAGTGTTGGTTTATTTCAGAAGTAAATGAACCAGAGTTTTAAAAGGACAGTGGTATCTAAATGCAGGGACCCAGCCCTTAACAGTCTAACTTTTCTTATGGTGTCTGGAACCGTGGGATGCAAGTACTGCCTTGTAACAAACATCCTCACTGCTCAGATGCACCAGGCGGTTCTGCGCGCCCTTAAAGCCCCTGGCTGCTCTCCTGCAAATACCCAGGACCCAGGAGTCAACTGTACAACTCACAGAAGCCAAGAGCCCTTTGCTAAGCATGGTTACAAGCATCGTCCGAGCTTTGGTCTGGTTCCCAAATGAAGGACATGATTTTTCTCTTTGACGCTTGCCCCGTCTCCTGATAGGATCCTGTCCATGTCAGAGCTCGGGGGCAGGGGGGAGGGGGAGCCATGTCCGCCACTCTGGCCCCTTGCACCTTCCACACCACCTTGCTGACTCCCGAAGTGGGTTTTCTTTGTCAAAGAAAATTCTGTTCATTGAACCAAATATCCAAAATTCATCCTCTGTTGCAATTTGAATATGAAAGGTCTGTGCCGGTCAAGAATCCTATTGGAATGGATTCCCGTCCCCCCCACCCCCGGCCCCAACCGTGGATTTTGCCAATCAAAATGGCAGAATCAACTCTCTACTCTGCTGGGAGTGGACTTTCTGCTCCACTGCCGGCCACACTGTTTTTCATCACTCTTGTCTCGCTCACCGTGTTCTGCTCTGCCTTCTCCTTCTTAATGGATATACTCAAGCGTGTGGGAATGTTCTCCAAGCAGTGACTCCCCGTGCTAATGACGAGCTCACGGTGTATGCGCCTCTATTTAGGGCAGAGTTGACGAAGTACAGATTCTGTGTGAGAAACTGAGTGAGAACAAAAGGCTTCAGAGAAACATTTCCCAAGTGCTTCTGTCTCTGTGACTATAATTTCTGGGCAAGCTAAGAAGACGCTCAGGAAAGAGCTTCTTTGAATAAAGAAGCCGAAACAAAGGGCCAAGGATGGCAGTAAAATAATAAATACGTGCACTTATTTTGAGAAAAGCACGATAAAATACATTGAAATATTTCCTCTAATTTGAAACAAACGACTTCCTCTCTGTGCTGCAGGGCTGAGCAGGGAGAGAGAAGGGGCAGCTCTGGCTGTGATGCAGGGCAAAGGTGTCCTGGCCCACATCCCACTTGACCCCAGGCAACTGTGGGGTCTCCTTCAGGAGGTACGGCCGTAACAGAAGCCATGCGTGCTCCTGGGTCTCGGTTTGGCACAGCCACTCGGTGGCCAAGCACACCATCTTTCTGAGTGTCTTCCCACGGCATGGGATGATGATCATATTTGCCTTAACTGGGCAACGTGAGATCCCATTCGGGAAGCCCGTGGTGAGCCCCACTTGTGGTGGTGGCTTTCTGTGTTCATTACAGGGACTCCGAGGTGACCGCCGGCCGCGGGAGCTCTCCAGGGTCCTGAAAGAGGCGGCCTTCTGGGAGCTCTCCAGGGTCCCGAAAGAGTTGTCCTTCACTTTCAGACTCAGGTAGCAGCAGCATAATCTATGTGTAGGAGGGAATGAAGAAGAGCGTCATTATTGTGTGCCTACTGCATGCCTGGCACCTTGCGAGGGGCTCTGCAGCACCATCTCATTACCACATGTGCTTACTACCCTGGCTCTCTGCCTCTTCAAGGCCTGAGCTCTGCCCTCCTGCTCCTTAAGTCCCCGATGCCAAGTGCTGCCCTGACCGTCTCCGTCCTTCAGCCCCCAGCCCATCTGACCTGGCTGTGGCAGTGCCAAATCCTCACCCAGGCAGCCTGCTGAGCTGATGCCCAGCTGTGTATCCCCTGGCCCCGGGAAGGCCAAAATGGACGTGTCTGGGAGGAAGCTTTGAGCTGGAAAGTTGGGACTGGACTGTTGAAACAGAGGTTTATAATATAGGGCACATTTTGAGTACTCTCCACCATTCTGGGCACGTGCATGTATTTGGTTTAGGAAACTTTGAACCTGAGCCCTGAATGCAAGGATGCCCGGGCCATCATTGTATAACCCCCCTACCCCTTGTAATGAATCGTTGCAATTATTTATATACAACTCAGCCTCCACCATTGGACTGTGAGCTGCTTGAGGGCAGGACTGTTGTCCTGTTCAGCCATCTAGACTCCGAGCATGGCACAGAGCCCCGACGATAGCAGCAAAGGCTCAGGCGCTGTCGATGGAACCAAAAAAAGCAATGACACGGGCCACACGCCACAGACACGCAGTGCGTGGTCCGAGAGGCCGACGGAGGCCGGCACTCGGCAGGGACCGATTACTACGGCAGGTCCACCGAGGTCCCGAGGCTCGGACAGGATGGAAGACGTTTCCAGAGGGGTGGTCTGAACACAGGAAGGTCTAAGGACTACATAAGCAATGAATGGAACAGTGAGTCCACAGCTTGGGTTTCCCTTCCAAGGCCTTGCTTCAGCGGGAGAGAGTTCTGCATTCAGTCATAGCGGCCTGCACTTAGTGAGCACTACTGGGTGACTGGCCCTGTTTTGAGAACTACATGAATATTCACACATTGAATCCTCGTTGCAGCCCACAGGTAAGGACTATCATGGTCTCCGTCTTACAAATGGGGAAACTGAGGCACAGGGGTATTACTAACTTGCCTAAGGCCCCAAAGCAGAGAAGTGGCAGAGCTGAGATGTAAACCCAGGCGGCCTTCGAGCAAGCGCAGATGTTAACCCCCTGCCCCCGCCCCCAGGGCAGAGGTTTGGTCCCATCCCCCTGTGGGTGGCTTTCTTGATCACACCCGATGAGCACTATGCAGCTTGGACCAGAGGGAATGTCCCGGCTCCCGCACCTGCTGGGGGAACCCTGGGGCAGTGATTGCATCTCTGTGCCTGGGTTCTCTCATGTTCAGGGGATGATGATTGCGACTCTGCAGAGTTGAGAAGCCACATGGACAGGGAGGACACTTTAGTGCCCTGTCATTATTGTTGTAAACTATGAAATGAGTGTGGTTAATCATTATTGACAGTCTTGAGGTTTTCCTCTCTGCTATTTCTGTTTCAGAAAAGGAAAGGGGGCTGCCTAAATGCAAGAAACAGAAACCCCTGAGGGATATTTCTATCCCCCGTGCTCTTATGACAGGGTAAGATGCGGCAGACTACCTGACTGGGTGTGAAGGCACATTCGCCACTCACCATAGGCCTGTGCTGTGTGCAGGGCATGGCCATGACCGCATCTCAGCCTTTATCTGTTTTCCATCCGGGGGCCTCACACCACAGGGAGTGAGTGTAGGTTGTATAGCTCTTTAAGCTGTAATAAGGTTCTGATGCTCAAAGGAGAGAACAGAAGTTGGGTGTGGGCCACAGACCGGAAGGGGGTGGCTTTGGGGCCAGCAGGTCTGGTTTCCCTTCCAGGCTTGCAGATGTGGATGCTCTGGGGTGAGCTAGTTAACCTCCATCGAGGCTCAAGACGCCCCTCCCAGGGCCATGAAACCTTGTCCCTCGTCCCCTGATATCTTGGGCTGCAGAAAAGAGGCCCCATGACAGTCACGTCCCACTGTTCTGAAGGTCACCTTGCTGTTCCAGAAGCTTGTGCTCTTTTCCCTTTATCCTCAGGGTCCCTGTGTTTCTCAGGATGAAGGTCTTCTTCTCCATCTCCTGTAACCCTGTGGACAGGTGGCATTGTGTACATCCATCACACAGAGGGGGAAACCGAGGCTCAGACTTGCCACACAGCCTTGGTGCCCCTTGTGCCCCTGCCTCGGGGAACTTCCTCTATTAGTTGCTCTGTCTTTCATGAGTCTCTGGAGAAATCAGCCCTTTGGGTATTTTCCCTTCTGAATTAACCTCCATTCACTGGTTAGGTTGAAAACATGGGCAAACCCATGACTACTTATTTTTATAAAAACCGGGAGGCGGAAATAGCCGCACCTCTGACCCTCCCCGGCCCCCGCAGCTGGTCGCTCAGAGCTGTGTCTTCCATCATGGCACAGGTATGTGACCTTCCTAAGTGAGCAGAGGAGTCAGCTGAGGGACAGGCACCCAGATCTGCCCTTTACAGAAATCACAGAGATGTTGGCTGCTCAATGGGCTCAGTTGGCTGCTCAACTGCTCAGATGTTGGCTGCTCAATGGGCTCAGTAAGTCATTTTCTGCATAGAAGGAGGAGAGAGGTGGCCCCTCGCCCCCATCAACAGCCTCCATCAGGGGGTCCCCCCAGCATCTTTTCACACGGGAGCCACAGGGAATTTTCTGGAGAGCAGGCATGAGGCGCCTCCACCCCACCCCTGCTGGTTCTCTATTCCTTTTGGGACCCACCATTTACCAAACTGGGCTAAGCAGAACGGCTCATCTATGAAACATAGAGAAGTTGTCAAATAAGTTTAGGAAATTCTGTAGGAAATCACACGAAATAGGTTCTTAGCTCTGCAGAATGTTTTAGGAGCATTTAATAGAATTCTGTTCAGCTGAGGCCCATGCCGTCTTGGAGGGAGGTGTGGAGGGAGAGACGGAGGAAAACACTTCGAGGGCATGAGAGTCGCCGAGTCTCAGCGCTAGGGTGAGGCATTTCTCAAACTAATTCTGCATGGAACCCCTTTTCCACAGAGCATCTGAAACCTCCCACGGAAGTACGTCCCGGGGGTCACAGCGGAGGACACACCAACGTGTGAGGTACAGTCAACAGGGTGTGTGTCCACTGTCAACTTCTGCCACCTCCTCTTCCGTACTTGCCAGGCACACTGATCAAGCCATGCCCGCTCCGACGTCATCTCCTCCAGGAAACCCTCCCAAACCCCTTCTAAGTATGTCTGACCCCCAAAGCCCATACTTTCCCCAGAACAGCCCCCTGCCTCCAGAGTGTCATTTCTTTGGGTCAAATGCAAAGACCCTGAGATGAACTTCTTTAAACCTCTGAACTTTCAACTTGTCTTGGCCACAGAAAACCCTTGGTTCAACTTCACTATTACAGAAAGTCCTTATTTGGGGTGGGAGGTATCACTGTCAGCCCTAGTCTTACATCCCAGCTTTGCAACCCTCTGGGAAATAGATCCAGGGGCCAGACAATTGGAAAATTCCTGGCGGTCCTGGAAGGGGCAGGCCCCAGACTGTGTGGCCAAGAACAGACAAGAGCCCTTGCTCTTTGCCAGCCAGCGGATCCCAGAGGAGGGGTGAGAAGGAGGGACTCCACTGAGAATCTCTGATTCTGACTCCAACTTCCCACTCAGATAAGCCACTCTTCCCAGTGGGTGTAGAAGCCAGAAGGAAACGTCAGGACTGGGCAAGAAGTGTCCCCACCACATACATGCTAACATGACAAACAGATCAAAGCAAAGCGACTATGGTTACAGTTTCACAAGAGTGATTAGGGCGTGTCCCCACCCACTACAACGTCTTAAACCCCTAAGTTTCCGGTCTGAGGGGCTGAGACAAAATTACAATTTTCTATGCAAACCAGCATGGTGATTGCAAAGCCCAGGGCATTTCTTGTGGGACAGTGAGAGGCAGAGCCTCTGATTCAAGGTTTCAGGGAATCTCTGAGCTACTTTCATGATCTCAGAGATCCTTCCCCCTCTGCCTGCCCCAGCTGCCATGCTTGGAGCCCCTCCAAAGCCTAGTTTTAAAAACCCTGCCTTATGGAAACCAACCTGACAATAAACTATAAAGTTAAAAAATAAAATAAAATAAAATAAAATAAATAAAAACCCTGCCCTACACTATCATCATCTGTCTCCTTGGTGGGACTCGGGTCCCTGCAAGAAAGGACTGAGGCCATGTGCCACCTGACAGGTAGAAAAAGGGTCCAGAAGCCTAAGGAAAGGGGCCATCTAAGGGACTATCAGCTCCACACTTCAGAAGAACCAGCCCAGCGTATCAATGCTTTGAAATATTTTTAACTTAATAACATGAATATTTATTTCAAATCACTAGGAGCCTAAAGTAAATAACCAGTGTGAATATTAATCACCCGACAAGTGTTCTTTGGGCAAACTTTTGCCACGCACACCACCCACCCTGTCCCCCAGTTGTCCCTGGGGTCAGCCTCTGAGGCTGGAGATGAGACGAAGTCCCTGCTTTCAGGAGGGACTCCCAGTCAAGGGGGTCAGGGCCCCTGAAGGGACCACGTAAAGTCTAGGCTGAGGGTTGCCTGGGACAAGAGTCTGTACCAGGGACTGGCCGACTCCAAGAGGTACCTAAGCGAGTGTGGTAGTGCCCAAGCCAGCCTGAGGGCATCAGGAAAAGATTCTCGAGGAGGTAAATAAATGCTCTGTGATCGATCTTGAAGGATGAGTAAGATTGGGCCAGAGGATGAAAATCGAGGCGGGAGTTACTGACGGAGGGGAAACAGAACCAGATGGGGTAGCTTGGGGCTGGGGCTGACTTCTCTCTTTATCACCAGCACTCAGCCCAGCACGCTGCACAGGGTAAAGCACTGATTTTGTATGAGTGACCATTGAACAGAAGTGTGGTTGGTAGTGCTACCTTCCTCTTCAGTCATGAGACCACACGTGGCAAATTGGTGAAAGCCTCGGGGGGGGGGGGGACAGCAGGTTCTAGTTGACTGGAAGAGTCAGCATCATTCCAACAAGGAAGGAACTTGTTGGTAAGTAGTGAGGTCCCCATCCCCGAGGATGTGCAAGCAAAAGCTGGGCAGTAGCTTCTTGGGACCATCCTTGAGACCAAGCCAAGTTGGACAAGAGGACCCCCCCACACACACACACACACACCCTCCCAGATCAGGACAGTCTGAGAATCACTGTGCTCTTTCCTCCAGAGGTATGTTTATGAGGCAGATGAGCACAAGCAACGCTACATCCGGGAGCTTCAGGCCTTCCAGAGCCCCCAGGCTTCCCGAGCCTTCCTGCGCAGGCAAGCGGCGCACGAGGCACAGGTGCCGTATGGCGAGCAGGGTCCGGCCAGGGTGGGCTGGAGCTCTCCCTGCGGGGCCTGAGGCTCTGGAATGTTTAATAGCAGGAGGTGTGTTTGGGAAGCTGGTTGGTATTAGCCCCAGCCTCAGTCAGTGTTCACACCGGTCACCTTTAGTACAAAAGCCACATCCTCGTATCTTTGGAATACTGACCCTTTAGCCAGTAGATGGACCGTGGCGGCCGCTACTCCCGAGACAGCCTGTCCTGCCTTTCTTCCCTTACTTGACTCACCTCCCCACCCCACCCCACTAACGCTTCCTGGCACCCCAGCCCAAAAAATCCATTCACACAAAAGCCTTGCCTCGGGGTCTGCCCCGGGGGTCCCAGCCTACGGAAGAGAAGGGAGCGCCATTTATAGTCTACTCACCACACCTTCCCCGTGGAGAGCACTGTCCATTCATCATCTTTTCATCCTCTTTGGAAGTCCTATCATTGGCCACCCGTGGCACCCATGTCCTAGAGGGTACATGCCCACGGGGCGGTGCTGGGAGTCCTCACTGGCAGGGGGCCAGGAGCCAGTCTGTGGCCCCACAGGTGACTGCTCGGGTCCAGGGAGGTGGGCTCCTTGCCAGTGGCTTTGGGGTCCACCGAGTGCCTGTATCGAGTGTTGTTTCCTGCGCTCTCCATGCTCGGCGCTGACCACTGGGCCTGCCAGCAGACTCGTCAGTTCCCCGGAACTGCTGCATCTCCCTCCCATCTGGGCCTAGGCTGGGAGCTGTCCCCACGGCGGTCAGGGTGTGGGCTCAGGAGTCCAAATGCCTGGGTTCAAGTCCCGCCTCTGCCCTGTGCTGGCTGTGTGACTTTGCACAAACCACTAAAGCACTCTGTGCCTCAATTTCCTCACATGAAAATGGGGCTGTAATCAGGCCTTCCGTGCAGGGCTTGGTGCAGGGTTTGGTGCGCCAAATCATAGGGCGCTTGGTGCTCCGTGCCTGGCATGTGGCAAGAGTTCAGCAAGCATTCATACTTGGTACCCCCCTCTTTTGCCTCTGGAGCTCAGCCCCCCCCCCAGCCTCATCCAGAGGGGGGATTAGCAAACTTCTGTAAAGGGCTAGACATCAATTAATATTTTAGGCTTTGCAGGCCGTGGGTTCTCTGTCACAACCGCTCTGTGGTTGAAGCAGGGAAGCAGCCATGGACAGTGTGTAAACCAATGGGCGTGGTTGTGTGCCAATAAAACTTTATTGACAAAGAAAACAAACAGAAAAACCAAATGGGTCCACAAGTATCTCCACTCTGGCACATTATACTCACGAGGTTTCCACCTCACATTTGCTTTTCATCAAGCACCTGCAGCTAAAAAACAGTCTGAAAACCACTGGTCCAGCACATAAGTACTGTCGGAGGGAGGGTACAAGCCTCGATGTAATCGGTGGGTGTTTTCCCTTTGAGTTGTAATTGACCAAGAAATACATATTTCATCAACAAACGAAGAATACCTGAAAATGACTATTAAGGGGCAGATGTGTTTACAATGACATTTTCTGGAAGGTGAGCATAGTGGGGCCTCCAGTCCTCATCGTGGATGTCAGAGCTAAGAAAACTGTGCCCTTACTTACCCTTAGGTCACACGGGAGCCCCGTGGCCTTCTAATTACCGTGGTCGTTGTAGACTGGTGTACAAAAAGCAGGTGTGCCACAAACCCACAGAGCTTGGTTTTTTTGGATTTTTCAAATAAATGTTCATTTATTTACTTTGAGAGAGGGTGTGTGAATGAGGAAGGAGCAGAGAGGGAGAGACAGAATCCCAAGCAGGCTCCGCACTGGCAGCGCAGAGCCTGACACAGAACCGTGAGATCACGACCAGAGCTGAAACCAAGAGTTGGATGCTTAACCGACTGAGCCCCCCGGGCGCCCCCAAACAGAGCTTAGTATTTAAACAAATGAGATGTGATGTGTCATTTACTGCCTGATTTAACACGTGGTAATTTTTTAAAGCGTATTCTATAAAAACATATTAGTTACAATAATATTACAAATATTAGTTACAATAAACAACATTTTAATACCACCTGGAACCTGCCGTACTAATGAAAAATGAGCTCTTTTCATTTTTCCTGGTTTCTCGTCATCATTCCACACCTGGCCAGGTGTTTATAAGTTGAGGTCAGGGGTAGCTGGTGCTGCTTCGTGGTTTCTAGGGGTGTTAGGACCTCGGTGGAGACTGAATAGCTGAAGCCAAGAGCTGGTCCTCCAGCCGGAAGCCTGGGGACTTCTTAGCTTCGGGAAGCGCTTCCGACCCTCAAGGAAGCACCCCTCCCTCAAATAAGACTGAGCTCTTTTCTGTGACCCATGCTTTTTAAACTGATGCTGTTTGTTTTTCCATCAGAAACTGGTAGACCAGGAAACGGATTTGAGCGGGAGGGTCCTCAGTTGCCAGTAGTTGATGTATTTTTTTTTCAGGGGGAGTGGATAGTGGTTTTGAAATATCACCCCCATCTGGCGTGGGAGGCTGAAAGTGTTCATCCCCAAAGATATCTGGGTCCTAATCCCTGGGACCTGGGAATGTTACCTTACAGGCAGAGGGGTGCGTCTTTGAGGATGTGATTGAGGTAAGGGGATCGTAGAGCCACACGCGTCCTTACAAGAGGGAGACAGAAGAAAAGGGCGTGTGACCACGGCGGCCGAGGTGGGAGCGATGCGGCCACAAGCCAAGGAATGCCCTCAGCCACCGGAAGAGGCTGGAAGTGGCCGGGAACAGGCTACAGAGGGAGCGTGGCCCTGCCAACACGTTAATTTTGGCCCTGTCAGACTGATTTCGGACTTCTGGTCTCCAGGATTGTGGGAGAATAAGTTCTATTCCTTTAGGTGACCAAGTGTGGTCCCTGATTACAGCAGCCACAGGAAACTGATGGATTTGGGTGCAGGATTTTCTGTGTTGTCGGAGTGTGGCTTGTACATCAGTCTCTTGCGGCGGCCCGTGTTTATGTGTTCCTTGGGGAAGTACGTGCACTGAACCCAGCTCTGTGGAGGTGGTGAGGGTGCAGGGGAGGGAATGGCGGTCCCACGGCTCCTGGCCAGGGGAGGCTGCAGAAATCGGACATAGCGGAGGCAGGTCGGAGCAGAGAAGGAGCCCCCGAGCTGTCCGGGTGAGTTACTCACACAGCGGGTGATTCTGACATGATTCCTAAGGAGTCCTAAGAATACGTAGGAAATTCCCAGAAGGAAGGCTGGGCAGGGCAGGGGCTGATGCAAGTGAAACAGAGGGTGCTCTAGGCAGAGGAGGCAAGACTGGTGGGGACCCAGGGAAGGGAGGTCGCAGAGGGCATTTAGGGCACTGAGGTCCATTCGGGACCAGGCCACACGTGGGGACCAGGACAGGGCAGCTGTGACTGGAGTCGTCGGAGGGACAGTACGAGCTTTGATGTAATTGGTCGGGGTTTCCCCCTTTGAGTTGTAATTGGCAAAGAAATATATATTTCATTAACAAAGAATAACCAAAAATGAATATTAAGGGGCAGATGTGTTTACAATGAAATTTTCTGGAAGGCTACCTAAGACACTGTCACCTACAGTGAGTACACTTGGGATGGTAGGTGCTTTTACTTTACCCCTTCTTGTTTATTACTTTAAACCAGCAGTTATAATAAGTTTACAAGGCGTTTTAAGTACACCACCCTCTTTTATGGCTAGAAAATGATTGGAGGACTGACAGGAACAAGGAGTTCCTGAGTCTGTCGTCTGCTTGAAAGGTCAGCCCCTTGTGGCCCAGGTGGGGCTGCCCAGGCAGAAGCCCCTCGCCCCGGACGGCTTCCCCTTTCCTCTTCATGCACCCTGTGACCTCCGACAAGCACCTGGAAGTCCAATGTCCTCATGATGACATGCCCAGAGCACGATCGTGAACGGATGCCCACGCCCACGGCCAATGGCTCAGTGCCAGTCCACAAAGACCGCTTAGCTCTCTCTGGTTGAGTCCGAAGGAAAACATGAATCGATTCTAGAAGATGAAGACCTCACACTTATGTTGAGAACCGTCTAACTATATCCACGGCACTGTCGATTTACAGGATCGATGGTTCCCAGCTGTGGTTCTTGGTGGACACTTTTCCTTGGGCACCTTAGGAGTTGGTCTCCCTCGACGGTGGTTCCTAATCCTGGCTTCAAGGCTGCAAAAGGCTTTGTAGGAGGGGTCGTCTGCATGAGTGTGGGATCCCTCCCGTAGGTCATCCTGCATGGTCACGGTTAAGTGGATGATAAGGATATAGTTCTGTAAGCAAAAGGGAGCGGACGTTCACTCTGGCGTCTCAGCTCCAGCTCCGAGGGGGCCTTTCTCGGAGGTACCAAACCGCAGACCTCTCAACCATGAAGTTCCCTCCTGACTCGGGGCTCTCCAGCAACCCGCTCTCTCTCTCTTTCTGTCTCTCTCTTTCTCTCAAGCTTAGCAGCCTCATTCTCCTCATTTATTTTATTTTTTTTTACCTTTATTTATTTTTGAGAGAGAGAGTGAGACAGAGCATGAGTGGGAGAGGGGCAGAGAGAGAAGGAGACGCAGAATCGGAAGCAGGCTCCAGGCTCTGAGCCATCAGCACAGAGCCCGACACGGAGCTCGAACCCACAAACTGCGAGATCATGACCTGAGCCGAAGTCGGACACTTAACCGACTGAGCCACCCAGGAGCCCCTCATCCTCTTCATTTAGTGAGAGGTAGAGCAAAGCTCAGAGAGCGCTTGCGGGAAATCGCACGAGCCCCTCTCTGCTAAGCAATGGAATTCCTGGGACACCATGAGCCACAGAGTGTCCTGAGGCTGGACAGCGACTGGCTATCCCACAGGCGGGAGGACGTATCAAGTCTTTGTCGGGAAGCATCTCTTATGAAAACTTACGGAATTTTTACATCTCTGAACTAGTAAGTGTAAGCAAAAGCATACAGCTATGCAAGTTTCCCAATTAGGTTTTTCATTTAAAAATTATATATGCGCATCATAAAAACAGGTGCAAAACATGCACAGAGGCTTCCTGCTCACAGACCAGAGTCCCAGGACCTCACAGACCCCAGGCCACCTCTGCGTCCCAGAGCACCCATTGTACCCAGTGTCTAGAGCACCTTCTAGAATATTCCATGGATACATGCACGTACCTATGGGTCAGTGCGTAGATATTTTGATGAAAGGGCACATCTGTGTTATTTAATCATAGACTTCATTTTGGTTTAGGGTTTCAAAGTAAACTCTTTGAAAATAAGCGAAACCCAGAGTTGGTTGTGGGCTTTCTCAAACCACACTGCCGGTTATGAGGACTCCCTGTTTGTGGCTCCCTCCCTGCCCCGTACCCGGCCCCCTCCCAGGTGGTTTGAAATTCCCAGCGGTGCTTGAGAAGCCCCCCACCCAGCAAGTGGGCTCGCAGGTGGAAGGGGGCCAGCAGGACGCGCCCTGCCCCGCACCAAGTCCGGAAGCCCTTCTGAGCTAATCTTACCTTCTGGGCGCTTCCGCCCACCTTGGAAACCCTTTCTGTCCACAGGGCGATGAAAGCAACAACGCCCCGTGCTGTGGGACCCGCCGAAAGTTCTTCAGTTCTCTGCAGGGAGGCAGCACCTGCAGAAACTCACAGGCAAGCCGCCGCCCTGCTCCGTGCCAGCACCTTGATTTTCATTTTCATTTAGAGCCGGGATCTAATCAAACATTAGATCTAACTAATTTTCTTAATGTCGGGTGTGTATTTGGGAGGGGGTGGGTCCTCCGGGGAACAGCCTACGGATTTGCCTCTTAATTTTTTGTATTAATTTCTCTGAGCGTGGTTGACACACCATGTGACATCAGCTTCAGGTGTACAACACAGTGATTTCAGTAAGTTTAAACATTATGCTGCGCTCACGAGGGCAGCTACCTTCTGCCGTTATACGATGCTGTTCCAGGATCACTGGCTCTGTTCCCTGTGCTCTGCCTCGTGTTCCCCTGACTCCCTTCACCCCTGGAAGCCTGTATCTCCCTCTCCCTTCACCCATTTTCCCATCCCCCCACCCCCTCCCCTCTGGCCACCACCAGTGTGTCCTCTGTATTTATAGGTCTGATTCTGCTTTTTGTTTATTCATTTGGTTTTTTAGATTCCACATAGGAATAAATTAAGCGGTATTTGTCTTTCTCTGATTTATTTATTTGGCTGAGCGTTATGCTCTCTAGCTCCATCCATGTTGTTAATAAATGTCGCGAATACACATATACCATGCCTTCCTTATGCACTGGTCTGCGGATGAGCCCTTGGGCTGCTTCCATATCTCGGCTATTGTAAATAATGCTGCAATAGACTATGGGTGCGTATGTCCTTTTGAATTAGTATTTTAATTTTCTTTGAGCAAATACCCAGAAGTGGAATTATTGGATCATATGGTATTTCTTTTTTTTAATTTGTGAAGCCCCTTCATACTGTCTTCCACCATGGCTGCACCAATTTACCTTCCCGCCAACAATATCCGAGGGCTCCTCTTCCTCCACGTCCTCGCCCGCACCTGTGGTTTGTCTTTTTGAGTGTCGCCATTCTGACAGGTGTGAGGTGATCTCTCATTGTGGTTTTGATTGACATTTCCCTGATGACGAGTGATGCTAAGTATCTATTCATGTGTCTGTTGGCCATCTAGCTGTACGTCTTCTCTGGAAAAATGTCTGTTCAGGTCCTCCGCCCATTTTTTAATAGGGTTGTTTTTTTCTTTTGTTTCTTTTCTTTCTTTCTTTCTTTCTTTCTTTTTTTTTTTTTTTTTTTTTTTTTTTTTTTGGTGCTGAGCTATAGAAGTTCTTTACATATTGTGGATATTAACTGCTTATTGGATACGTCATTCGCAAATATCTTCTCCCATTCGGTAGGGTGTCTTTTTGCTTTCCTGATGGTTTCCTTCACTGTGTGATTTGCCTCTTCACTAACCTCAGGGCCTGGATTCCGCATTCTCCCTGCCTGCAGCCTCTGTGGCCACGTCTCTGTGGGCTTGCACCCTCCCTTCACCCCTTCACCCCGGTCTTGCTCAGACGTCACCTTCTGGAAGACCGGCCCCCGGTCGCTCTGTGCACAGGTGCACACCTGCCACCCCTCCCAGCCTCCCCTGCCTTATCTCTCTCCATCATTCCATCTTCTTCTAGAAGCCTCTCTCGTTTGCCCATCTATGTTTTTTGCCGTCTCCCTCCAGCGTAGAAGCCCCTCGTGTTAGGGGATGTTTACCTTTTATTCACTGCAGTCCCTCCCGGGCCTAGAACCAGGCCGGGCACGCGTAGTAGGCCCTGCATGTATATTTACTGAGGGAACACATGTGTGCATGGATGAATTTGTTCAACAATAACTCATGCGCACTTATTCCTTCCCAGGCACTGAGCCGGGTGCTAGGGACACAGAAAGAAGAACACAGAGCTCTGGCCCAAGAAGGCTGAAGTATATGGATTAATACAGCAGTGTTGCACTAAGAAGTCTTGCATTCCAGCAAAATGAGGCCCACAGAACAGAGAGGCCCCAGGACGATTGCAGCTACACAGCATTGCAGGTGTGCTCTGGGGCTGGAAAAGATCCTCTAAGAATGAGAACACCTCGGTCAAGCCCTGTTGTAAGGGGTGACATTTGTTTCTTTTTTCCACGATTCTTTGAGGTTGTTAAAACAACTAGATCTGACTTAAGCCCCTTCTCTGCTTGCTGAGCTGCCTGGGGCCAGTTACTTAAACTCTCTGTGCTTCCACTGCCTCATCTGTAAAGGAAGGATGAAATTGCCTACCCCTCAGGGCTCTTCTGAGGACCTACATCAGTGCCTTGTGCAGGCCTGGCACGGCCACGGTGCCACGTCCTCCATGACGTCTTCCCTGATCCCTGACGTGGGTGGGGGCTTCCTTGGGGCTCCTGAGAATCCCACACATAACGCTTTGCTTTGCGATTATCATCCTCGATTATTGTCACCACCACCTCGCAAGACACATGGGCATACGTGCCCTGGTCTGCCCTCCCGCAGGGAAGGCGGGTGTCGGTCGGTCAGAACACACCTCTGGCCCCGAGTAGACACTCCGCAAACACCGGATGAAGACATGTACGGATATACAGCAGGCCCACGTGAAGGCTGGGGTTTGAAGGATATAAACTATTTTCAGTGATGTCTCATTTAAGGTGCGTAACAGCCATGAGGGTAAAAATGCATCTCGTTACCTGCAATTGAGCGTAACCCATGTGCTCCAATGCCTAGAGTCGCGCTGTGTAAATTACCCACCAAAGAGAGTTGAGGCTCATTTCAAAATCTATAAAATCGTGTGCTGGGGGACCATGGAGTTGCAGGCGTGTGTGGCTGTGATCCGGTGTGACTCTCTGAGGGCCTTTGCAGTTATTCAAAAGGAAACAGACACGGGCAAGTCTTGCTTCTCTGAACCACCTACAAATGTGACATCAGTGGTCGGGCTCCTGGGAGCTTTTCCGTTTCCACTCTTATCGCTGCAATTTCGCTGGGAAGCCGGGCTTTGGGCGGTGCCATCTCTGAGGCATGGTCCTGACTGTGCCCCACTTCAAATATTGGGATACGTGCAATCACGACTGCAGTTAAGTTAGCACGTGTTCATCACCCCACGCCTGTTAGAACCCCCCCCCCCACTCCCGAGCAAGCACTGAGGGTCCTTCTCTCCCCAGAGGCGGACCCAGCCTTTTCACACTCGATGTCTGCCTTCTCTGGAGCATCTCCCAGGCTTCTCCGCCCCGATGACACCTTAAGTGGACAGCACTGTCACTGTTGCTGCTGAGGGCCTGAGCCTGAATCCCTGCTCTGCCGCTCACCTCCTTGAATGCTCTGGGCAAGTCTCCACCATGGCCTTTGTTTCCTCAAAGGCACAAGAGAGCAGTGACCTTGGACCTCATGGGGCTGATGCAGGGGGTGGAGGAGGTGATCTTGTGGGTGCTTCCAGTGCTGAAGCGTGTCAGCAGCGCCCTGCCTCCCACTGCCCCCGGCATGCCCCCTCCCCCCACCACCCCTTCGTGTCTCCCCTGGGGCTCCCGTGTCCCAGAAGGGCCTTCCCCCGCCTGGGCACCAGCCTCGCTCCTATCCACAAGCCTGGATTCTCTGCTGGTGGGAACGTCAAGCGGTGTGGCCACTTTGGAAAACGGCCTCGTGGTTCCTTAAAAGTAAAACTGTCGAGTCACCAAATGGCCCAGCAGATTCACTCCTCGGTGGGTTCACCCAGGGCACCTGAAAGCTAACGTCCACACAGCACTGTGAGTGGGCACAACAGCATTATTCATGACAGCCCCAAAGTAGGTACAACCCAGACATCCGTCACCGGATGGATGCGTGCTCGTGAAGGGGTCGCAAGGCAGGGGCTGTGGGTGCCGTGGGCGGCGGGAGGCAGGGGGTTGCCCACACGCTACAGCCAAGCTCCCTGTGGCACCAGTGACGCCTGGGGTGGCTGGACCTTGATGACACGGTAAATTGAAAAGTCACAAAGGGCTACCTATTGTACGGTTCCAGGAATGTGAAATGTCCAGAATAGGGAAACCCATAGAGACAGGAAGCTGATTAGTGGTTGCCTGGGTCTGGGAGAGAGGAGACAGGCGGGGAGAGGGGTGGCTAAGGGCCCAGGTTTCTCTCTGCAGTGATGAACGTGTTCTAAAGTTGCCCGTGGTGATGGTTGCACTCCTCTGTGAGTAGACTGAAAACCACTGCCTTGAACCCTTGAAATGGGCAAACTGTGCGGTGTGTGAGTTAGATCTCAGTCAGGCTGTTACCCATCTCAGCCAAGGACCCCTCCCCCGGGAGACACCCCCCACCCCCGCCGCTGCCGCCTGTCTGGCATCTGCCCCAGAGCGGGGACCCGCTTCCTCGCATCTGGCCGAGGCGGGGAGTGGGGTGGAGCCAGGTCCAGAGGTGCTGCTCCATTCTGCCCATGGGGCTGCCCTTCACTGTGGGATCTCTTTGTTTCCCAGGAAAATTTGAAAAAGATTCCACCCAGTACTTGAAGCATCCAGAACCTCCAGGGACAGAGGAAGGTCAGATTTTGAGCAAAGGGGATTCAGAGGAGGAAGCCGAGGGCCCCGATCCATTTCCGCTCAGGGGCCTGATTCCGGAGAAGAGTTTTGCTTCCCTTGACTTGTGTTTCTTGCAATAGTTTACCTTTAAAGTTCTAAAAAGTAAGTAGTCAAGTTCACCACTGCCCTGGTAACTTTGGGCATCAAGGGCTTTATAACCCTAGTCAGAGTAACCTGCATAAGAGTTTATAATATTTTTCTCATGCTTATTTATTTTTGAGAGAGAGAGAGAGAGACAGAGTGTGAGCAGGGGAGGGGCAGAGACAGGGGGAGACACACCGACGCGGGATGTAAACCCATGAACCTCGAGATCATGACCTGAGCCAAAGTCGGATGCTCAACCGACTGAGCCACCAGGCGCCCCATGGTTTATAATAGTAAGTGGAACCAAAAAAATGCCATCAGAGGAATAAACAGTAAGTAAAAATAATAATCAGATGGGAAATAACCAAGCATGTTGCCTGAGCCGGGCACACGTCTAAGAACTTTAGACAGATTACCTCTTAATTCTCATAAAAGTACTGAGAGGTTGGCAATAGTATCCCTTTCTTATAAACTAAGGAAAGTGCAGGGTGCCTGGCTGGTTCAGTTGGAAGAACACGTGTCACTTGATCTTGAGGTCATGAGTTCAAGCCCCAGTTGGGTACAGTGATTACTAAAATAAATAAATAAATAAACAAACTTTAAAATAAAATAAGGAAAGTGCAGGACAGAAAGGTTAGGTAACTGGCCTCTGGTTGCACAGCTGGGAAATGGCTGAGCCGAAATTTAAACCCAGGCCTTTGGGTTCCAAGACCTGTGTTCTTCACAACTTTCCCACGGTCTCCACTACATGAAATTACGCGTAAGAGAATCCACGCCAATGTTAACAGTGGTTATGGCTGACAGACAAGAGGAGGGTATTCTGTTTTTCTTTATTCCTTTCTGTGTCCACACACTTTCCCCGAAGGACAGATGTCCTTCATATTATCAGAGAAAGAAAGCACTCTATCAAAAAGGATTTTGAGGATGATCTGAGCATACTGGGACTTAGCCGTTGCCCAGGCGGGGTACAGTTCAAAGAAAAGGGGAGGCTTTTGATGGAAAAGAACAGAAAAAGATGGTCTTCTGTTACCTTTCCTCCTAGTCAAAGAATTTGAGCTCAGAGAGCTGAAGAAGACTCTAGAAAGAGCCCGAGTGGAGCAGGAGGCCCTGCAGAGGCAGCTGGTGGAGTTCCAGGTGGGGGTGGGGGCGGGGGGAGCAGCCACATCTTGGCTCCGTGGCCCTGGGCTCAGCCCACGGCCCCCGTGGTGTCGGGAAATAAGGGACGGAGACCACGCGGTCTGCTTGAGACAACGTGTCGCCAACTCCGCGTCTCTCCCCCGCACCATCCACAAGGGGAATACTTGCTATGTGTCCTTATAAAAGGCAGCGTTTTGTCTGCTTCTGATGTACAGACGTTGCGCCATGAGCCTCCCGGTGGTATGTGCTCATTCCGCGCAACGTTCTGTGTTCAGCCGCGTTGCCATGTGGCGCTTGGCCCGTTACTTCTGACCGTGGCAGCTGTTTCCATTCCCCTCGTGGTGGCCCCCGGTTTGTCCCCAGCGCTTCACGACCACAGCTTGAGGTGTGACAAGAGCCCCCGCATCTGTTATGTCACCAGGTCTGGACCACACACCCTGAGAAGAGTCGCCCGGAGGTAGCCGACAAATACTTTTCCGTCGGCAAGTATCCGTAAATCTCCCCATCGATGGGTGGTATCGATTTTAAAGACAGCAAGAGAAGAAAATGAGGCGAAACCGTGCATAAAGTCACAACTTTTAAATGTGTTAATTTTTTCTGATTACAAAACGAACTTATATTCGTTCGTAAAAGAGAAGAAAATTTTGAAATTTCAGAAGCGTGTGCGGCGAAAATTGAAATCCAGTCATTAGGGATGCGTCCTTAGCAGTTCAGCGCAGCAAATTCTCATCTGTCTTCTAGGAGTATCTAGATCTATTCGTGTCGGTAAATGCGTGTATTATCTGTTATCACGGATCTGTATATCTAACTAAGGTGGAGGGAGGGAGGTAGACAGAAAGAGAGAAACAGACAGACCAACAGAAAGAAAAGATTGGGGTGAAACACCACAGTTTTGACTCCTGTGGTTTCCAGGTAAGCATTTGCGTGTCTCCTTTGACGTGGTTACGAATTGCGTCTCCTGACTATAACGTTCCATCAGATGGATAAACCGTCACGGAGTCCCCGTTTCCCAGTTGTGGGGCACTTGGGTCACACGCAGGTGTTTGATCATACATGACATGGCACTGAACGTCGCGTCCCACTTTGTGCTCATTCTCAGCAGCTCCCTCGGGAGGGGTGCCTACGAGCGACACGCGTCCTTTGCAAGCATGGCCTTACAGACGCAAGTCCGTGGTCACTCCTGAGCGCGGCCCCTAGGGGACCAAATCAGGCTTTGCCCTCACCCGCTGTGTGCTGCGGGGACCTCCCTGGTCACCGGTCTTTCGTGTGTCAGCTGGGGGTGATAGTAGGACTGCCCCGGGGGGCGGTCGTGAGCCATGAAATGCCCGAATCTACATGGGGTTCCTAGAGTGGTACCTGGAAGGGTGCCTGGTGTCACAATCACAGCATCAGCCTCCGGGGACTGTCCCCTCCACTCCCTCCAGCCGGCTCTTCACCCCTGACTTTCATGCTCCCCGAAGTTCCGTTGTAACTCCGGGTTCCTTTGAGTGTAGTATGGCCATAGCTTGTTAGTCGTGAAGGACAGTGAATGTTTAAAAACATAAGTAACAGGGGCGCCTGGCTGGCTCTGTCGGTGGCGTGTGCGACTTGTAGTCTTGGGGACATGGTTCAAGCCCCACGTTGGGCACGGAGCCTATTTAAAAGCAGCAACAACACGAGGAAAGAAGACATCCGGCTACCCAGAGCCACCACTCGATGATCCAGTTGAGGTAGATCCTTGGAAAACAGCGCAGTCGGGGCCCCTCAATCAGCAGCCTGGGTGGCAAGGAGGGTGCGTGCCATGGGGTGGGGGCTTGCCCCTTGCTGGCCGTGACCTTGTGAGCAAGGCGGCTCACTGAGATCCCGGTCCACATCTTCAGGGGAAGACAACTGTGCCCCCACGCTGGGGACATGGGACGTCAGAGGCCCTGGCATACAGACACCCGTCTCCGTGGGTGGGAGCCCCCCCCCGCCCCATCCCTGCACACACAGCCCTTGCCCGGAAGCTGCCCCACGTCTCCCTGTGACCCGGGCCTGATTTCTGTTGTGTGGCCGAGCGGTTGGGAGCGTGAGAACAGCCAACTCAGAAGTCAGGCCGAGCTGAGCACCTGGGCCACCTCCCCGGCTGCGGGGCCAGGCCGGGCACTGACCCACCGACCCACCGACCCTCGGGAATGGTGCTTCCCCAGCCTAGTAACTGAGATGCAGAGAGGCATGACGGGCCCGGGGGACGTAGAAGGATTTTCATCAGTGAGAGCTGTGTCCGTGGGTGGCGGTCCTGCTTCTGGGAGTGGGGAGGGGAGAGCGGGGACCATTCGAGGACTGTCCCTGTGTCTTATCAGGATCGGCTGCAAGGCCTTCCTCGTTTAATTGTTTATTCGTTTACTTATTTTGTACTTTAGTTCCTTATTTAGCTATTTACTTTTATTTATTTTTACTTTTTGAAAAAGAGAAAGCACACTCCAAATGATGTCTGTCCCCAATCTGTGAAGGTGACCCTATTTGCAGATGTAATGAAGATTACATCCTTGAGGTGAGGTCAGCCTAGATTAGGGTGGGTCCCCATCCAATGACCAGGGTCCTGATAAAAAGAGTAAGGGAGGAGGGGGGGAGAGAGGGAGAGAGAGACAGAGAGAGGTAGAGAATCTTAAGCAGGCTCCACGCTCAGCCAAAATCAAGAGTCAGACACTTAACCGAATGAGCCACCAGGTGCTCCAACCTATTTATTTTTAAATTTACTTATATATGTATTTATTTATTCATTTACTTACTCATTTTCTTATTTACTTTATTTATTTATATGCGTATTTATTTACTTATTCACTTTTTTGTCTATTCACTCATTCATGCATTTACTCACGCATGCACTCACGCATGTACTCACGCATGTACTCACGCATGCACACACTCATGCACGCCCCCACTCATTCACGCGCTGGCATATCTCGCTCCCCCCTGTGGCGAGCCGGCCATGAACACCCCTTTCAGAGCCAGCAGCAGAGGCTGGAGGTGGGGCCGGCAGGCCTGAAGACCTGTGGGGTCATTCCAGAGAAGGAGTTTGAGAACTGAACATGGTGCTGATGCTGTCCCCCTCGGCCTGCGGGTGATGGACCCGGGTGAGCCTTGTGTCTCGGGCAGTCCCTCCCCCTCCCCGTGTCCCATGCATCGCTCTGGGTCCTCACTGGTCAGTAAAACCAAGGCCAAGGGGGGATTCCTGGCCTTTCGCCTGTTCACACCTGCATTTCCTCATTTCTCCATGTAGCGCACTTTCCCAACGCGTGGCCGGGGCACCCTGGCTCTGCCGGCTGCTGGGGGTGTGGACAATGGACATGGCACTGATTATCCCAAATCCAGGCCCTGAGCTGGGCACCTCGGGGAAGACGACACCAACAGCCCCCGGCCTCAGGTTGTAGTCAGGTAGACAGACCCTCGGTTCCTAGCTTGTTGGGGTGCAGTGTCCCAGAGGAGGCTGCTCTCCGTGGACAGAGGTCATGGGCCCTCAGGTGGGATGTGACTCCTTATCTCTGGGAGGAGGGCTTCTCAGAGGGCCTGACAGAGGAAGGGGCATTTCAGCTGGGCCAATCACAAGCCACTTGGGCAGAGAAAGGGTCATAGGCACACCGGGCAGGGAGGTGTGGAAACGCAGGTGAGGGAGGGAACATGGCAAGTAAACGGTTGTGTCCCCACGCGGTAACTTAGGCAGAGCAGAACCTTCTGCTTTAAAGAAAAAATTCATGAAGACCATTTCACCGCGAAACATTGAAACATGACCATTTGTGGGAACATAAGACATGAACACCTCCCTTCGCTCTTTCCCCAGGAAATCCCTCCCCTCCCTAGAAGTCACCGTCCGTATCTTTGCGCTCCTCCTTCCTTCCAGGGGTTTTTCTATACATCCGTAAATGGGGTGATGTTAGAAATAAACAACTGGAACTCTTGGGAACACTGGCTGGCCGTGACCTTGGTGCAGGTCCCTGACCCCTCCTGGGTCTCGGCAGTTGGGACCCCTTCGGGCAGCGTCTGTTTACCAACCAGCCCGGCAGTTTTCAACATTTTCAGACCTGGTGTGGCCTTACTGGTGCATTATGGGCCAGCCACCAACATTGTTCAGACAGAGACACAGACTCGTCCGTCAGCGGCTTGTCTGTCTCCTAACGGGACAGCAGGGCGCACATCACCGTCAGGTTGCTGTTCTGTACACCTGTCTATGCGTGTCGCTCCCCATGTTTTAGCCTCTGCAGCGTGTGGTGTAGCAGACCCCAGCCTACGGTCCCCTGCTCATGCACACGGGGCTGGGGACACCCCGGGCTTCGCCACCACTATGAAGCAGTGAGGCCAGAAAGCACCATATCTGGGTATGGGGTGGCACATTCCTGCCCTAAATAGCAAAGCTTTGGAGTATTTGGAGACCCTCCCATCTTTCCCTCTGCCCCTCCTCTCCCCTCCCCACTCTGCCCCTCCCTCCCTTCCCTTCTCCTCCCAGCCCTTTACCCCACTGAGAACATTTTCCCTGGAGTGACTTCCATGTGAATTTTTATACTTACACAGTGTAAGTCAGATTAGGGACAGGTGACCAGGGCTCCTGAGGGGCAGAAGGTCCCACAGACTTGGGTCTGCACCAGATGTGGGCAGCAGGCAGGAGGCACATTCTTCCATGTTCTTAAAGCCACTGGCCCCAGTGCCTTCTCTGCTCTGGCCACTCTCTGCTCCCAGCATCTCCCTCTCCAGACCACATTCTCAGTTCCTCTGTTCGTCCCTAAGCCGTTGCCTGAGTGCATTCCACGTGCCAAGCGCCAGGCTCCGTGCTGGGAATCCAGAAATTAGAGGTGTTTTATGGCCTCGCCGAGCCCCGAGGCTCAGAGGGGTGGCACCCGGGAGAGAAATCCGTCCTGGGATGAGTTTGAGTTGCAGGATGGTCTCCCAGGGATGGGAGGCAGGGGCTCCTCCTTCAAGGCCCCTGCTGTGTTCTCTGCCCCAGGCCCAGTGGTAGTAGGCCTCCAGGAGTGTTCGAGATGAGGTCGAGTGAATAAAGAGCAGGTGTGGTTTGTGCTCGCATCTGCAACAACCCTTGGGCTCCATCACTTTTTCACGGTGGTAAAACGTCTCTGAACTCCCTTCCCAACTCCGCAGCTTAAGGCAGTGCCCCACCCATCATGCACCTGCATCTCCCAGGAGCTCAGAGGTCGGCGGCTTCCATAGAGGCACCTCTCTCTGTGGTGAAAGGACAGAAGATCCTGGGACTTATGGATGGAGAGTCAGAACAGATCTAGTGATAGAGGAGAAAATAAACTGTGTGTGTCTGTTTGCACAACAGACTCAATCTGTCTTTTGTGTCCCAGGCTGGGCAGTGTCTGCCCTGTAAGTATTCCCCCTGTGGGCTGAGAGTTGAGCAGCTTCGATTTGGGAAGATTTTCTTTTTTAATGTCTATTCTTGAGAGAGAGAGACAGAGCGTGAGCAGGGGAGGGGCAGAGAGAGAGGGAGACACAGAATCAGAAGCAGGCTCCAGGCTCTGAGCCATCATCACAGAACCCGACGCGGGGCTCGAACTTGCAAACCATGAGATCATGACCTGAGCCGAAGTCGGACACTTAACCGACTGAGCTCCCCCAGGCGCCCCAGATTTGGGGGAAGATTTTGGTAGAGCGCTTCTGTCTCTCCACATGTGACCTCCACTGGGAACACAAGTGCCCGCGGAGCCCGCACCCCTCCCTCGGGGCACGTTCTGGTCTCCTCTGCTGAGTTATAAGGACAATAATCAGTCACTGCCCATCATCCTCAAAGCGTGGGGTAAAGATCGAGTAAGATAATTGGCTTGTCTGATTTTGGGTCCTCCAGAGGGCCGACCCTGAGATCAGGATTTGCATGCAAGTGGGTTATTTGGAAGGTGAGTCCAGGTAGGGGAGTAGGGAAAGGGAGACAGCCGTGAAAGGGTACGCTATTGGACCAAGAAGCCAGCCACTAAGGCGAACCCCTGGGGAAACCCTGGGAGCCACTGCAGGACACCAACCTGAGCACATCCCACCCGCTGGCCAGGGAGCTGGGGCTCCCTTCAATCCTTGCCGGAGGGCGGCTTCTGTAGGGTTAGTCCCCTGCCCTTCCAGTCCACTGTGCAGGGGGAGTAGGAAGCCAGAGAGCCGTGGGCTGGGAAACGCATGCTACAGGTGGGAGCCTGGCCAGGGTGCCGGGTGGCAAGAACAAGGGATGTGGGTGGGGCACACAGGGTCTGTTTTGGGACTGCTGTTAGACTTTACAGCCTATTAATGGATATGCAGCCTTAAGGTATGGGAGAGAATTAATATGGTGATTCTGCACACATCGGGTGTAGACATCAGGGACTGGATCTGGCTCCCTGCAGCAGGGACCTGACCACAATGGCCTCCACACATAACAAAAGGCCCAGTGATGAGCAGCAGGGGCTGGGACAAGAGGGACGTGGCTCTTATGTGTACATCCATTGCCCCCAAATGAGTCCTCAGCCTCCCGCCTTGCTTCTGCACCCCAGGCAGGATGGGGGCCAAGAAGGACAAGAGGCAAGTGACAGCTGGTCTGCGTTGTTCTTAAAGAGCTTCCAGAAAGCCCTACTTTCCAGAAAGCAACTTCCACTCACATCTCAGGGACCAAGATGGCGGCATTCGACCAAGACGGCTGCAGAGGAGGCTGGGAAATGTAGTTTTAGCTGAAAACTGGGTGCCCAGAGCAAAGCCCGGTTGGGCTAGGGAAAAGGGAGTAGCACGGAATTGGGAGGGCCACGGGCAATGTCTGCCGGCCGTGAATACGATTTCTATAGGAGGAAACCAGCTTGTTCTGATCCTGTGAAGGGCTGTGTGCGGTTGGGCCCGAGTCCTTGCAAAGGAGCCCAGAGCTATCCTCTGCTCAGCAGACACCGACGGCGTGTCTCCCAGCACGTTTTGCTAGACTCGGCGTTGGGCCAATAACCGTTCACCAGCTTTGTTGGTAGCCTGCTCTGTAGTCAGCACTTTGCACACACTTCATTTCCTGCACATGACACCTTGCAAGGCAGGTCTTGTTGAATCCTTTCGGATGGAAAGAGAGAAGCCCAGTAATTTGCCTAACACGTCAGCAAGCAGACGAGGTTTGGTTTCCCTTGTGACCAGGTCCTGTGGGAATCCAGCTCTTTGCTTTGACCTTGGGGCCTGCGGGGGCCGGCAGCCCTTTTGCAGAGGGATGTCTTTCTCATTCCAAACCAGCTCAGCCTCTCCCTCCCACCCCTGTCACCCCATCCCCCCTTCCCACTTACCAAAAGCTCATGATCCTCACCCATTCTACGTCTTCCCCTCTGGCCAAGAGCTCCTCCGGACGAGGCTGGCCCCCAGGACACACTCAGCAAAAATTACTCAATAAGAGCCCCCAAAGTATCCAAATCAGACCATGAAGAGGATTGGCAGATTTAGCAAATAAAAATACAGGACGCGGGGCACCTGGGTGGCTCAGTCGGCTGAGCGTCTGCCTTCAGCTCAGGTCATGATCTCACAGTTCGTGTGTTTGAGCCCCACGCCGGGCTCTGTGCTGACAGCTCGGAGCCTGGAGCCTGCTTCCGATTCTGTGTCTCCTTCTCTCTCTCTGCCCCTCCCCCGCTTGCGTTCTGACTCTCTCTGTCTCTCAAAAATAAATAAAAATGTTACAAAAAATTTAAAAAATATATACAGGACACTCGTTAAATCTGAATTCAGTTCAGCAGCAAATAACTCTCAGTATGAGTATATCCTATGCACTATTTGGGACATACTTATACTCAAAAGTTATTATTTATGTAAAATTCAAATGTAACTGGACATCCTGAGTTGTATCCGGTAGCCCTAGCGTGTGTGCCTCACTGGCCAGTAGCTCCTGAAGCTAGACTTATCCCAGGACAGCAAATCGGTGGCGGTCCCCAAGCTCGCCCCGGCTACCAGGGCCTGAGACCCCTACTTTCTCAGAGAGCAATCAAGAGAAGCAGGGAGAGGCAGGTCCCGAGTGAGGAAGGGCAGACCCCGGGGGCCCAGGAGGCGAGGGCGGACCTCCTCAGCCTGCAGGTGAAGGGATTTACCTGCGGGTCGGGACAGGCTTGGTTCCGGCCTCAGCTCTACCTCCAAAAGCCCACGGGACCCGGAGGGCCATCCCCACTCACTGCGAGGGAGCCAGACTAGCCGGGGTGCAATACTTTAAGTCTCAATGCCAAAACCACACCTAACCCCAAATGTTCTCTCCACGTAGCAGCTGTGGGGCTCTGAGCAAGGCACTCGATCGATCCCTGAGCCTCAGTGTTCTGAGCTGCAAAACGGGGATGTCGACACCCAGCAGAGTTCCTGCAAGAGTAAAAGGAACTGCGTTTTAGAAAGCGCCCTGCGCGGTGCCTCCGCGTTTGCCGTAGGGGCTCTAGACATGGTTGTCCCTGTTGTTACTGACAATCACTTGCCAGGGTCCACCGACATACGGTGCCAATGACACCTTTACGGACCGCCTGACGGGTGCTACACTCGTGTTGAGGCATGTCGCTTGCCTCATGCATGTTCTTGTATCCGAACCTATAAACCTATAATTGCTAAAGCAATTCCACTCACCACGCACCTATGGGGCTTTGGGTTTGGGTTTCTCGCGCCCCAACCCGGGCAGTTGGCATTTGCAGGACCCCACGCCACTGTCCGAGGTCAAATCTGCGGGGAAGGTGGGGAGGCCAGATAGCCGGGGTCAGTGCATACTTCCTCCTGGGCCCCCTGCCCTCCCTCAGCAGCCCCCGCTCTGCCCCTGAGATGTGACTCCCTGCAGGGCTGGCTCCGAGCCCAGGCCTCCATGCGAACCCCCGCAGGGAAACCAGTCGCTGGGGGTGGTGGGGCTCGAACTTCAGCAACGGGGGCCATACATGCACATGCAGTGTGTCCCCTGGCCCGTGGGGCTGAAACGGAAGAATCTGAGCCGGACTCGTGTTCAAGGAGGCGCAGAAAGAAACGCAATTTACCAGTGACCCAGCAGCACACGCAAAATGAGTTTCCCCTACTTCAGGCGTGTGCTCTGACAGTCTGTCTTTTCTTCTCTTTCATCTTTCCCACCTGCCAGGCACAGCCCGCCAAACTGGCTTAATGACTTCCCAATAGGTCGCTGTCCACGGTTTAAAATATTTCTCGGTCATCCTCACCCCAGCACCCTGAAGTCCGGTTGCCCGCCTTTACAGCTGGGTGGGTGGGAGTTCCGGGCCTGAACTCTGTCCTCTCTTCTTCATGCTGGAGGCAAGAAACTAGGGCCGAGCATCCGGCTCTGCCTCCCTGCAGGGAGAGGCCAGGGTGAGACACTGTAACATCCCTGAGGGTCAGAGGTAGTCGCTAACAGTCTTGCCACGGACTGAGGATTCAACAGTGCAGATTCAACAGAGAGCCAGACTGCCTGGTCTCCGGGCGCTGCCACTTGCTGCTAAGTGACCTTGGTCAGTGGCCTCCGCTCCCGGATGTTCAGTCTCCCCATCCGTAAAGCAGCGATGAGCGCAGGATCGCATTGGATTGTTGTGAGCATTTAATGGGTCCGTAGACCAGGGCCTGGCATGTGTGAGTTCGTCAGTGTGGCCGCGATGCTCAGCAGGGCGGGCTTCACAGGCGTGCGCCCTCCGGACTCACTCACAGAGCCCCGCGCTCAGAAGGACCTGGCACTTGGTTTCACGCTCTGCTGTTTTCCTCGTGAAAATCTTGGTGGTTTTATCGCTGCACATGTGTTTGGTGAGTGGCATCTGATGGGACAACGGAGCACGTCCGTGAGGAGACGGGAGGCTTCAGGCGACAGTGCACATGGCACGGTGGGCCACGTGTGACCCAAGCAGTTGGCCCGGCCACCGGGCGACACACACCTGTGGGGCCCCGGGGCTGGAGTGATGGTGGCAGCGGTGGGCAAGCCTGGGAGCCGGAAGGGCTCCGCGTGGCACCGGTGCCTGGAGACCAGCTGGCCCTTCCTTCCCCGGGACCTGTCCCTGCAGCAGCTGCATGAATAGGACGCTCAGGGCTGAGCACCGGACGGGATCTGCCGGGAGGTAAACACTGTCAGTAACTCATTCCAGAATAGAAGTGTACCCGTACACATCGCAATAAAGCGTGCCAGTGACCGGAATTCTCCGAAGAGTTTCGAATCTCTGGTTTTAAAAACGATTACGGCACACCAGGGGCGCCGGGGTGGCTCAGTCAGTTAAGCAGCCAGCTTCGGCTCAGGTCGTGATCTCTCAGTTTGTGAGTTTGAGCCCCGAGTCGGGCTCCGTGCTGACAGCTCGGAGCCTGGAGCCTGCTTCGGATTCTGTGTCTCCCTCTCTCGCTCTCTGCCCCTCGCCTACTTGTGCTCTGTCTCTGTCTCAAAAATAAATAAACATTAAAAAAAATTAAAAAATATATTAAAAATAATAAAAAATAAAAAAATAAAATGTTTATTTTATTTTTGAGACAGAGAGAGACAGAGCACGAGTGGGGGAGGAGCAGAGAGAGAAGAAGACACAGAATCTGAAACAGGCTCTGAGCTGTCAGCGAAGAGCCCAATACGGGACTTGAACCCACGAACCGTGAGATCATGACCTGAGCCGAAGTTGGACGCTTAACCGACTGAGCCACCCAGGTGCCCAAAAAAATTTTTTTTAAATAAAACTAAATTCAGACTTGCATGAAACTGATTGATTGAAAAGAGTTAAACCTTTGTAGAAAAAAATGCTCTGCAAGGATCACCAGCTCTAGTACACTAGAATTTGTATTTCAAATCAATAATTGATCTGAAATTTATCCCAAAGTTATCACAGCCTGGAAAATACTCAGCAGCCCCAATAACGGTGGTTATTATTATATTTGACGGTTTATTATTTCTTTGAGAAAGATCCTTCTCAAAATGAAAAACTATCAAAAATGATTTGCGACCTTGAATCTGCCAAGAGCAACGGCTGTCACTTTCTAGTATCCTGATTGAAAATGCGTTGCTGAAAGTATACATTTTGATGTCCTTCATAGGTGAATTTGCAGAAAAGCCAATCAGGAAAATCTTATAATCAAGCTCTCCCATTAATAAGGTATTATTTGTTGTATGATATAAATTATGACCCCCAAAATAGTGTTTTTTACAATTTGCAAGTTTATGTTGTTACCCATGTGTCACTATTGTTCCTACTATATATAGTGTTTAAATAATAAAATATTTTAAAGGGGAAAGCTTTGTATTTAATACCTTCAACTGCACTGAAGTTTCCCCTGCCTTTAAATTAAATCAAAAGGACCCCTCATTTTTATTTTCCATTGATCTCCACCAATTAGGTAGCCAAGTGATAGCAATGCAGGTAAGAAACTCTGTATAAACTGTTGGGTGCTGTCCGCAGGGTCCCCTGACATGCGTAAACGGGGGAGATGCTGCCTTTCCAGGGTCCGTGGTGGAAATGCCATCCTCACCAGCTGTGTGTCCTTGGGAGCCAGGACCGCACCCTTTCTCTGGCTTCAGGGAAGCTGGGTAGCAGGCGGAAGTGCCTTCAGAGGCATTTGGCCAGAGCTGGGCGAACGGGGATGTTCCATCTCTCTCCTCCCTGCTCAAGGTGCTCTGAGCACCAGCAGCATCGACGCCACCGGCGAGCATGTGACAGATGCGGAATCTCGAACTCGCCCCAGACCTGGGGAGGCAGACTCTGCAACATCCAAGATGATGCGTAGGCATGTGAGAGTCGAAGACCCGCTGCCCTGGATGAGCTACTTGGAGGGACCTTGTCCAGGTTCCTTGTCCCTTGGGAGTCTTCAATGTTGCTATTAAAAGTCTTTCCACTAGATGTCGCCAGAGTCAAGGGATTGATTATTGGCTTTGCCCACCAGGCGTTGGCAGGGGAGGGTAGGGGGGATGTCGAGGAACGGGGCTTGGAGTTACCATCTCCCCCAGTATCAGTTGATTTGTGCCAACCTCCTCAAAGGCATATTTAATCAGAAACCTGCATTTGCAAAGGGCACACTGCTGAGGCCAGATCGCTGGTTTTCCCGGTGGAAACCCCACATAGAGGCCAGCTTGGTGGATGGTGGAAGCCAAAGACCAATCCTTGCTGAGTGTTTACGCTGCCCATGCTGCCACTGGGTGACCTCGGGCAAGTCGCCTCTCCTCCCTCGGCCTACATGTCCCCATCCGGAAAGCCTGGGCAGTTGGACCGTGAGATTTTCAGGGTCCCTCTCAAAGCCTAAGCTTGGAGGGTGCCATCTTTTCCTGTTGCAGTTTTCTGTCCCGTGCCCCCAACTTTGCCAAGGAAATAGAACCCAGCTTCAGGCTCCTGTCTGCACAAGATGTCGTCCTCCTCTTCCTGGCCTTCAGGGCCCTGGGAGACCAGGGGCTGTGGCTTAGAATTCAGAGTCTCCAGCAGGTCTGGACTTTTAAGGAACCCAGCATTCTGGAGACAATGGTGCATTCCTCTCTGGGCCGAGTAGAGTGGGTTCTAAGCATGGGTGGAGAGGTGTAAGATGACAGAGGAACAGAGCTAGACCATTCACAGAGGGGGAAACCGAGGTCCCGGGAAGGATGTGACTATATCCCCCGTCCCCGCAGCCCAGAGTCAACGGTGGGCTGGAACTAGAGCCCAGGCATGCAGGGGCCCAGGGCTAGCAGCCCAGGTGCTCAAGGCTTCCTGCCAAGTGAGATAGATGGACTCTCATTGCCTAGGTCTCTGGGGGGGAAATAGTACTCACAGGCTCGTGTTCTCAGGGGAATAGCCGCCCAGACAGGAGCTCAGAGCCTTGGCCAGCAGAGGGGGACGAGGCCTGTAGGGGCCGCCCACGATCCCTGTGTTGTCAAGGTTTCTGCCAGGATCGTCAGAGCAGGGAGGGGGTCTCTGCTCACAGCTAGGTGTCATCTGGCTCTCCACGGGGCTCCAGAAACTACCTGCAGACTCTCTAGTCTGGTGGGCCACGTGGTGGGCTCTGCAGAGCAGATAATATCGCACTCCTCAGCTTGGCGTCGATGTCCTTTGGAACTGGGGTGCCCCCGCCTTGCTACTGCACACCCAGCCACCCTGCCAATCGGGCCCACTTCCTGGGTTTGTACAGAAGCCCAAGTCAGCCTACCCACCTGCCTTCCTCCACTCATATCACAGAGCCGCCCCTCCCAGGTGCCAGCTGTCGCTCGAGGCTCTAGGGAGGCTGCTGTAAGCAAACAGACAAGACCCTGCCCTGGGCAAGGTCATGTTCAACAGGAGACAGGGAGACCAGAAATCAACCGTGAACTGTGGCATTGAGCAGGGAGGGAAGCAAGGCGGGGTGGAATGGCAACGTTCCATGAGATGCTCAGGGAAAGGCCTCAGCGAGATGGAGGCACGTTCGCCGAGACCAGGAAGTCTGAAGCTGGGGAACATCATCCGGGCAGAGGGAACAGAAGATGCAAAGGCCCCCAAGTCAGGAGTGGGCTCAGTGTGTTCTGGGAGCAGTGAGGCCAAGCATAAGGCCAGGGAACAAAAGGAAAGGAGTGGAGGGTGGGGCCAAAGGGTAGCCTTGTGGGCCGTTCGAAGGACTTCAGCTTCTACACTGAGACAGGCGGAGCCCCTGGAAGGTTTTGTGCAAGGAGGGGTAAGGCCTGATGTCACCTGGGGGCTTAGATGGGGGACAAGGTGGAAGTAGGGAGACCATGGAAGGTAACCACACCTACCCCACGTCCAGTCCTTTGTGAATGCTGGTCCATCTGCAATCTGTGGCCAAAGAACAATTGGTTGTTCCTTGAACTACGTTCACCTGGCATGTCCCCAAAAGGCCACGCTAGCTGCTCCTCCCTCTACCCCCAGGTAGAAATAGCTTCTTTTGCCTCTGAACTTGCACAGCACTTGCTTCGTGACGCCTAAGGAAGCTCTCACGTGTGAAATTCTCTCCTGCTCCTATACTGGGTGCTGGGCCCTGAGGAGTGGGGCCTTGGCTGTTTTGGCCACTGTAGACTTGAGTGTGTGACCTAATGAAGAGGCTATGGCTGTACATCACAGGCCTGGGCAGCCTCACCCAAACCAGCAGGACCAAAATCTGTGTGTTGGTGAGGGGTGGGGTGGGGTTGCTCTTAAGCGTCTATGTTTTTTAAAGTTGTCTGCGAGATTTTAGTGTGACTAAGGGTGAGAGCCACTGGACTGGCAGGAACTGCCTGGGATTGGGTTAATTTCTGTCTCCCAGAACAGTCCAATGTCCCACATTAAGGCACGGCCAAATGTCCTAAATTCAAATCCTACTGCAGCGATGCATTAGATGTTGGATGTGGTCACTTCATCTCTCTAAGCCTTAGGTTCCTCTTCTAGAGTCCCCAGTATCCACCAGGCCCTCAGCAGCTATGGATGCCCTTCTGCCCCTCCCAGTAGAGCTGAGACAGACACACATCCTCCAGAGATGACAGGCAGGCAGAACGTGATGGTGGTGGTGATGGTAGAGGTAGAGATGGGAGTCCAGGTGGTAGAGATGGTGGTGGAGGTGGTGATGGTGGTGGTGATGGTGGTGATGGTGGTGATGGTGGTGATGGTGATGATGGTGACGGTGGTGATGATGGTGATGATGGTGGTGATGATGGTGGTGGTGATGGTGATGATGTTGGTGGTGATGGAGGTTATGGTGGTGATGGTGGTGGTGGTGATGGTTGTGATGGCAGATTGGGTACTGTGTGCTGGGATAGTGGTTTCCTCACAACCAGGATGCATTGTTCCAGGGACCTATGAGTACCCACATGAGTAGCCCCATCCATTTACCTCAGTCTGGACAAGTCCTTTTTTCTGGGGGTGTCTTGACTTCACAAAGGTTGGAAAGCCGTATTTAATTTGATGCTGTTCATTTTACCTTCTATTCAATGCTTAGTAACATGGCTTCATGTTTCTTTTTTCTCCCCATGAAAGACAAAGTCTTCCTACCTGCCTTTTTTTTTTTTTTAGCTAAACAGACTCTTTAAAAAGTCCCCAGACATTCAGTGGAGGAGAAAATCAGAGCCCCGTTTCCAACAATTTGCCTCTTTAGATGAAATAGTTTCCTATGCCGACTCATGTGCCTTTGCTGAACGCGTGACAGACAAGGAGCCCTGACAGGGCTCCCTCTGACCGAACTCGAGCTCTGACTTGGCACACCTCAGCTGTGACGCCAGGCCACCCACTTCACATCCTGGGGCTCCCTTGCTGGGGAAGACGGACACTGGCTGCACGCTCTGCATCTCCCATTGTGCAAAGGACCATAGTCAGTGAAAACCTTGCAGAGATAAATGCTAACTTCTGAGGCTGGGCCTTGAGAGAGGGGCGCCTTCTGTTTTGCGCTCCTCCGAACCACCCCCCCGGAACATAAGCCAGCCTCCACGTGGGATGTCAGCCTGCACCAGACCCCCATGCCGGCAGGAAGCCCAAGCAGCCCCGTGGAGAGACAGAGGCCACCTGGAGGACACCCAACGCCCACTTCGTGTGAGCGAAACCTTCCTGGACCTCCCGGGCCTGCTCACCACCCACGGAATGCATCCAAGCAAAGGGCCCTGCTGCGGCCACGCGGAGCCAAAGAACCACCCAGCTGCCTCCTGCCCAAATTCTTGACCCTGGAATTATGAGCAGGGAAAGTGGTGGCTTCAGGCTGCTCAGTCTGGGCATGGTTTAGTGCGCAGGAAGAGATCACCGATTCTCGTCAAACAGAATCCCCTCCTCAGGGGACCACTTTCACAGAAGCAGGTGTCGGGGGCGAGATGCTATCAGACCATTTCCAAACTCCCCCCATCTGGCCTTCTCTGGCCTCGTGGGCACCTGCCCCCAACCCCTTTGCTCCCAGCAGCCCAAACGTCCGCCAGGATCCCTTGCTCTGCACCCTCCTACCCTCCCTTCTTTCAGGAGGGCCTCTACTCTCCCCTTCCTAGAGCAAACCTCTGCTTCTTCTTTAGGACCTCGCTTCCATGTCACCCTTTCCCCAGCTGCCCCCGGCCACCTCTGGACTCCACCGGCCTTCACACAGGAGCTTCCGTTCAGAGAAGAACTGTGTGCTGCCCTTGGCATGGCCCGGCCTGGGCCCCCGCGTCTCTCCGCGTGAATCTCTGTGCGCATGTCAGGCCAGACCCTCCTCCCCTTTGCTCTGGGGACAAAGGGCAGATGTATTCTGAGGATGGCAGCTCGAGGTCCCCGCCTCGGGGAAGAGCAAAGCAAGCCAAACTGAGAATAGCCAGTGATACGATGTTTTCTCCCAGAAAAATGTTCAGTTCAACGAAGTCATGCAACATTTCAGGCCCCACACGTCAACAGTCCCAAAGCGAGTGCTGGGATCATCCCCGGGGTCCTTCTCCTTTCTTGTCCCGGAAGTTCCTTGGTGTATTCCAAAGCAAGTTGTCACCAGAGCCTGACAGCTTCCATTGTGTGGAAATTTTAAGGAAAACAACGATCTGTGATCACAGTAAAGCTTCCTGGGTCATTTCGTCAAAAACAGTATCTCTTCTTCTGAACTGTCCATGTGGCTCCCGCAAACATCAAAACTGCTCTTCCCCTCAGCGTTGTCAGTCCCTGCGGCAGCACGCGCCTGTGTTCTTCTGCTCACCGTCTGGAAAAGTCTTGGGGAGGGTTTTTGGAAGTGGGTTATTTTCGCCTCCCTTTGACATTTCCCGAGTGTTGAAATGCCTGCGTTGTCTTCTATTGTTTCCTGGCGAAGTGAACAAGAGTTCCCCTCTCCCACCAGCTCTGGGTTTTGTCACAATGACAGCTGGGACTCAGGACTGAAGGCACGTTTCAGTTCAGCAGGGAGGGAGGAGCAGGTGCTCCCTCCTCCCGCGCAGGAAGGCACTGGGGGAAGCAGGAGCCCACGCCCTGGCGGTGTTTGGTTCAAGGAGGTGCTTAGTGGCCCAAGTTGTGTGTGCTTTCGAGCCACATGAACCGGCCCCCTCCACGTGAGCTTGCTGGGTTTCAGACAAGGGGTCTGCAGTGGGGTGAAGGGAAGAGGGAGAAAGCGCTTCTCCCCCTGCGGGGCGTTCAACCTTGTTCGGTCTCGCAGTTACCTCCCCCTCCTCAATGCTCTTTTTGCCCATGTGAAACTTCACAATGTGCTTGGTGACTCATTGCAAGGCCATTAAGCAGCATTAACTCTCTGCCTTCAGACATGAGTAAATCACGACTCAGACTCGTGGGAGGACTCAGCTGCCTGGCCACGAGGCAATGTGTGGGTGTGCTGGGGGTGGGTGGAGGTATAGACAGGTGGGAGGGGTGCAGTGGGGGAGCCCCTGATGTAGCACCCAGTCCTGGTGACACAGAGCTGTGTGACCAGCACCAAGCCCGCTATCAGGGAACATAGGAAAGGAGGGGGGCTGCAGGCAGGACTTGGGGTGGGTGGAGGGATAGAGGGAGCGGAGGACAGGTCTTGGGAGCCCAGAGGCTCGGCCACTGACCAGCCCTGCGATTGGAGGGAAGCCACGTGTCTGGCCATGGCATTAGGCAGATCCCCGGAGAGGTAACACCGGTCACCTTCCTGTCCTAAATGTGACCCGGGGCAGGTGAGACCACCTCCAGTAAGGAGCCTGGGGAGTGGTCCTGCTTACAGTGGGAGCACGGCCTGAGCGCACGCCAGACCTGGCTAAATTCTGAACGTGGCCCCTCTCTTTCCCGTCTCTCCAGGAATCCAGACTTCCGGGTTTGCTGTCTGTACTTGCCTGAGAGCCTCCCGCCTAGAGCAGGCCTCCTCCACCTTGAAGGTCTACACAGATCCCAGGGGTGTGTCTCTGAAATGTAGATCCTGACTCAGGAGGTGTGAGGGGCTCTGCACTTCGAACTCGGGTCCAGGTGAAGGATGCCAGTGGGTGCTGGCCCAGGGACAGGTCCACTGTAAAATCACTCAGCTCTATAGTCACGGGTCTCGACCAGAGAACCATTGACAGGTGGATTCCCGGGCCTCAATCAAAGGCGGGGGGGGTAATGCTGGTGTGAGCGGTCCTGCAGTCACACCGTCCCAGCAGCCCCAGGTGGGGCCGCCATGCTCCCGCACGTTGTTCTTACGTGATTGGCGCGGTGGCCCGCACGCTCAGAGTTTAGGTCTCCGGGTGCTGCAGATGCGCTGAGGTTACAGAGACTCTGGAACACTCAGGCTGCTCTGCGGAGGGCATTTCTCAACTGTCAGTAGCGCAGGTCTATCCTCCTGGGACCCACGCAGGGTGATTTGTTTGGCCCCTTGGTTCCTTGATTTTGATAAATATTGACTTGAATGCCAAGGGATTGGTTCAGTCCTCTGGTTACGTTTACTGCAGCCAGCCTGCCGAGAGTTGGACCTTCTGTCCCCACCTGAGCTCATCTGCGGGACCCCCGGTGGACAGCAGGTTAGATAATGGGACCGTAGTTGGGACACATGACTGAGTACATCCGTTTTCTGTGGCTGCTGTAACAAATTGCCACAAACCCAAGGGCTTAGACAGCAGAAATGTATTTTGTCACAATTCTGGAGACCAGAAGTCTGAAATCGGCATCACTGGGCCAAAATCAAAGAGATCCGTTTCTTACCTCTCACAGCATCTGGCGGCTGCAGGCTTTCCTTGACTTACGGCCGCATCCCTCCAACCTTCAAGGCCAACATCTCCTGGTCCATCTTCACGTCGCCTTCTCTGTGTGTATGGTGGACATCCTACCCCCCACCCCTGCCTGTCCCTGCCTCTCTCCTGAAGGATTCCTGTGATTGTGATTGCGACTAGGCCCCGCCTGGTTTGGCCCGGCGCACTAACGGTCTGAAAAAGCCCCCAACTGAACTCACCAAGCTCCTTTTTCACTTTTCTTTGGAGGTTTGGCCTGCAGCCCAACGCTTGGAACCGGTAGGAAGTCACTAAATGTCTGTTGAGTACATTGAAGGGGCTTAAATAGCAGTAGAGAAGGAAGTGGGGCAAGAGCACCAATGTGGATTCTGAGAGCAGGCGGAAAAAACCAGAAGGCTGCTGGTGGGACAATCGGACTGAAGTGTGGGAGGCATATTTAGATGTCACATTAAAGAGTCTGGACACTGTCCTGAAAGCAAGAAAGAGCTCCTTCTGAGGTCCTAGCACAGGGTGACTCATTCATTCATTCATCCAACACACACACATGTACACATTATAAAGAGAGAAAGATTTCTTTTAGCAATTGGTTCATGTGATTTCGGGGGCCTGGCAAAGCCAGTCTGCAGGGCAAGATGGAGGCTGGAGACCCAGGGAAGACTTGATGCTGCAGCTCAAATCTGAAGGCCATCTGCTGGCAGAATTCCTTCTTCATCGAGGGACCTCAGTCTTTCTCTCTTAAGGACTTCAACTGATTAGATGTGGCCCACCCACGCGGCAGAGAGTAATGTGCTTTACTCAAAGTTCACCGATTCACATGTTACTCTCATCTAAAAAGATATCTTCAGAGCAACTTCCGGACCAGGGTTTGACCAAAGCTGGGCACCATGGCCCTGGCCGTGTGCACATCACAGGGGCGCCTGGGTGGCTCAGTCAGTTAAGCATCTGACTTTGGCTGAAGTCATGATCTCACAGTTTGTGGGTTCAAGCCCCGCGTCAGGCTCTGTGCTGATAGCTCAGAGCCTGGAGCCTGCTTCAGGTTCTGTGTGTGTGTGTGTGTGTGTGTCTCTGCCCCTCCGCCACTCATGCTGTCTCTCTCTCTGTCTCTCGAAAATAAGTAAAATGTTAAAAAAAAAAATTTTTTTTTTAAAAGTACAGTAGCACATCACATGAAATATTGCTCACCACAGCTGCTATCTTTCTGGCACATTCGGATTTATGACTATTGAATCTTTGTGGATTGCACCTTGCACCGTTGCATAATCTTCTTTGTTCCTATAAATGCTTTCTTCCTTGAATTCTTCATACAATACTCATTTTCTGTTCTTGTTTATTTTTTTTACTTTCAGTTTCAGTTGCTGTGCACTTTTGACTTCTATTTCTCATCTTTTGGGGCATTTCTTGTAAACAACACTTCACCGGAGTTTTATTTTTACCCCGGTCTTAGAACCCTTTGATGGGCAATTCAGCCCATTCACATTTTTTATGAAAGTCAGCATAAAACATGGCTTTGTTTTTTCTGTTGACTCTCTTCTCATTTATTCCGGTTCTATTTCTTCTCATTTTATGTTTACTTGGACTCGACGTTGTTGCTGCTCTTTTCTCCTTTCCTCCTTCCTTCATTTTGCTTCCCTGCTCATTCTCTCCACCCCCAACCTCCACCTATTCCTGCAGAAGGTCTCTGCGACTTTTCTCTTTCAGCTCCTGATAGTCATAATTAAACCAACACTCCTCCGTAAACTTAGGAAAAGTAAACGGTGACGGCACACCCTCCCCCAGGACTGTTCCTTTCCTACTCCCGCCCCCAGTGCAGGTCCCAGAACAAGGCCTCCCCCTCCCCACAATCAGATGTGATCTCAGGATGTCCGACCTCTGCACTCCACCCCTTCTTCCTTCAAATCCGGGGGTGGGGGGGTGGTGGTGGCTGAGATTGATATTATTTTTACTCCCAGATGAATACCGGTGTCCCTTACACTGGTGGCATATGCTTCAAGAATCCTTACTTAGCTTTTATCCTACAAAATCCCAGCCATGGTTGGATTCAATCACGTATTTTGCAAGGGTCACTGCCCACCGCCATTTCCTATTTCCTGCTCCTGCTCTATCTTGAGAGCTCCTCGGGGGTGGGGGGTGGGGAGGGGCTTCCACGGGTAAAAGGGAGCCTCTCTGCGTCGTGCTGTGTGGGATACTTTCTGATTCCCCACAGAGGAATTCCATCATGTACCTTGATCAGATCATCAGAGTCCCTGGACATTGTTCCCATGTCCCCTGGGAATGGGCACAACACCGATTCTCCTGCCTTCGGATGCAGCTGGCTCTTTCTGGAATTCTGCAAGACATTCTCCCTTTCTTGGACTTGAAGCCTTCACAGCAGAGCTTCAGACGGAGACATTTCCCTCTGGCGTTTCTTTTACTCTTCTTTCACTCTTTCACCCCTGCCGCCCCCCCCCCCCAGCTCCTTTTGGGGCTCCGGGCAGTGCGTGTGCTGTGCCTCCTAGAACTGCCCCACAGCCTCTCTGTTTTCTTCTGGAGGACTTTTATGTAGTTTGCCTAAGGCACTTGCTCCACCTTATTTTGCGGTTTGCTAATTTCCCTCGCAGCGATGGTTCTCCTTCTCGATCTGCCTACAACATTCAAGGCCTTTCGCTCCGTGGAGCATGTCAGGTGGCTGCAGGCCCGGCCTGGGCATTCTCAGACATTTCTATTGAATTTCATTTTCTCTCTTCCCTGAGCCTTCCCCAGGAGGGACTGCTCAACCTGTCCTCTCCCTCTGCTTATTGAGTCCCCTCGAGGGGTTTGGGGGTGTCTTGGCTTCTCTGTGATTGTGTGTCAGGCCCTGGTGGTCTCCTGGGTGGTGGCCAGCCAGTAGGGACTGATGACAAGCCATTTATGTCCTTGTAGGCAACAAAAGCCCTCCCATGTAGCTGGAGGAGGCCTGTCTGCTCCCAGCCTCCCAGGTGTGAGGCGGCCTGGGGCTCCCAAGGGTGGCCTACCCGAGCCTTCAGGTAGCCCCCCAATCCTGCGAGCTGAAGGAGAGGACAGGCAGTAAAGATGGTAGGCTGGAAATAAAAGACACTCGTCTCCTGGGTTTTCAAAGAGCCTAAGGAGCCCAATAGACGAATGAGACAGGAGATGCTTTTCAAAATGAAGAAACAAAGGCAGTCTAGCCACACTAGTGACTGTGGAAATGTAGATTACAGAGGCAACGAGACCATTTTTCATTTACTGTAGTAGGAAAGGGGTAAAAAATTCTCCATGCCAGTGTGCACCCCTCAGAGGTGACCTGGAGACAATATGGAGACATTCGTTTTGGTAAAAGTATAGCTGATCGACCCGAAAAAGTCTATCAGGATCAGTGCTTCTGTTTCTAGACTTTGTCCTAATGAAACAGACATGTGCACACATATGCAGTGTGATCACGGGGCCTCTGGGAAACCCTTGTTTCTTAACAGCAGTTTTTTTTTTAATGTTCATTTTTTTTTTTTTTGAGACAGAGAGAGACAGAGCACGAGCAGGGGAGGGGCAGAGAGAGAGGGAGACACAGAATCCGAAGCAGGCTCCAGGCTCCGAGCTGTCGGCACAGAAATTTAAAACATTTCTTTTTAAAAATGTCTATGTATTTGTGTGTGTGAGAGAGAAAAAGAGAATAAGCGGGGGAGGGGCAGAGAGAGAGGGAGACGCAGAATCCAAAGCAGGTTCCAGGCTCCGAGCTGTCAGCACAGAGCCCGACGCGGGGCTCGAACCCACGAACCGTGAGATCATGTCCTGAGCCGAAGTCCGACTCTTAACCGACTGACCCAGGTGCCCTGAGAAACCCCTGTTTCAATACGCATAGACCCCAAAACATGAATAATAATCGTCTTTGAATGATTTTTTCTTCTTCCTACCTTTTGTAATTCTCCAAATTTTCTGTAATAAGAGGCGAGATATTTCCGGGTGGCATTGGGCAAGTAACTACCTGTGTCCAAACCTCAATTTTCTCGTGGATAAAAACAAGCCCCAGCCACCTGCCCCAATGCCACCCTTATTAGAGGTGTAGTGAAAAACCTCGATGTACGCAAGCCCCCCCCCCCACTGAACCTGGGGCAGAGTGGGTGCCGCTCTGTGCCCATTCTCTCCCTTCCCCTGACGGCCTCCCAGCCTTAGAGAAGACCGTGTGGCACACCGAGGGCCAGCCTTAGAGAATTAGGTGAGGTGACTGATGTGAACCACGCAGATTTTGACACAAGTCCTCAGGGCTGTGCGTTCAGTATATAGAATCCATCTCCAAAACCATCTGCCATCTTTCCCCCACAACATGTTGGTCACACATCTCTGGGCATCCACTCTGAGCGGATTTCTGTAATGATAAACTAAGACCGACATCCCAGGTTGGCTTTGAGGACCAGACACAGAGCAGCCACAGCCCAAGGGGGCCACCCGCCAGGGCCTCATATTCCCAAGGGCCTGACTTAAGGCTAGACCTTTACCCCTATCTCCAAACTACACCTCTCAGACACAGGACAGGACAGAAAGAAGAGGGTTTCCAAACGGCCTGAGCCTTGCATCACCCCACCCAGGGCTGATACATTTTCCTAAACGAATCCTACAACTACTTTGTGAAAAGCGTGCTGTGTTGCATTTAATTTCGTGCACTTAAAGCTGCACTTGGTTACTGGTACCCTATTTTCTGTCCCCGCTGCTGTATCTGGGGAGCCCTCTCTATCTCCGGCAGGGTTGGAATGAAGGCCTCTGGCTCATAGCAGACACTCCACTGTTAGTATTGCAGCAGCAATGATAATGCATCTGGGGCCAGAGTGTCGGGTGAAAGGTGTCCCGAGTCTTGTTCAAGGGCCCAACCACCTGTTACAGATAAACGGAAGGGACCTCGCTCAGCCGCTGAACTCCTCGCGGGCGGGGCCCGGCCGAGGCGGCGGCGGGGAGGGGGCGGGGCCGCGGCGGCGTGGGGCGGGGCCGGCGCCGACTCCGCTCGGAATCTTTCGCTGGGGGCGGGTCGGACCCGCCCCCCCCCCCTCGCGTGCCGCGGCCGCGCGGCGCCAGGGGGCGGTCGGCGGCAGCCAAGCGAGGCGCGCCGTGACTGGCGGAGGCGCGCGGTGATTGGCGGGGGTGCCGGCCGCACAGAGGACCGAGCAGGAGCCGCGTCTTCCGAGCTGTGTCGGGAGTGGAGCACGGCCTGCGGCCCCGCCCTCTGCCCTGCCCTCTGCCCCGCCCCCGGCCCCGCCCCTCCGGCGGAGGGCCCGGCTCGGTGGCTCTCGCAGCAGTCGGAATCGCTCTCTCCGGCCCGGCTGCTTCGCTCCGGCTCCTCGCGAGCAACTTTGCGGCGGACCCGGAGGCCCGAGGGCGTCGCGGCGCCGCGTGCACCCCACTGGCGGGCGGGTGAGTGCTTTGGGGCGGGGGACGGCCGCGCGGGGCGCTGGAAAGAGAGCCAGGAGACGCCGCCCGCCTCGGGCCTCAGTTTCTCCGTCCGGGCGACTGCCCCCAGCGCCCCCCGACAAGTTCCCCAGAAGATAGAAGGCCGGGGTCCCGCCCGCTCTACGACACCCACGGCGACCCCCGCCTGGGCTCGGGTTGTGTCTTCCTCGAGGGGTGCGCGCCCCCTCGGCCGCAGCCCGGCGCCCCGGGAATCCGCGGGGCCCCGCGGGTGGTCCAGGGCACCCCTCCCCGCGCCCGGGAGCGCCGGTGCCGTCGTGCCCCGTCACGGCCTTCCCTCGCGGCCGGCGGCCGGGCTCGGCGGGTCCCAGGGCGGCCCTCGGTGCCCGCCGGCACGCCGCCGGTGGGGCCACGGGGGCGTCGGGGGTCCCGCCTGCACTGGGGAGCGGGCCCGCCGGAGGGGGCAGCCCCTGGGTCAGGCCGAAGCCCCCCGCAGCCCGCTTAGAATCTGTGGGGCGCTTACCCTCCCCCTCGGGGCTCCTCCTCAGTGGGCGGGGGGGGAGGGCAGCGGCAGCCCAGGGTCTTGGCAGGTGCGAACCCCGCCCGGGCCCCGCCTCGGCCACAGTAATTTCTGTTTGCACAGATGAGCGCTTTCTGCGGAATCTCGCCAGGGCCTTTCAGATGGGATGGAGCCATGCCCTCCCACCCCATTTTTTGTAGTTGATGTTAAGAAATTCCAAGGAACTAACATGTGTACAATATTGACACTTAGTCTCCCGGGGAGTCGGAGCGGGGCTCACTGGGGATTGGTGGCCTGCCCAGGGCGGGACCACGGAGGGCCCAGGGGAAGACTTCCGCCCCAGCCTGCGCTGAAAGCAATCCCAGTTCTGCCTCTCCTCACCTTGGACGGTGACCCCTGGCATTTGGCCTGTTTATAAAGGGCTTTCCCTTCCGCTGGGATCTTTCGTCGCCGGCTCGCAGAGTGCCGCGGGTACCCTCTGTGCTGGCCGCCCTCGTGAGGGAGCCCAGAGGCCGCACTTACCACCGTCCAGTCCCGACCCCCTTGTCTCCGGGAGGCTGCGATTCTCACCGGAGCCCCAGTGTCTGGCCAGGGATTTAGAGGAAGGTTCCCCTATATACCCGCTCCTTCGCTGTGACCCCCGCCCCCCAGCCCCCAAGCACTCGGACCTTTGAGCGCAGGGAAGGTTGCTGGGAGATCACATCACACCTCTTTCCCAGGATGAAGGGTGCTTGGAGGGCTCCCTACATAATGCCTCACCAGCCCCGCCCACGCCAGGGCTGGACAGGCCTTGGGGGCTGGTCACGGAGGGGACCCCAGCTCAAGAGGTGCCTGAGCGCTGGGGCAGAGACTGAACCCTGGTGCATGACGGTGGCGATAAGCAGAATCGATGGGGAAGGAGCCTCATGATCCTTTATGTGGCTCCTGCCCTCTCCCACATCCCCATCTCAGAAAGTGGCCCCACTGCTGTGGCCCCCAGCCACAGAGCAGGCCACTCTCTGCTCCCCCGCCCCCTCACATTCTGTTGTCTCTCCTGGGCCCAGAGCCACTCTCAGATACCTGCCCTGGGCCAGGCCTCCTCACCTTGCCCTGGACAGTCGGCCAGCGCCTTCCCTGGTCTCCCCGTCCTGTCCCCGCACAGCCCCGGTTGTGCTTTAACTGTCACTTCCCTGCTCTGCGCTGTCTCGCACTCCTGGCCCTGGGCCCGACTCTGGCACCAAGGCCTGGCACTCATTCAGGCCCTGGGGCCTGCCCTGGCCGCCCACACAGCTTCTTCTCGTTCCTGCGTCCCGTCCCCAAGCAGTCACTTCCCAGCCAGCCGCCTGCACCTTCCTGGCCACATTGCTGGTCACTCTCCCACCCCCGCCCCGCCCCCCTCCCACCTTTTCCTCCTGGGCAGCCCCCTGGTGGAATGCCCGCGTGCCTCCATTCCTCCTTCCTTCCACCCTCACCTGGCTCACACCTGCTTGCTTCGAAGGCTGAGTCAAGGCCTCTCTGCCGCAATCCCTACCCTGCCTTCCAAAGCGGAGTGAGACCCCCACCTTGGCTGCTTATAGCCCCAAATGCTGCTCCGTCTTTGTGGTTGTCTGTTTAGGTGGCCTCCTTCCCACTGGGCATGAGCTGCTGGAAGGTCAGCCCTCCGGGGGTCCTCTCTGGGGCCGGGATGCCCAGCTCAGTGCCTGCCAGGGAGACGCTCCTGGCCGTCCTTGATCAAGGACCAGGGTACTCCCAACTTGACTCCCACTTTGTTTCCTCTGTGCACTAGCAAGATGAGTGAAGCTGGAATGTTCCTTGGTTTGGCCCTTAATACTCTGGGGCAAAAATAGATACCTGGGAGCCTACAAGGGCTTTGTGCCCTTGTCTTGAGGAGTAGCCCTGAGCCAGGGGCCGGGCTCCCGGAGCTTGGGAATCCGCGGGTCCTTTTTCTTACGGCTCAGTCACAGATGGGTTTTAACATCTCGTTTCGTTTTAATTTCAAAAACGTTACACATTTTTTTATTATAGGAAATGAGAGAAATGCGTTTAGAAAAAGAATAACATGAAACCAGTCATCATCCTTACGTCCACCCAGAGAGTCAGGATTAGCAGTTTGGGGGGCATCTTCTCCCATCTTTTTCTGCAGATGGGTTCTGTTGGCATTCTAAAGACGGTGAGTCTCATGCTGTTTTAAATCCGGTTTAACAGTGCCATGCCAACATTTCCCTTGCCTTTCAACATTTGCTTGTACACAGGGCCATGGGTAACGCGTGTATAGGGCAGTGTCATGCTGACGGGCTGTAAATTTCATAACTGCCCTCTCTGGAGGGTTCCAGACGTTTGCCGGTGTGTGAAACCTGTGGGCTCCCCTGGGCTGGGGCTCCAGCGCGGAGGCTGTGGTCAGAGCACCTCGAACAGCTTTAAGGCTTCCCATGGGGGCTTGTTTCAGAGGTGGGAGCTGCCCCCTGGGAGAGCAGAGGGGGCCTGCCTGCACAAGGACCAGAGCGTTTGGGGCAGAAGGCCACACGTGGTCATTCTGCTCCGTGTCTCAATATGCATGGTCCATGCAGTCCCCTCTGGGGGCAGGGGCTCTTCGGCCCAGCCCCTTAGCGCTGGAATTCTGTGTTTCGATGGGATAAAAATATGCCTCGGTGCTCACGTGGAAAGAATGCCAGCCAGTCTGCTTTTTCGGAGCTCACACAGTGGCCAGGTTCCAAGCCCCCGCTCTGGCCATCGTGTGGCGGTCAGGCTGGACTGGCCCCAACAGTAGGCAGGTTGGAGGAGTCTGGGGGCCGGGGCCGAACTGGAGGATGATGTCCCCGTTTTGCAGCCAGGATGCTGGTGTCTGGGGGGAGGGAACTGCTTAGAGTCACACGGCGAGGTCCTGGAATCTTCTTGCCCGGCCAGCGCGCCTTCGCTGAAGCCAGGCTGCCTCAGTGTCCCTTGCACCCTAGGCCCCTGACGTGCGTCAGGCAAGGCGGCAGCCATGCTAAGTGGATGAGATGCGGCCCCCGCCTTCCTGGCTCCCAACCTCACAGGAAAGAAAACTTGTCAAAGAAGGAAGGACCAGACACTTGTGGGGGTCCTTCCGCCGGGAGATGGTCCGCGATCCTTCCTGCGACCCAGCCATGGCAACGTACGGTCTCCTGTGCTTTAAAACAATTAGACTTCTGATCCCAAAAGGGCTCGACCCACTCTCAGAGACCCCGAAAAGTAATTTTTCTTTTATTCACTCCTTCTTACTAACCAGAGATCGTATGTCAAACAGTCATTTTGACTGTAACGTGAGATGCATATTTAGCCCATAGGCCAGCCAGGACCTGTGTTTCCCTGGAATTCCTTTCATAATGTGTTTTTCAACTGAATATGCCTTTGTTTAGCCTCTGGGGAGAACTAGTTTGGCTTTTTGGTTTTTCGTTTTTATCAATGTGTTATAGTTTGCAGATTCCTTTCTCTTCACACCCTTAATCCCCATAGCACCTCTGCATGGGAGGGGTTATTCCCATTTTACAGATGAGGAAACGGAGACACAGTGAGGTTAAGTAGCTACGGGTAAAGGGTAGAACTGGGATTCCCTCCCCATGTTGCTTGGTAGTAAAGCTGTGTCCTGTTGGATGGGGACAGAGCTGTCCCTCCAGGCCTGGGGTCTTCTGGTATTGCCAGAGACGGGACTCAGCAGAGGCAGTGAGGACACTCCCAGAGGAACGCTGGGGCCTTGGCTTGGGCGTCCAGTGCTGGCAGAGGAGGAGGAGGGCTCTGCCCGAGCCCGGGCACAGGCGTGGGGGTCGGAGGACAGCTTTGGGAGCAGGGGAGGGGGCAGAGACTCTGTGGCGACAGGTCAGATTTTGAAAAGGGGCCTCATTTTCAGAGACAGGCTTTCGTGGATTTGAATCCTGGCTCCGACACTGTTGAGCTGTGTGGCCTCTAGCAGGTGTCTCGTTTCTGGATGCGCGTTTCCTCATCTGCGAAATGGGGTGAGGGTTGAAGGACGGGCCACCTCTGTCTCCATCTGTCACATCCCGGTGGCCGCGGTACCCGCTTCACAGGGCTGTGCGAGGGACCCCGAGAAAATGCACGGGAAGCCCTGAGAGCAGGGTGCACTCCAGATCCACGTCTGTTCCTGTTGGGGGCGACACAGGCGCCCCGGTGTAAGGTGGCTGTCATTCAGACGAGCTGCACTCTGCTATCCAAGAAGGCGGCACTTGATTCTGGGGGCAGCAGGCCTGGGGAGGTGGCTCGGGAGGACGCGGCCCCATGTGGCCTAAAGAAGGGACTTTGTGCTGTCTCGGGCCCGCAGGTGACCCGCAGAACCCGGCTCTGGGTGTCGAGTCACCAGCCGCTCTCCCCCTCCCACCGCTGGCCCTGTGCTCCCTCGGTCTGCGCGCGGCCCGACTGGCGAGTTTGTCGCCAGAACTTGCCTCTTTGTTTGGTGTCCGGGAAGCAGCGTGGAGCAGAGTCACGTGGCTTGGCCGGGCTTTTGTTTTGCCCTTGGGGGATGTTTTTAAATCAGGACTCCGTCCCTCTGAGGCTGGAATGTCCAGATGGAAATCTGTGGGGTCGTTTGGCGGACACAGATCCCATCTCTTGGACCCACTTGCGGCTGGGGACGGGGCAGGCATGGCGGTGTAGCCCCCGGGGTCAGGCGTGTGGTGCCTAGGGCCACCTCGACCCTTCCTTGACAACAGTCTCCAGAAACATCCGGAGAGTGCTTGGAGTTTGTGAGTGAGTTTGGGGACACCTGGCTGTCTTGTGCAGCCTGTGGTCTCTAGCTTCATCCGGTCCTCATGGCGCCCCCTCACGTGGGACGATTGTCCCATTTACAACGGAGGAAACTGAGGGGCGGGGGGGGCATGGCCTGCTCAGGACCCCAGAGCTGGGGGGGCGTGGGACCAGCTTTCCGCGAGCAGCCTCTCCCTGCACTGCGCCGTTGCCTCATCTCAGCGAAGAGGGTGGATGTGGCCTTGAGTCTGGAGAGGGTCACATCTTTTCTGAGCAAAAGCCTCCCTGGGTCCCCCCACTCAGTGCACACGGAGACCCCGTCAGGGGCCTGTGTCCCCTCAAGTCCATCCAGGGGCCCCAAGTCGGGGATCCTGGGGCTGGGGGACCTCCCAGAGCTCCCAGCCCCGTGCCCCTGACTCCTGGTCACCCTTGGCTGTAGCAGTGGTGGTTGCTGCCATTTTGCTAAGTAGCACGTGAGGTCCCTTTCATGGACCGATGGAGCCCCGCCCCCTGCCACGAAGCGACATTGGACCTGTGCTCACTAGTCTGGTCCAGTTCGTCCCCTGTGTCCCAAGGAGCCTCCCTCTGCTTTCCAGGGCGTATTCATGTCTGGTGGCGTTCCGGCTCGACAGTTGTCCTGTGCTTCGGGCCTGGCATGGAGGGCTTTGCAGTGGAGGTCTGACCGCATCCCAGCTCCGCGGGCCGTTCCCTGCCCCCTGCCCGGCCCCCCGCCCTCTCCTCCCCTCCACTTACCCTCTAACATTTATTTACCCTTTCCTCTGTGGCTGGTTTAAGTTTCTTTATTTTGAGAGAGACCGAGACAGCACGAGTGGGCTAGGGGCAGAGAGAGAGGGGGAGAGAGAGTCCCAAGCAGGCCCTGCACCACCAGCGCAGAGCCCGATTGGGGGCTCGAAGCCACGAAGCCACGAGACCAGGACCAGAGCCGAAACCAAGAGTCCAACGCTTAACCGACTGAGCCCCCCCAGGCGCCTCTCTCTTCTCTTTTTATCAGGACCCTGACCTCATCTCAAGGATGTAATCCTTCATTACATCTGCAAGTAGGGTCACCTTCACAGACTGGGGACAGACATATCATTTGGAGGCCACCATTCAGCCAGGCAGTGTGCTCAGTGCCCCATGTGGAATATCTATCTCATTGGGTCCTCACAACTTCTCTTCCTCCCTGCTGCCCGGATGAGGAGACCTGAGGTTGCGGGGACTCCAGGCCTAGGGCCCAAGGTCATGACTGCTTGGAGCCCGTTGAGCCAGATGCCTTGAATGGATTTCTTTCCTCAGTTTTCTCATCTGTAAAATGGGCATGGCCTTAGGGGCCTGTTGTGTGGTTGAGTGAGATCCCATACAGAACACGAGGCGGCCCCCACCCCACTTCCCTTTTCCGTCCCCTCTCTGCCAAACACTCGAGGCCAGAGCAGGCTGGGCCTGGCCGCCCCAGTGTGTCTTACCCTCGGCTTTTCTCGCCTACAGGATGGACCCCAGCGCCCCCTCGGCGAGCCCCTCCGGCCCCCAGCCTCCACCACCGCTGCAGCCCCAGGCCCGCTCGCGGCTCAACGCCACTGCCTCGGTGGAACAGGACACGAGCGAGGTGCCCCGAGCTCCTGGACCCCAAGGTGGGCCTGGACCGGATGTAGGAGACACAGCTGGCCCAGCCGTGGCCCCGGGTCCGAGCGCTCAGAGCCGAGAAAGGGCGGACAGAACAGGTAAGGGACAGGGCCTGGAAGCCAACGTCCTCAGCACGTCCGGGGCTGAGAGGAGAGCTGCCCCTCCCGCTCTGGGCCCGCCTGGCCCTCAGGGAAGCCCATGCGGCCCCCACCCCCACCCTGGCCGCTCCTCTGGGCCATTTGGGTGGGCAGCTCTGGTCGGTCTGGGGACACACGTGGCCAGTCCCCTCAGGGGCCAGCTGCCACCCTGGAATGCTCCTGGGCCCAGGCCCGGGTCCAGTGCCCTGTGGACCATTGTCCTCCATCTCTAGGCCGGACAGCTAAGGGCCACCCCACCTCCACCCCCACCCACTCTTGGGCCTCCTGAGGTTTTTGTTCCCCAAGGCCTTCCCGGAGGCACCTCCCAGGGGCAGGGGGAGTCGGCGCGGGGGGGGGGGGCTGAGTGGGACCCGGATGGTTGGTCAAGGTCGCTGACCTTGGGGGAGGGGCACAAGCGCTTGGGCCGTCCTGCATGCACCTCCCGCTCCCTGAGTGGCCGTGGGCGGCACAGGTGAGTCAGGCCTGCCCCCGACTCCCATGAGCCCACAGTGTAGCGGTTTGGAGGGGGGAGGCGGCAGAGGGAAGCACGGGGCCTGGGGAGCACCAAAGCGGCCGTGGGCCCAGGGCTGCGGTGGCGGAAAGGGGAGATGCCCGAGCGAGAGTCAGGTGGGAAGAGCGAGCCCCGGACCTGCCCGGTGACGGCGGAGAGGGCGAAGGGAGGGGCGAGGGGGACGATGCTCGTCTGGCCTGTGATGGAGACGCTGGCGGGGAGCTGGGGGCAGGACTGGCCAGTGGCCCGGAGCACAAGGCTTGTCTGAGACGTTTCTTCACGCTCTGGGTGCTGTCGTGGGTAGGGACGGTCGTGCGTCCCTGTGCGTTTCGGGGACGCTCCGAGGGAGCAGCGCCACGCCTGTGGCCCCGGCGTCTGTGGGAGTGCAGCTGCCACCAGCACTCTCCTGCGACTTGACCCCACACTTCACAGCGCATGTCCTACTCCCGAAGGGGCCAACCCCCCCCCACGGGGACCGTTCGCCCCAGCCCAGGCGGGGTCGCGGTCCTGCTGTCCTGCTCAAGCACCGGCTCCTGTTACTTCTCTTCCTGGAGTCCTGGCCCCTCCTCCCTGCACACGGGACTGTTCTTCCGCCTCCAGGCCGGCCTCCGGGCTTCCCCCTCTCCCTGTGCCATGTGGGAGCTCCGCCCAAAACGTGCCCTCAGTGTCTGCACCTGCTGGAATCCTACCCGGCTCTTAGGGCCCGACTGCCTCATACACTTTCTGACCTTGACCCACAGCCAGAAGTAACACGAGCCACCCTTCCCTGACATGCGTGTCTGCACACATGTCACACGCGCACACACACACACACACAGACACCGGGTGGCAACGGAAATTTCTAAGACGCCCCTTTTCTCACCATGCGTGCTGCTCGCGGACAGTTAAATGGGTGGCGTGATTCAGGGCGGGGAGACATGCCCTTCACAAAGCGCTTCCTGCAGTTTGGCTCCGGCGCTCATTCTCCACGGACCTTTCCAGGCCGGGACCCCCGGAACATGTGTCTGTGCACACGAACCGGTACTTACCGTCAGGGCCCTGAGCGGCCCTGGGCAGGGCCAGGGCCTTAGTCTCATGTTGGTGCTCCCCCAAGCCCACGTGACAGTCGGGAGGCCACGGGAGCCAGTTCCTGCATCTGTGGCATGGGCGCGGCCACACCAGGGACCCCGCACGCTGGGCAGACGTGCCGGCGTCAGTACAGCACCAGGTCCGGGCTCGTGGTCTCTGTGGGCACCCCGTGGGCACAGAGATGGTCTGTACCTCGCGCTGCAGCACAGCCACCAAATAGCCTGGTCCCCTGGTTCCTTCACCGAGGTCCTGTTCAGGCCTCCTGTGTGTGTCAGGCCATGTGTATCTGGGCTGTGTGTGTTGGACTGAGTGTGTCCGGGCCACGTGTGTCGGGCTGTGTGCATCAGGGCTGTGTGTGTCCAGGCCTTGTGTGTCTGGGTCGTGTGTGTTTGGCTTCCGTGTGTGTCGGGCCGTGTGCATCAGGACCATGTGTGTCGGGGCGTGTGCGTCGGGGTGTGTGCATCGGGGCCGTGTGTGTCGGAGCCGTGTATGTAGGGGCCGTGTGTGTCGGGGCGTGTGCATCGGTGCCGTGTATGTAGGGGCCGTGTGTGTCGGGGCCGTGTGCGTTGGTGCCGTGTATGTAGGGGCCGTGTGCGTCGGTGCCGTGTATGTAGGGGCCGTGTGTGTCAGGGCGTGTGCATCGGGCCATGTGCGTCGGGGCCGTGTGCGTCGGGGCTGTGTATGTAGGGGCCGTGTGTGTCAGACCGTGTGTGTCGGGGCGTGTGCATCGGGCCGTGTGCGTCGGGGCCATGTGCATCGGGGCCGTGTATGTAGGGGCCGTGTGTGTCAGACCGTGTGTGTCGGGGCGTGTGCATCGGGCCGTGTGCGTCGGGGCCATGTATGTAGGGGCCGTGTGTGTCAGACCGTGTATGTCGGGGCGTGTGCATCGGGCCGTGTGCGTCAGGGCCATGTATGTAGGGGCCGTGTGTGTCAGACCGTGTGTGTCGGGGCGTGTGCATCGGGCCGTGTGCGTCGGGGCCATGTATGTAGGGGCCGTGTGTGTCGGAGCCGTGTGTGTCAGGCCGTGTGTGTGCACCAGACTTTTCCTCTCCCTCAAGGGAGGCTTGTTGTGCCACTAACTGGGTGTGGGCACGAGTGTCTGGTGGGAGGGTGCTCTCTTTACCTCCTCTGTCCCCGCGGGTGGGTGGGACGCCGTGACAGTCTCCTCACTCCCAGGCTGTTGAGGTGAGGCTTCGAGTCGGTTGGAGCTAAGGACGCCCCGCCCGTGCTGTCCCCTGGCCGCACCGCCCCTCCCCTCTCCCATCCCACCCAGGTTCATCACTTTTTCCTTCCCGTAGACAGGGCGCCGCCTGAGATGACAGCCCCCAGCTGCGCCGCGCCGCCCGTGCAGGAACCCCAAACCCGCCGTGAGTACCTGCGGCATTCGTCCGAGCGTGCCCCGTGGCCAGCCCTGTCCTCGGGGCTTTCCACGGGCCACGGCTGACCCCTCACAGTGGCCTGTGAGGGAAGCTCTGTTATTACCCCACCTAGAGATGAGGAAACTGAGGCACGGACTTGCCCAGGTGACCCGCTGTTGCATGACGGGCGCACCGGTGACCCGAGTCTCCTGGGCTACCACCAGCCCTGCCCAGCAGAGATCACGCTCTGGTTGAGGCGGCCTTGAGGCCCCCCAGTGCAGTTCACGCTGGGCCGGTGCCCGATTTATTCCAGAAACTCACCGGGTCCTTGGGCACTTCTGAGCTTTGCATCTCCTTGAAAGATCGCCATTGTCCTCTGCCTTGTCTCCGAGGCCTCTGGGCAGGCAAGGGGGCTTGAGCCTGGGACCTCAGCCACAGATGCCTCACGGCTGCAGGGCACGGAAACCAGGAGACACACGTGGTTTCAACCTGAGTGTGCAAAACAGCCCCGGGAGGGAGGGGTCAGGACTGCAAGTTTCAGGTGGGAGCCAGGAGCTGTGGCCTCTGGTTGCCGTCCCGGCCCCCATGTGCTGCTCTGCAGCTGACCCTGGTCACTGAGGCAGACGCGGCCGGCCCTGCCCTGCTGGCCCTGCGCAGCCCAGACGGCGTCTGCCCCCGGAAGGGCTTCATGGGCATGTTTCAGGGGGTTCCAGACGCACGGGTGGAACGGGTAACAGCAAGAATAAGCGTGGCAGGAATGCTTTCCGTGCCAGGCACATGTTAGGTTCTCTCTGTTAGGTTCTCACTCGCTTCTCCGACATCTTCATGAGAAAACCTAGGGAAAGGGGTGAGGTTGGTGCCGCCGGGGGTCCCCAGCTGGTGAGGGGGCGGCAGGTGGGGGCACCCAGGGTGCCCTGCAGGGAGCCCAGGGCAGGAGGACACACCCAGGTGGTCTCGGGTGAGGACACAGGGGTGGAGCCTCATGTCCGCCTCCCTCCAGCCCCCCAGGAGCCCTTGGGCCAGGGAGAGACAGAAGCAAACAATAACTGTCCCCGAGGGCAAGCGCCGTGCCAGGGACAGCTGACGTTGTGGGGGCCCCGGGAGCACAAGGCACCCTTCCTGCTGACCTCGGTGGGCTGCAGCGTATCGCCAGCCCTGTGAGGCCTCCCAGCTGCGGGGCCACAGACGGGGGTGGGGGAGCCCTGGGGTGGACGTGCAGCTGCTAGGAAGCCTGCTCCCCAGTGTTGACAGAGGCCCTGCCCCCCAGAAGGGACCCCGGGTGGGGAAATGAAGAAGGACCAGCACTGTACGGGGCGGGCTGGACACTAGACCCTGGGCAGGGGTCAGAGTGCAGGGTGGGGGAGCAGGGGGGTCAGCTAGGTGGGCCCTTGGGGGTCACGATAAGGAGAAGGGAGTTCTAGGGAGCATTAGAACGTTTAAATCACAGGAATGACATGCATGGAGGCGAGGCTGGCCCCCGGGTCTCTGGCTGGAGCCTCGGCGGGCCGTGGGGTTCAGAGTGGGATGGTCGGAACCGATGCCAGTGTGGGAATGTGAGCAGATGCAGAGCGTCGGGGCCCTGGCGTCTTGGGGACAAGTCACAGCAGTGGACCCCTTGGGTTCCCACGCTCTGCCCAAGGAGCCAGACTTTGATAATTGAGGAAGTTTTGTGCACACATCATTTCCTTCTGACCCTGATTAAAACCCTGGTCTGTCTGGACCTCCTGCCCGTGCCGTGACCCCCTCGCTGTCGGAAGACCTGTCACAAGGTCACAGGATGGCAGGGTCAGTGAGTCTGTCTTGGGCGCGGGTTTCCTGAGACCTTTGGAAAGTTGGCAGCGTGCCCTTCATCCGTTACCTTTAACCACCCACTTGGGTTCCAAGCCTCTGGTGTCACGTCCTCCAGGAAGTGACCCCCCTCCCCCCGCCATCAGGATTGATGACTTCCGACACCTCCACAGCCCCCAGCCCACACTGATGCAATGTGACAGTTGTCATCTGACCCCCCGGGCGGGCCTTGAGGGCAGCGGTCCGGGCCCACTCAGCTTGGTGCCCTCAGCTCCTGGCACCCAGACTGGCATGGGGCCAGCACTCAGTAACCGTCTGTTGGGTGTGTGATGAGCGGAGTCCACGACCCCTGCTCGGGACTGTCGGAAGAGTGGACCCACCGGCCAGGACCCCCTGTCCCAGCTCAGCCAGCCCCGGGCAGAGACGGGGTTGCAAGGATCGTTCACCCTGTTTGTTCGCGATAATCAGAGTCAGCAACCCAGCGGCTGATGAGATACCCTCTTGGTGCAAGACAGCCCCCACTCCCTGGGCATGGGTCCCCCCTTGGTGTTGGGCAACACAGCCACCCCATGTGTGGGAGCTGCGTGGCCTTGGACAGGTCCGCCTCTTGGTTCACGGGGATCCAGCCATCCTGCGTGTGGGCGCCTGTTGGTGCAAGGCGGCCATGGCAACGATTAGGGCACATGGTGGGGACGCACGGTGTGCCTCGGTTGCCCTTCACCCTGTCCTTTACTGCAGCGCCCCCGTGGCTGAGAGGACCACGGCGTCCGGGAGGCCTAGACTCGTCTGGGGTGGGACTGGGGAGGTGGGGTGGCCCACTCGGAAGAGCTTTGGGCACACGTTCCACAATCTAAAACTACTTCAGCGGCAGATCTCGCCGCCAGCAGCCGTCGTGAGCAAGGGTGCCGCATTCGCCGGGTCTGGGAGCACTTGGTGCTCCTGACGCTCTCCAGAGTGGGCGCCAGGCTGGCTCACCACCCTCTTCCCTTTCTGCAGAGCACCTGCTCCAGCCACGGGGGTGGGGGGGGAGCTTAGTGCAGGCACCATGCCGAGCACGTGCCGTGTCCCTGCGCTGGCACGTGCGGGGGCAGGAAGACCGCAGACCCTTCTCACGATCCTTCCTTCGGCAGCCCCCAGCCCCTCGTCCCTCCATCCTGCACCGTTTATGCAGCCGCACTGTCCCGTGCTGGCCGGCATCTGGACTGGGGGTGGGTCAGACCCACCGGACAGATTGTCCCCATGAAGGTTGGTGGGACCTTAGAGACACCAGGGCTGTGGTGGGACAACGGCAGTGGGCCCTGCTGGGGACGGGGGACAGCGTCCTGGGGGCTCTGCTCACCTCGCCAGCTCTGAGGAAGACAAAGGGTCACATACCAGGTCAGCAACGCACGGGATCTGTGGACGTGAACAATGAAAAGATGGGGGTCGGTGTGTACGTGGCCATGGGCTCTGGCAGAGGCGTACGGACCCGCCCAGGGCCACGCAGCTCTGACTCCGGCTGCTTTGTGGTAGGAAGCATTTCAAAAATGAGTTCGAGTCAGGACCCCTTCGCTTGTACGTGGCCCAGAAACACAGCGTACATTGACAGAGGCAAAAAAAAACCAGGAGATGAGAGGAAGTTCTTGGTCCCGTGAATCTGCAGAGTATAGGGTATGCTGGTTCTGCACGTGGCTGGATCCAGGGGCTCAGGTCACGTGGTCAGGAGCCCCGGCTCCCCCTCCCCCGCCTTGGCTGGGCTGTCCTCACCGGGCGGCCCTCCAGGGCTCCCAGGGGCCATCCGTCAGCTGAGACCTAGCGGAAGGAAGCCCGCTTCCCAGCAGTTCAGCACCAAGCCCACTGGCCGGGCGTGGGTCTGTGCCCATCTCTGAGCCAAGCGCTGCGGTCGGGGAGGCGGGGCTTCTGATGGGCCAGAGGGCGTGCTGTAGCCACCCTGCGTAGAGGGACAGTGCCGCCAGACCTGAGGACCCGAGATGGGGAAGGATGGGTACCCAAAAGGGACATCAAGACGCTACCATCAGAAAAAGACGGGAGTGCAGGTCGGACGTGCGTAGAATAGTACGTTTCGTGGTCTTCGGTCCACACGGGCTCAGCCAGCTTCCGGGGGGTGTTCTGTATGGTGCTGAGCCGTACGCCTGTGACCTGTGGGAAGGCTCCCACTTACACGGAAGAAGCCAGAGCCCTCTGATGGGTCTGCAGCGTGGTCCCAACACTTGAGTGGCATAGAAATACTTCTGTCCGCCGAACGGAAGCTGAAATAATAAAGGCGTGGCGTACACTTCAACGAGATCCTGTGTACTGCGGGGACTTCTTGAAATGTCAGGCTATGAGTAGGTCCTGTGAAAAATTAATCACGGACAGAACCTTTTCAGCCAACGGATATATGCTTGAATCTTCTATATTCTGATTAAAACACAACAAGAACGTGGGCTTGTGAATTCAGTGAAGAAAAGTTGCGAACTTGTGGGAGGCGCCCCGTGGGCGCTGTGGTGGGAAATGCGGTGTCCGTGAGCAGCAAAGGCCCTGGGGTCAGCCGGGAGGTGGAAAGCATGGACGGAAAAAGAAACCCACGTTTTGGGAATGCTGGCTCTGGCCCAGTCACTTAATACAGAGTAGCTCGTTCTTTAGAACCGTCCTGTTGGGTGGATGCTAGCGATTGGGTGGGAAATAACTGGCTAGGTGACGCAGCACTTTGATGCCGAAGGCAGAGTCCCACGTGGCTCAGACGTTTCTCCACGCGCACACTCCTTCCCTGGGAGCCTGTGCAAGGGGCTGGCTTGGAGCCTGCATTGTGCTCTCCTGTTCTGGGCCAGAGAGCGCATCCAGGGGCTGGAGCGCCTGAGACAGCAGCCAGAAGGCAGAAGTGACCCTGGGGGCTCAGGAGGCGCCGAGGTCCTGGCCACGAGGGCAGGCAGGGTGGGCCTGCTGAGGCCGTTGCTGGCGGGATCCTGGAGGACTGCAGGGAGGAAGTCCGGTCTGAACTCAGAGAGGGTATTTTCCAGCTGCCCACCAGGAGGGCCATGGTGTGTGTCCCTGAGCGAGAGGTCTTGAGAAGAAACCTCCCCACTTGGAGCCGTGTCCTCGGTCCCCTGTTCCTCTCTGCCTTTGCACCTGTGGGCCGTGTTGGCTCAGGCCCCTGTTACATCCGCCCGGAGTCCTGTGTCCCGTGGACTTAGTGCCCCGAGCACAGGGGGCCGTGACCTTGGCTGTTATAGGCAGAGCTGGTTCTGGGGAAGGCCTGGATGGACCGATCGGGAAGGCTGGTCTTGGGGCATTGTTACTGGGGATCATTTTTTGGTTTCCCTTCATTCTGCCTCCTGTTTCCAGAAACATCTAGAGAGGAGACTGTTGTGTCTGATAGGCACCTGCTGTGAAGTCAGCAGTGCCGCAGCTGTGACCACGAGCTGCTGCGAGGTATCTCACACCTGCCAAGGCAGGATGTGGGGTGAACGGAGGCGGGCTGAGGAGGTGGACGTGGGCCCCTGGAGATCGGTTGCAGAAATCCAAGACAGGGACCGGTAAAAAGGGATTTGTTTTTAAACTTCTTATTGTCATGCTCCCCACTGCTGGCAAGGTTGCAGTGACACTGGCATAGTTCCCCTGAGGAATGTAGGCTATCGCCTGAACCGTAGTTGGTTGGGCCCTTGGGCCCTAGCGATTCCACCGGGGCTCAGGCCTGTGCCAGGAGACTAACCCCCGAGGACATACATGCACAGAGTGGTTGGGGCACCGTTTTATAAAATCAGGGAGTTTGGGGGATAACGTGAGGGCCCAGCCGAGTGGAGGGGCCCAGCACCCTGGCATGTTCCTCGACTGGGTCTCTGAACCGTGGCAACGCTGGGTGTTACCACAGAGTAACGTGGGAGATTGGTAAGAATTTACTGTGCGTCAAAATGTGCGCGCACAGATTGCGACCCCCCGAAAATCGTGTGTACGTAGACGGCAGTCTTGGAAAACATGGATTTGGTGTGTGTATGGGGGTGCGGGTGTTTATTTGGGTCGGGGGCCTTTCCGCTGGAGTGCTGGGATCCCTCTGGAGCCCCAGCTCAAGCAGGTCTGTGCTCAGGGGAGGTGGTGGGACTGGGGTTGGGACCCCCAGCTCTTCCTGCCGCTCCGAAGACCACCGTCCACGGCATGTTTGCTGTCCGTGCTCTGGGGCCGTCTGCATCTCTGGACGGCAGCTTTCTGGAGGATTCTCTCCACATCTGATTGATTTCAGCAAAGCTGCCCTGGGACTGAGCACATTCTTATGGTCCCCTCCACTCCCAGCGAGTGACGAGGACCAGCCTCATGACCTTCTGTCTGCTTTTCTCCTGTGCTAAAGGGCCCGCGAAGGGCAATGTGAAAATGCCTTTTGAAGAAATCCTGGACAAGGCCAAGGCAGGGATCCCCGTGGCACAGCTGGAGGTGAGGAGCTGAGGCCTCGGCTTCACCACGTGGCTGCCCTGGGAGGGGCCGGTGCCCTGTGAACAGGGAGCGGGGAGCCGGCTGACTGCGCACCGTGTGCCAGGCCCCCGCTCGTTCCCATGGTCTCCATGTCACTCTGCCTCCCGCCACTCCACCGGGGACCCTGTGTTCTTCCCCGAGGCTGGCTCACACCTCGCCTTGGGCACCCACACCCTCCTCTGGGACGCCTTCCCCGCCTCCTGCCCTTAGCACCCCTGCCTCCCCATCTCCTCTGTAGAGGGGGTGCCGCGCCCTCCCCGTGGTCTGCTGAGAGGGTCCCGCCGGCCCAGCCTGGTGCAGGTCTGAAGCTCCCAGAAGGTGGGGTGGGGAGGCAGGCTGGCCTAGGTGACAGGGGTGGGGGAGGCGGACTGGCCTGGGTGACAGGGGTGGAGAAGACGGGCTGGCTGGGACACTGGGGCAGGAGAGGGTCGGGAAGCCCGGCCACGGGGAGCAGGTCGGGGCCAGGACGCAGAGCCGGAGCCCGCGGGCGCGCGTGGGCTGTGTCCTGACCGGGTTGTCGCCCGCAGGTGGGGAAACACTACCTGAAGCTGGCCAGCAACGCGGACGAGGAGCTGAACAACTGCACCGCCGTGGGCTGGCTGATCCTCGCCGCGAAGCGGGGCCAGCACGAGGCAGTCAGGCTGCTCCGCCGCTGCCTGGAGGACAGGAAAGGTGGGTCCGCGGGATGCTCCGGGCGGCTGCAGAGGGCCGCGCTGCTCCTGGCTCCATCAGCAGATAACAGCAGTGGGAAAATCTGAAGCTGGTGGCACTTTTTTTTTTAATTTTTTTGAGAGAGAGAGAGGGAGACAGTACAAATGGGAGGGGCAGAGAGAGGGAGACACAGAATCCGAAGCAGCTCCAGGCTCCGAGCCGTCGGCACAGAGCCCGACTCGGGGCTTGAACCCACGAACCGCGAGATCGTGACCTGAGCCGAAGTCAGACCCTCAACCGACTGAGCCACCCAGGCATCCCTGAGGCTGGTGACGCTCTTGCGAAAGAAGCGTAAATTCTGTTTAGTGCTTTTGTCATTTGGACTCTGTTTCCGGAGCCTAATGGCGTGTTTAGCCCACAAAGGCACCGTCATCCTTCTAGCGTGTGTCGACATCTGTGGTGGATCCCTTCTGAGTTTGGATCCAGATTGAGGAGTGGATTGTGGAGCCAACGGAGGGTCGGCTTGCTTGTGTTGCAGAGGGAGAATGTGACAGGGGCCTGGGGTCAGGATGGAACTTTCTGGACTGACTTTGCATCCAGTCTGGGCGGAACAGCTGGGGGACTATGGGCCGCTGACGATCTGCTCAGGTGGACTCATGCATGGAAGGGAACGGGTATGGGAGGGGACAGTGAGGGGGACACTGAGGCAGAGCCCGGCCACCTGTGGTCGCTTATTACATTATCCTGCCCAAGGGAAATGTCTTGTCCCTGGTGGCGGGGAGGAGTGGCATCTGGGGGCTTCAGACCTCAGAGACAAAGGAATGGGTGTTTCATAAAGGGTTTTTAAAAAAATTTTTTTTAATGTTTATTTATTTTGAGAGAGCTAGAGACAGCATGAGTGGGGGAGGAACGGGGGGCGGGGGGAGACACAGAATCGGAAGCAGGGTCCAGGCTCTGAACTGTCAGCACAGAGCCCGATGCGGGGCTCGAACCCACGAACTGTGATCATGACCTGAGCCGAAGTCGGACACTTAACCAACGGAGCCACCCAGGCGCCCCGTAAAGGGTCTTTTTTTTTTTTTTTTTTTAACGTTTCTCTAGATTATAGAAGTGTTTTGTGCTTATTATGTAAAACTTGGAATGTGTAGAAAACAGAAAGATACAACTTACTCATAACCTTGAAATCCAGAAAGAAATGCTGTGTAGTTTGGTGTATTTTCTTCTGGTTTTGTGTTGTGATGTTTTTAAGAATTACATTTATTATATAGAATCTGCTTTCTTTGGAAATGGGGCTGGTGCCTCTGAAAAGCCGGAATGGTGCGTTCTGTCAGCCAGGACGTTCCCCCAGCCCACCCTCCCACTCTGGAGCAGGAGGAAGGGCCTGGCACCGGCCGGAGTGAGTCAGTGCGGCCCACGGCCCACGCGGCTCCGAGGAGGGGGCCGGCTAGGACCCCGGGGCCCAGGCGGGTGCTGGAGGGGGCCGGGAGCGGCCTCACGTGCTCCGCACCCCCACTTTCTCTCATCGGGTGCTTCCTGACCTTGAGAGGAATGTGTGCTCAGGTGAAACATTTGGAAGATGTTTAAAGGGAGAAAAAATCCCGTCCTTTTTCTCGGTGGGGGGCTACCGACGTCCCTGATAGCTGGGGGCAGAAGGAAGAAGGCAGCCGCACCCCATGTTTCTCTCCGTGGTGAGTCTTTGTCTCCCTCGGAAGGGCAGCTGTGCAGGAACAGGTTTTCCTGGCCGTGTGAGGAGGGGCAGCGCCTGGGGGGTGCTGCGGACGCAGGGAAGTCCCCGCGCTTGCACCCAGGCCGGTGACCCTGGTTGTGTGTCTCTGACTCCCATGGTTACCTGCCACTCTGTCTGTCCCTGACTCCCTGGCCTCGGGCAAGCCGGGGCGGTCCTCAGTTTCCCCATCTGTAAACAAAGGCGAGCAGTACCTACTCCCAAGGGGCGCGAGCCAGGAGCATGAAGGCCTGGCACACGCCTGCCCCCAGGGCTGCCTGCTGCAGGGCCAGGCTGCGCCCCGAGCTGGAGAGAGGGTCCTGGCGGGGACTTGGCTAGACGGCCTTTTGGGTCAGATGTCTGTTTCTGCCCTGGTGACCACAGGGGCCCGCAAGGCGTGTCGCACGTGAGCCCCTTTCCGAGCGCCCGCAGCACCGCTGGTCGGGGCTCAGAGCACTGCTGACAGCATCCAGGCGGGTGGGACCAGGCCCTTAACGCATCCGGTCTCGTAGGCATCACTTCCGAGAATGAGCAGGAGGTGAGGCGGCTCACCTCCGAGACCGAACTGGAGCGGGCCGTGCGCAAGGCGGCCCTCGTCATGTACTGGAGGCTGAACCCCAAGAAGAAGCAGCAGATGGCCTTGTCAGAGCTGCTGGAGAACATCGGGCAGGTCAACGAGCACGGTATGCGGGCCGCGTGGGGCCGGCCTTTCTCGCCCGCACTGCATGTGCTTCCCTGGGATCCTGGGGGCTCCCAGCGACCTTGTCATGGAGGCCTCATGGGTCTCCTCTAAGGCCCAGGGAGGACCCTCCTGGGGTGTTGCCCTATCCTTGGGGCCCCCTTCCTACGCCCTGCCCGGAGCTCTGGAGCGGTCAAGGAGCTGGGCGCCCACAGGCAGGGCCACAGATCATGTCATCCTGAGGGTGTCCTGCTCCTCCCGAGGGGACAGAAGCCGGCGAGGGGAGTAACAGATGCAGGCAGGGACTTGGGTCCCCGAATCCCCAGGGTTCCAGGGCTGTGGAGCCGGCGGGGGCTCTGACGGCCTCCCTGAGGCAGGCCTCATCCCCAGCCTCCGCAGCCCCTCCCCCAGCCTCCTGACCCTGCCACCAGCCATATGGACAGACTGGGCAGAGGAATGGGCGTCCCTGGCTGGGTGTGGCCTCTTGGTGTCGTGGGGCCCGACCTGGCCTTTTCCTCTCCATTAACTCGAGGAGCACCTGTTTCCAGCTGTTCGGGAAGTTGCTTTCCGCTCAGGGCTGCACCCCACCTCTCCTGCCCTTGGGTACGCGCGACAGGGCTCGGGGCCTGGACGGCAGCACCCGGAGAGGCATGCTTGCTGTGATGAGCTGGGGTCACCCCCTGGGACCCTGCATGCCACAGGTCAGCCCCACCCGCTGTCCCTCCCCCCCCCCTTTGGGCCGCTCCCAGCACGTCCAGGCTCCTGTGGCCCCTGGTCACAGTGCCTCTCCCCCCGTGCTGTCACCTCCTGACCTGACCCTGCAAAGGCTCGCCCTGGCACCTGGCATGCAGGAAGACTGGAATGCTTGCCAGATCAGGGGCACGGCAGGTGGCGGGTGTTGACAGAGGGCCGGAATACTTCAGTCCCGGCTCAGCCTTGAACAAACTCGTGTGGGGCCCCTTCCAGCACTGGGGCCGGGGAGGCCAGGAGAGGCCTGACCCCTGGCCTTGGGCACACCATCTATTCCAGGGCAAAATCACGCCAAGGGACAGTGCCGGCAAAGGTTCCGCCACCCAGAAACTGCGGTGTGCCCGCTGCCCTGGCCGGGTCGGCAGGGGAGGTGCCAAGTCGGCCTTGTGGGTGGAGGGCAGAGGTGGCCCTCACGGTGCCCACAATGGGCTGCGTGGAGGCCCCAGGCCCCAGGCCCCGGGAGCTGATGGGCTGGTTTCCGGAAGGCCGCAGGGCCTATGGGAACAGTTAGCCCGCTTTGATTCTCTAGCCGCTCTGTCTCTTGCAGTTGGAGCAGCACACCCAGGCCCGGTCCCCACGTCCCTACAGAAGCAGAGGCGGGTGCTGGAGCGCTTGGTTAGCAGCGAATGTGAGTATGGCCTCCAGTCCCGCACCCGTGACAGCCGAGGCCCAGCTGTTGGGCCCCCCACCCTGGGCACCACGTCCACGGGCACCACGTCCACTGCATGGGCACCACAGCGCCACATCCCCCAGTGTCTTGGAGGCGGGATGGACTTTTCAGTTCAGTCCATCTGGGGCTGTCGGTGTTCAGGCAGTGGGGCTCTGCCCAGCGGGAATGTGGCATGGAGGGAAGAGGGACACGGGACAGAGAGGGCAGTGTGACTGTGTGACAGTCCCTGCAGGCAGAGAGATGGGGGGAATGTGAGTGCATCTGGGGTGCCCGAGCAAGGCCGCCAGGACGAGAAGGCAGTCAGCCCCTGAGGGCAGGGGGCGGGAGCCGCACACATAGGCCTGGGGTGGGGGTCACCCAGCAGGGAGGGCGGGGCTCCCCCCCAGCATGGGCTGTGGGAAGGTCGGGAAAGGAGGATTTGGAAATCTCCAGTTAGGAGAGGTCCTCTAATGCTCTGGGTGCCGCTGCCTGGCCGGGTGGGCGGGTTCTTGGTCATAGTTCCTGGGCCCCGAGTCCCAGGGGAGACAGGAGGGGCCCCAGGGGCTGCTCAGCACTGATGGGAGGCCTGGGTCCTCTCCCAGCTCGGCCACACACTCGCCCCCTGACCTCAGGCAAGCCTGGCTTTCCTCCCCTGGGGCTCAGTTTCCCCTTCTGCACAGTGGTGGTCAGATGAGAGGGCCGAGGGCCCCCACCAGTCCTGAGAGCTTCCCCCCCTCCCACGGGGCTGTAAGCAGTCTGTCTGTGATGCGTCCTTGGAACCCTGGGGGCGTAGCGCATCCTGGGCTTGGCTTCCCCAAGGCCCTGGGCCTAGTAGGCATACGGGGTGCAAAGCCATGTATGACTCTGAGGTGGAGAGGAACGTATGGCCGATAGGGGCCAGAAGGACGGGAGGTTTTAAGTGGGTTTTACGCGCAGAGGTGCTGGGAGTCTGTTTGGGGTGAGGAACGCCTCTGGGCACAAGTACGTGAGGGTTGGTCACTCCTGAAATAGGACCGCAGCATGGCCCTCTCGGAAGGTCCCTGCTCAGCTCTGCCTTCTCCGCCCTGGGGATTTGATGATGAACCACTCAGAGCTTTCCTGTGGACCTTGTAACTACCAGAAGGTCACGGCGTCCTGGGGGGAGATCACGTGCTCTGGGCTGGGAGGGATGGGGCTGAGGCCCACCCGCGGTGAGAGCTGGGCAGAGACGCGGTGTCTCCAGGCGGGTGTGGACAGCGCTGTCCACGGACAGGTCCCAGCCCTGCTGTCAGCCGGCCAGGCCAGCCTCCCCTCCGGTTCGGGCTGCCGGCCCCCCTCTCCCCACTGGGACAGTCCCAGCAGCCTATGAACAGGTGCCTGTTCCTCTCCCCTCAGAAAATAAAAATGAGATCCTCCCTGGACCCCTCATTCCCATAGCCACTATCCTTCCCTGTTTCTCTGCTCCCTTTTTTCTTTTTTTTTTTTAGTTTTTTTTAACATTTATTCATTTTTGAGATAGAGAGCGAGCGAGTGGGGGAGGGGCAGAGAGAGAGAAAGACAGAATCAGAAGCAGGATCCAGGCTCTGAGCTGTCAGCACAGAGCCCGACGCGGGGCTTGAACCGACGAGCGGTGAGATCATGACCTGAGCTGAAGTCGGATGCCCAACCGACTGAGCCCCCCAGGTGCCCCTTTCTGCTCCCCTTTCTAACGAAGGTGTCTTGCAGTCAATGTCTTGGCTCCTCTGCCCACTTCTCTCTGGGCCTCCCCCTGTCATCCCACCAGCATGGCTCTGTCCAAGTCCTTGTCCTTACACCCCACTGTGTCCCCACTCCACGCCTTGGTGGCCAGTTTCATGGCATCAGATGCAACCCATGACCCCAGGCCACTGGGCCCCATTTTCTCCCCTGCTCGTTCCCGGTCAGCCCCAGCCACGTCCCTGCCTGGGCCCCACCCTAGGCTGCCACGCGTTGACCCTTCCGGCCCCCGCACCTCATGTTAAGGAACGGCCCCTTGTCCACACCCCGCCCACTCCCATGGTGCTCACTGCGTTCCTGACACTGTTTCCTTTACTCTTGCTGCTCTCTGTTGCTCTCTTCTGCGATGGGCTAATGTCCCCAGTGTCCAGAACGCATGAGAGGCCTCAGGAGCACCTGGTGAACGTCAGCCCTGCGGCTGGGGGCCCATTCACGATCGTAATCGCTGTGCTGAGTCACTCACTGCCCCCCCCAGGTCCCCCTCCCTCTGCCTGGAGGACAGTTCCAAGTGGACACGACCCTGGCAAGTAGCCGGTCGCGTCTGGCAGTCAGGCGTCTTTAGCGCAGCCCCGCTAGACCAGGAGCCCAGACTTGGGCACGCGCCGGGCTCACGCGCACGTGCCAGGCCTTCCTAGTGCCCAGCACGTGCCTGGCACACAGCAGGTTGAGCACGGACGTGCACTGAGTCAGGGGGTGGGCAGTCGTCACCAGGGCTGGGAGCACCCAGGGCAGAAGGAGAGGAGGTGGCTGTGGGACTGGCTGGGGTAGACCCTGGGCTTGAGAGCCGGGCAGACAGAAGTTCAGGGGAGGGACAGACGGCTGTCACTGAGGCGAGGAGGCCGGGTGAAGGCTGCCCTGTCGGCCCTCTCTCCTCCCCATCGGCCCCTCTGTGCCCGCCTGAGCTTGCTTGGCCTCCCTCCCTTGGGCCCCCACCTTGCCTGTCCGTGGGGGGGCGACAGTGTGCTTGCAGTGTGGGCGGACCCCGGGCCGTTCTCTCTCGTGCCCCAGCCAAGAGCTACATAGCGCTGGATGACTTCGTGGAGATCACCAAGAAGTACGCCAAGGGCATCATCCCTGCCAATCTGTTCCTGCAAGACGATGACGATGACGGGCTGGCGGGCAAGGGCCCCGAGGACCTGCCCCTGCGCCTGAAGGTGAGCAGGGTGGGGGCCCAGCAGACGCACGCTCTCCGTGCACCCTGGTGCCTTCCTGGAAGGGTGGGTGGTGGGCCCCTGCCCAACATGCGAGCCTCTGGGACCGGGCAGCCTGTCTGCGGAGGCGGGTCCTGCAGGAACGGTCCCCGTAACTGCCTAAGGATGCGTCCTCAAGAAAGGGGCCTTTCACGTGCATTCAGGCTCCAAAGCCAAGGGCACTGCTGGGGGTGAGCGTGCTCGGGAGTGACAGACAGGCACGGGGACCCTTCCTGGGCCCTTCGAAAAACGCTACAGGCAACAGAGTGGCAGGCTCTGGAGTCCAACTTTCACTTAGACTTTGTCCTTTTGAAAAATGATCGTCTGCGGCATGCAATGAAGGTCAGTTTCACCAAGGTGCCTTTCCCAGAAGCAAAGTGCCAGCATTCAGAGACCGTGAGGACCTTGCCGGGTACCTGTCCATCCAGATCTGCGGGGGCTCGGGGTCCCGAGGGAGGAAAGACAAGTACAAGGAGGTCCCCATGGGCTGGCAGGACGGAAGGGAGACACTCATGCCCCGGCTGTTGGCCCTCGAGCAGCCGCAGGCAGCGAACAAGTGGGCAGACACCCTGGACAAGCTGGGTATTAGGTTGGAGACACTTCTTTGTCTTTTAAAGCTCCTCTCAACCACGTTGTGTGGCCTCAAGGGCAAAAACGAAAGGTGTGAATAGTTCAGAGCCCACGGGGAGAACCTGAGACCCATCTCAAGGTCCCAGCTGCAGGGCACGGAGGATGACCACAGCAGCCCTGGAACATTCCCCATGCAGTTGCTTCTCGGGGTTTTGGTCACCTTCGGCTGACGGCCACATCCTGCTATGATCGCTTGGTTATGCTCACTGGGGACCTCCCCCCTGCCCGCCCCGTGGCCCATCTTCTCCACACCCCGGCAGGGCAGGCAGAGAGAGCCTGTCCGAGGGCATGGGCGGAGGCCGAGGTGCCCACCTCACTGGGCCAATGGTGGGCGTCCATCACGTAGCCCCTCAGGTGGGCTCTGGGTACCGCCAGGCTTCTGCGCCCCCACACATGGGTGAGCTTGTGTGGTCTGGGGTCCAAGCCTTTGCCCCTCCAGGCACCCCCAGACCCCCGCCCTCCACGCCACACCTCCGAGGACTGGCTCCTCCAGCCTCTCTCTCACTCCCCTGAGCCCTGGCAGGGCCGGCAGCCTCTGGGAGTTCTGCAGAGAAAACCGGGCAGGTGTGGGGGCCGACTCACTGCCCCCATGTTCATTCATCCTTTGCTGTCGCGATGCCTGAGAGTCACCCCTGCCCTTTCCACCGGGTACAGATTTCAGACGTGGCCGTGGAGTTACATGTCCTCTCTGAGCCGCGTGGGTGTGTGCCGGTGGGCCGTGACAGGCAGCTGGTCCTCGGGGTCCCTGCCACCGGCGAGCACGTCTCCTCGGGCCCCTTACAGACGAAGCCCCACGGTTCACGTGTGCAGGGAGCTCTTTCTGGAGCCCGTCCAGCCACGGCCGCTCCTGGGACTGTTGGGAGCCCTGCATGCGCTTGGAAGTATCGGTTCCTCTGCCCTTAGCAGGGTGGGGGCCCTGAGGCCCAGCAGGGCAGCCCTTGCTGGGGGTTGGGGGTGGCGATCAGGTCACAAGCCCGCTCCCACGCCAGTAGCCCAGGGCTCCTGCATCCACAAGCCAGGCCCTGTGGGGAGGGGGGAGGGGAGCCGGGTGCATTCCCCCAGGCACTCGGAGTCCCAAAGAGGGCGCTGGTTCACAGGAGTCCGGAATCTCTGGCAGGAGATTGGGACAGGAGAGGAGCCAGGGGACGGGCTCCAGGGGCCCAGAGGAGCGGGGCCAGGACCCGCAGGCCTGGGTGGAAGGGAGCGAGGGTCCGTGTGGACCGCAGGGCATGGGGAGGGTGTCGTCACGGGGAGAGGGCGTTCCTGGGGAAGATCCCGCTGGGACACGGGGCCCAGGGGTGAGCCGTTAGCTCCGCACAGAGCTCTCGTGGCTGGCCGAGGCAGTGGGGCTCCTGTCCCGGCCTGCTTCCAGCGCCCCGCCTTTGTCTTCCCGCCCCAGGTGGTCAAGTACCCCTTGCACGCCATCATGGAAATCAAGGAGTACCTGATCGACATGGCATCCCGGGCGGGCATGCACTGGCTGTCCACCATCGTCCCCACCCACCACATCAACGCGCTCATCTTCTTCTTCATCATCAGCAACCTGACCATCGACTTCTTCGCCCTCTTCGTCCCCCTGCTCATCTTCTACTTGTCCTTCATCTCCATGGTGATCTGCACCCTCAAGGTGTTCCAGGACAGCAGGGCCTGGGAGAGCTTCCGCACTCTCACGGGCCTGCTCCTGCGCTTCGAGCCCAACCTGGACGTGGAGGAGGCCGAGGAGAACTTCGGCTGGAACCACCTGGAGCCCTATTTGCACTTCCTGCTGTCCGTCTTCTTCGTCATCTTCTCCTTCCCCATCGCCAGCAAGGACTTCATCCCCTGCTCCGAGCTGGCCGTTGTGGCCATCTTCTTCACGGCCACCAGCTACATGAGCCTGAGCACCTCGGCCGAGCCCTACACCCGGAGGGCCCTGCTGACGGAGGTGGTCGCCGGCCTGCTGTCGCTCCTGCCCACGCTGCCCGTGGACTGGCACCTCCTGAAGCTCCTGGGCCAGACCTTCGTCACCGTGCCCCTCGGCCGCCTGGTCGTCCTGAACGTCAGCATCCCCTGCGTGCTCTACGTCTACCTGCTGTACCTCTTCTTCTGCATGGCGCAGCTGAGGGACTTCAAGGGCACCTACTGCTACCTGGTGCCCTACCTGGTCTGCTTCATGTGGTGCGAGCTCTCCGTGGTCATCCTGCTCGAGTCCACCGGCCTGGGGCTGGTCCGCGCCAGCCTGGGCTACTTCCTCTTCCTGTTCGCCCTCCCGATCCTGGTGGCCGGCCTGGCGCTCACGGGCGCCGTGCAGCTGGCCCGCTGGTTCCTGTCGCTGGGGCTCGCCAAGATCGCCGTCACCGTGGCGATGTGCGGCATCCCGCTGCTGTTGCGCTGGTGGACCAAGGCCCGTTTTTCGGTGGTGGGCGCGGTGAAGTCGCTGACGCGGAGCTCCCTGGTCAAGCTCATCCTGGTGTGGATCACGGCCCTTGTGCTCTTCTGCTGGTTCTACGTGTACCGCTCGGAGGGCATGAAGGTCTACAACTCGACGCTGACGTGGCAGCAGTACGGCTTCCTGTGCGGCCCGCGGGCCTGGAAGGAGACCAACATGGCCCGCACGCAGATCCTGTGCAGCCACCTGGAGGGCCACCGGGTCACGTGGACGGGCCGCTTCAAGTACGTGCGCCTGACGGAGATCGACAACAGCGCCGAGTCGGCCATCAACGTGCTCCCGTTCTTCGTGGGCGACTGGCTGCGCTGCCTGTACGGCGAGGCGTACCCGGCCTGCGACGGCGGCGGCGGCGGCGCGCCCACGGCCGAGGAGGAGCTGTGCCGCCTCACACGCCTGGCCAAGCACCGCTGCCACATCAAGCGGTTCGACCGCTACAAGTTCGAGATCACGGTGGGCATGCCGTACAGCGGCGCCAACGGCGCGCGCAGCCCCGAGGAGGACGACGTCACCAAGGACATCGTGCTGCGCGCCAGCGGCGAGTTCAAGGACGTGCTGCTCGGCCTGCGCCAGGGCAGCCTCGTCGAGTTCAGCACCGTCCTCGAGGGCCGCCTGGGCAGCAAGTGGCCCGTCTTCGAGCTCAAGGCCATCCGCTGCCTCAACTGCGCGGCCCAGCTCTCAGCCGCCAGGCGGCACGTGAAGATCGAGCACGACTGGCGCAGCACCGTGCACGGCGCCGTCAAGTTCGCCTTCGACTTCTTCTTCTTCCCGTTCCTGTCGGCCGCGTGAGGGCGCGCCCCCGGCCAGGAGAGGGGGCCACGCGTGTGTCCCCGCCACCCAGCCGGAGGGCACGACACTAACGCCGAGTGTGTGTGTGTGCGCGCGCGTGTGTGCGTGTGCATGCACGCACGCGAGTGCAGATGGGGCGCTTGTCACGTGCAGCCTGCTCACGCCTCTGTGAACTTCAGCTCCGCCCACTGGGAACCCGGATGACGTTGGACGTCGCATGCAGTCCCGACCCCCCCCAGTCCCGACCTTGCAGAGCGAAGCCTGTGGGCCCGGCCAGACTGGCAGCTCTGGGCCCCCGGGAAGCACTTTACGATGTCCTCCCTCCTTCCCTCCACTTCCGAGCCCCACCCCCCGCTCCGTTTACTCGTCTTGCATTTGTTTTTTTTAAAGAACCAGACGCGCTGCTGTGTAAATTCCGCGATAGGGTTTCTTATTTATTTGGTCACTGCTAAGCCTTGACAGCTGTTTGCCGATCTGGGGCTGACGCAGGGCCGCCTGAGCTCTGTTGTGCGGTCAAGGCCCCTCCGGGTTCCCGAGGTCAGAGGCTGGGGGAGGGGTATGCGGTGGCATCAGCCCAGGGGCCACAGTGGGCGGCGGGCTAGTTTGCGAGGGTCTTGTGTGAATCCACCGGTATCCGGAAATGGGAGGACCCTGGGGTGTCCCTTCCCAGTGCTCAGGAAAGCTTGGCCGTGTTCAGCACAGGGAAACAGAAAGTCAGGGTCCTAGAGCAGCCGAAATAAAAGGATTTCATGAAACCTCCTTTTCTTTTCTTTATTTAAAAGAGCCGTTTTCTTGTACGTTCACGAGAACGGGTGTCTCCACTTGCACTGAACTGAATACAGGTGTGTTCCAGAGAGCAGACCTGACATTATCAGTAGCTGAAGACCCACCTGCCAGGGCAGAGACCCTGGCACCCCCTCTAGACCAGGGGCCGCTGCCGATGCGGCCGGGACTGCCCAGCAGTGCACACACGTCTTCCAGGGTGAGAAGCGTCCCGGCCGCGTCTGCCCAACGGTGCGCGCATCTTCCAGGGTGAGAAGCGTGCATGGTGACACTCACCCGTGAAACTCCCATCGCTGGTCACATGGCATGCACGTGATGACTCATGGTGTCCTGTATTCGGGGATGCACGATAATTCCATAGACACATAATCAGGGCTCCGGCCGTTTAGGGGTGCAGGAGCAGCTCCGGTACCCCCTCAGGGACGTGTGTCGGAGTCCCTCGGGTCTTTTGTTTCTTGCCCGACACTGAGGACAAAACCAGCACCCCGCTCCTCCCCGGTGTGCACAGCCCCCGTGAGCAGCGGGTCCACGTCTTCCCAGGGGTCGGGAAACTTGGAGTCCTTCACACATTCCTTCTGTGGTTCAGAGACCTTGCGCTGGCCGTCCTGCGTGCGGCTGCCTCTTTTCCGTGGACGTGGCTCATCTTGCCACGGTTGGCACATCCTGCTTTGTCCGTGGGTCCACCCGAAACCCCGCGCATTGGGAAGTGCTCCCGGGGCCGCATCCCTCTGCACTGGGTTTGCTCCTGGGTTTCTTCCCGGGGCAGTGAGGAGATCTGAAAGGTCAGCCCATCCCCCTCTCTGACCCCACAGTTTTGGGAGGCCACCAAGTGCATTCACAGTTTGACTTTGCCTCCCAGGCTCACCACTGAAGGTCCAGAGAGGGGAGCACACAGATGATGTCATATGATCGTTGCACTGGGACGGGGGTAGGTACAGGGACCGCCCTGCTGCCCAGAGTAGAAAAAACACTCGATGAGGAGGTCACATTGCATCCTAGCAGGGCCACAGTTGTGCAGAGATCTGTCCCCTCCACCACCACGCTGCCACTCGGCCCCCAGCGGAGCCCCCTGCCCCGCTACGATCTCGTGGGGATTACCCCTGATTAGGTATCAGACCCCAGTTCTACTGCTCCTCCCTCACAGACCCCTTTGTGACCAGCCACTGACACCCCTGTCCCCAGGCCTGTGCCCCGATCTACAGAATGGAAATTCAGGCCTAAGTCAGGCTTCGCAGTGAAACCTTTTTTAAACTAAATGTTGGGCACAACTCCAACCTATCAAGTGAAGAATGTGTTATTCGTGAGTTCAGGTGCAATATACCCGGCAGGTGAGAGCGCACCGACTGGTGTGAATCCCACTCCTGTGTCTTCCCAGCCGTGGCCTTGGGCAAGTTCAGGCTTCCCAGGCCTGTGCCTTTAGACCCTCATCACATGACTTGTAAGGTCCCTTCTAGCTTTTCTGAAATTGTAATCTTGACGGAAATAACCATGGGTTATGGACCTGCCTGCAGCACTGTCCCGCCCGGGGAACCCCACCTCTAATTCCTCAGGGCTGCACGTCCAGAAAAGCTTGGCTGGTACCTAAACCATTCCTTACTGAACTTAACGAACGAGCCTTGAGCGCACTTCTTGCCACCCGCGAGCAAATATTTATTGTACCGTGATGCCGAGCAGATGCTGTGCAAGCCAAACCTGGGTCCCACCCCCAGGAAAGTCACGTAGAGCGAACGTGAGTGGCCCTGATTGGGTCTAAAGGGCCCTCCTGTCTCCAGACACGGGAAGCTGTGGGAGCCCAGGGAGGGAGGCCCATCCAGCCTGAGGTAGGATCCGGGTCAGGAGGCCTCTGGGAGCACGGAGAGCACCCTATTCTGACAGCAAGGGGAGGGAAGGTCAGATGACGACTCATCACTCCAGGCACCCACTGGGAGGCCTCGGGTGGGGCCCAGGATGCCAGGGGTCCCGGAAGATTCAGCTTCAGGTCCAGAGGCTGGGTTGGAATGGCACCTCTGTCCTGCGAGCGGCCGGGAGGCCCTCTTGGCTCCAAAGCCAGGGCCCCAGTAAGACACTGAGAGGCCGTCCAGCTTCCCATCGACCTGGCCCCTCTTGGACTGCCTCCAAGCATAAACACCAGAACGCCCTTGGCCCCTGTGCTCCCGGAGGATCCCTGATGTGCTTGCTGTTCAGCTTTTCCTGTTGATAAACAAGCTGCTGGCCCAGGACCCGGTGGGTGTGAGGCTCACGCAGGGATTTGCTGAGCTCACGCTGCTGGGGGGCCAAGGGTCCCCTGAAACAGGTTTCAGAGCTGGGCCGCGGCTCTGGCACTGTGATCATGTGGAGTGACTGGGGCGACACACACGGAGGTCCCACGCAGCCGCCCCCACCACCTCGCGTATGAGAATTGTTAAGCATTCATGGGGTAGGACTTGCCCCACGTCACGTGGCTAGGAGGGAGCAGAGCTGCGATGGTCCCGCTCTTGGTCCTGGGCCACCCAGAAACCACATTTTGCTGGGTCTTTAATTCTGTCTTCACAACACTGCCTGGAGGGGCTGTCCCTTGGACCTGCTGGGAAAGAACCAGGGGCGGCCCACTGTCAGTCGTCACCATGTCTGAGCCCCTGCTGGGCGCACCCTCTGGGGCTCCGGGAGCTCCAGGAAGGGTCCGCGCCGGGGTGGGGTCTCATTGTACTTCCAGAAAGCAGTGGCACCGGCTGAGCTGCTCAGGGAAGACCCAGTTGGGTGGCGCCAAATGCAAGAAGGTGAGGACTCTTCCGGATGTCGAGGTGACAGAGGCAGGTGCCCCTGAACGGCTAGGACAAACGTGCCAGTGTGTGACGAGAAGTGGGCAGAGGGCTGGGGCGTGCTCCCCTCCTCCCAGGCCCCTCAAGGTTCTTTCATGGTTCACTTTCTCTTCCTTCTCAACTTTCCTTCTTACCCGACTTAGAGGGAGAGGCACTTGTCAACAAGCTGAGTACTTGGGTGACGGAGCACAGCCCCCAGGTGAGCCCCGCCGTCCACATTCTGCTGGCTCTGTGGTCCCTGCCTCCCCGACCTCCGCATTACTGCCCACCTGTTATGGCCTCATCCCCAGCCCCCCTGCTAAGAATTGCCCCACGCCCACCCGCAGCTGGGACCTGAGGAAGGGGAAACTGGTGGCCATCATTCTGACTCCTCGTCCCACGGACACTTCTCGGGCCTCTGCTGATGTCCCGACCTGTTTCTCCTTGACCCCAGCACCTGGGTACCCACCCCACTTTCACAACCCAGCTGCCTCCACCATTCTGTCCCTGGAAGGAGCCCTCCCACGTGGTACTGGTCCCGGGACCTGGTCTCCCCAGCACCCCCTTGCCCAGGCTCTTTGATAGTGACCGGTCCACCCACGCAGGGGTGACGGGGTGTGGGTTGTGGGCCAGTGACAAGGCTCGAGTCCCCAGGGCCTGGCACGCACCGCCCTGCTGACGGCCCCCGGGTGCCTCCCACTCTCTGCTTCTTGCCTCTGAAAGTGGGGCTTTTTCCCCTTTTACCAACCGCCCCCCCGCCTCCCCAGTCGGCCATGCAGAGGCTCCCAGCTCCCTAGCTAGAGCCAGGCTGTGTGTCAGGACCCTGCTCCTCCCGGACCGTGTCTCAGCCTCTCCTTGGGGCCTCACCTGCATCTGCCCGCAGGCTGAACTCACACCCAGGACCCGCCGGCTGCCCCGCCCCCTTGCTCCCCCCTGGATCTGCGCGCTCTTCTGCACTGTCAGCACCTTCAGAAAGTCACCATTGTTTGTTACCAGTGGGACAATCATCCGTTAGGCACTCACGCCACCATACAGAAGCAGGCCCATGTGACCCGGTGACAGCCACAGGTGTCCTTCTCCTTTAGGACTGTTTGGTGGCAAGTCACAGAAATGGCAGTGGCTTCCGGCTGGCTCCGGAGGGCTCCCCTGCAAGCGCTGGAGAGAACGAGTGCCAGCTCATTTTTCTGCTGCACCAGACATGCTGCTCTGTTCCCCCAAGCGCCCTCTGTGGTAGGAGAGCCTGACTCTGAGCTGGACCTGTAGCTGCCCAAGCAACACCACATCTCCCAGCCGTGGGCCTAATTTCCGGCCAGCGACTGCAGGCAACACGGGGAACTCCCAGGCGGTGGCCTTAGGGACAGGGGCATGTCCTGTTTCTGCCTTCTCTTGCCAGCCAGAAACCCCATAGTTACTCACACGGGCTCATGGGGGGGCTCAGATGCAGCCCCAGGACCCGAGGAACAGGACACTCTGATGCTTCCGGCCGCGCCGTGCTCACAGAGAGCAGGGCTTTCCCTGCCCAGCGGAGAGCCCGGTGACCAGCAGGGGGGAAAAGGCGGACTCCCACCCTCCCCGGCAGCAGGGGATCTAGACGCTGGCCAGCAGTGCGAGGGGCCCCAGGGATGCACTCGGACCCCTAGACCAGCGTGCTTGGTGTTGGCAGTGTTGGTGAGCCCATGGCTCCAGGCTCCTCTCCGTCCTCCCCATCCCAACCCCTGCTCCCTCCTCCCTCCTGCAGGCAGTCCTTACTGCCCTCCTTAGTGGCCCCCTCCCCATTCTCAGCACTGTCCCCAGCGTCCCCAGGGATGGCTGGGGCCGAGTTGCTGCGTTCAGACAGGCTTCACCGAATGTTAAGTCGCAGTGCGAGGGACCCGAGATGATGTCATTAACGGGCTCCCCCGGAGCTCAGGCGATGACGTGCACTTATGCAAAGATTGTCTTGTTTGATCTGCCCCACGGAGGTAGGCCCTGTCATTCTCCACGCTTTGCGGATGAGAAAACTAAAGGGCAGCCCCGGTGGGTAACATCCCCAAGATCTACCACTACCACCGAAGCCAAGATCTGAGTCCCGGCGGCTGGGCTCCGGTGTCCCGGCGGCTGGGCTCCGGTGTCCCAGCTCAGAGCCACGTGCCTCAGCGCCGCTCATGTAGTGGGTGCTCAGAAAACCTCTGAGTGAATGCATGAATGATCAGGTCGATCTGCCAAGAGAAATGGGCATCCTTCCGAGGTGAAGTACGTTCTTAGTCGGCACATTTATGGATGAGATGGTCATCGGTGCCTCGGAGGCTTTACAGGTGAATTACATGACTGATTTGCTGCTCCGAACTTTCCTGTTTTGTACGTTTTGATTTTTTTTGCATGATTTTACTAATGGATTCCTTTCCATTTTCATGTTTTACCTTTGTCCTAAGACAGCCGCTGCCTTTTGCAGATTTTCAGTCCCTCTGTGAAACTCATCCTGTCATTTGACTGCGTGGGCCCCCATGCGAGATGCTAACAGTCTCCAGGTTAGGGTAATGGGGCTTTGTTTTAAAAGAAAAAAAAATTAAAAAAAGGACACGGCTGTTTGAAATGAATCACTCATGACTTGGGCAATTATTTCGAGCTCTAAAAGCTTTTCTGTTGCTAGGAACCCAGTCTCGAAGCTGGTAAGCTTTTATTAAAGTTTTTCTCGAGTGGTTCACTTCTGCAGGTGGCTCCGAAACGTGGTCCGGGTGAAACAAAGCAGAAAAGACTGGGGTGACTGCGTCTTCCTTGCCCAAAGTGGTGAAAACCAATGAACCCCCACACTGTTTTTAGCTTTCCTCCAAGTAAATCTATAGATCATTTGCTTTTCCTGCAAACGGTTCTGCAGAAGGACTGTTGCCCTTTTTAATTCACAGAAGAACCTGTCTCCTTAGGATAGTCGAGTCCTCTGAATAGTTTTAAAGAGTTCCTATGCCAAATCCCAGCCCCAGATGCTGAGGGCTGGGCCACGGGTTTTGGGAGAGCTCCCAGGTGAGGCTAATGCACGCCTGAGGCTCAGAGTCACCAGGATACCAGGAGCCGAGCCTGGGCAAGACCAGCAGGGAGAGGGTCCAGCTCATCCCCTGCCTCCCAATCTCCACAGAGCTTGCAGAGCCCCAGAGAATGTCAGCCCACCAGAGGAGGAGGGCACTGGGGCCCAGAGCCAGGGGTAGACAGCTGAGTAGATCTCTTGGGGGTGATGGTGGGGTGGTCCAGAGCCAACGGCCAAGAAAGAATTTTTGAAGACATCTTTGATGCAAAAAGGTGGTTTTATTAAGGCCCGGGGACAGGACCCATGGGCAGGAAGAGGTGCACTGGGGTCATGACGGGTAACTGATCATATACCTTCAGGTTGGGAGGGGGTCAGGGACAGTGTAAGTCTCTAAGGAATTTTGGAAGCAAGGTTTCCAGGACCTTGAGGAGCAGCTGTTGTTAGGAAAACGCCATTTACTACCGTTTAGTAAAACCTCAATCATGAGACCCTTCAGATGTATATCAGGGGACATAAGCTTGGAGTGTGATCACCAGCCTATATCCTGGGGGCGGGAGGGGGTGTTGAGATAAAGGACGTTTCCAAAAGAAGTTTTCTTTTTTAATTTTTTTAAATATTTTACTTATTTTTGAGAGAGAGAGAGAGAGAGAGGGAGAGACAGCATGAGCAGGGGAGGGTCAGAGAGAGAGGGAGGTACAGAATGAGAAGACAAGCTCCAGGCTCTGAGCTAGCTGTCAGCACAGAGCCTGACGCGGGGCTGGAACCCATGAACCGGGAGATCCTGACCTGAGCCGAAGCCGGACGCTCAACCGACTGAGCCCCCCAGGCGCCCCGCAAAGGAAGTTTTATATGTTGAAGTAGACTTACAGGTTCCTGGGGGTGAGGATAATGTTAAGCCAAGAGTCTCCTTTGCCCCCAGCAAAGTGTCATCATGGAGGCAGCTGAGCTCCCAGAGGGAGGTCACTCAGCGGGTTTCAAGGACTTGCCAATGGGCTGTAGGTAGTAAGGGGATTTAATTCTTCATTTGCCTTTGTTTCCCACATCACCATGGCAGGCACTTAAACCCCTTCCCTTTGTTCTTGGATGGCCAGGAGTGTCTGAGGAATGTCACCCAGATCCCACCCTGGTGGGGGAGGGGTGCTGTGAGCCTGTACTTTGCCCTCAGCTTGCCCCATGCTCCCTCATTGATTGTCACCATTTATAAATGAACCCTGGGCTCAGAGACGTGCAGAGGCTCCTGGGGACCCCTGCGGTAGCCAGCCTGCACCAGGGTCAGGCTATGGGACCAATAAGACATGACACGTTGAGATTAGTTTACAGAAAGACTGTGGCTTTCGGCTTGGGCGCCCTGTCTCTTAGACCGGCCACTCTGGGTGAGCGCGCCATGCTGCAAACAGCCCTGGGGAGACGCTCACGTGGCAAGGAACCAAAGCCTCCAGCCACGTAAGCGAGCCTGGAAACAACCTCCACCCCAGTCAGTCCTTCAGAGACGACGGCCATGTATGACGCCCTGAGCCAGAAACACCCAGCTCATCGACGCCCGATTCCTGACTCTCAGAAATTGTGTGAGGTAATGGATGCCGTTGTTTCAAACTGCTACCTGGGGGGACCATTTGTTACACGGCAGTAGATGACAGATACAGTCTCAGTGCTAGTCAGTGACAAGGCTGCGATTAAAGCCGGGTCTCTCCTGGCTGTGCCCCCAGCCCATCCCCAGGCCAGCGGCCCGGTCTCTTCCAGAATCTTTCCCCCAAGCCCCTTAAAAGTCCCCAGGGGCCCTTGAATGTTGTCAGCCAAGGAGGGTGGCCCCACAGTTTTCCCTTATTTGAATCCATCATATTTTTCTAGATGTTTTGATCACTCCTGACTCAGTTTACTCTAATGAAGCTTAAGGCAGGTGTGGTTTCTCTGCCCACGGGGCCGCAGCCACGTTCCACGTCAGCCCAGAGCGAAGCTACACTGAAAGATGCGGTGGTGTCACCTACGCTGGCCCCTGGTCCGCTCACCAACCCCACACTCACCAAGATCGTTTGTTCCCTGATCAGAGACTCCCCGCTGTACTCTTGAGGAGGGGTCTGAGCACCACCCAGCTCTCCGATCCACCAGCCCCTGTTTCCGCGACTTGGGGTGTGTCAGACTCCTGAGCCTCACTTCCTCACGGGTCCCCCTGGGACTGACTGGGGGACATAAGAAGAAGTGTACGTCAGGCCCCTGCCTGCCCACCCCCGGCTCTTCCAGCCGCTCTGACCCCCGGACAAGCTTTCTCCAGGCATTTTCCAACCTGCAGGACTTCACGTTTAGGTTAAAACATGGGGGCTGCGTGAATTTCAGCAACAGCGCTCCCTTCCGGCGAAAAGTAGCGGAAGTTACCATGCAGCAACGTCCGGTGGCTTATAAAGAAGGAACCCGGAACCGGTAGAAATCGTAAAGCTTTCTCTAGATTTTGCAGGCTGCATGCAGCCGGCCCCCCTTTGCCTCCCGGGTGTCGAAGCCAGAAGAACAGGGCACTGAGGTCAAGACAGAATGAAGTCAGATGGCAGTTCCAGAGCTGCTGCACTGGACAGAAGTTTCAGACACCTGGGTTCCAGCTCAGCCTTTCCTGTGTGGTCCCGGGCAAGTTCCCTAACCTTTCTGAGCCTGGAGTGCCTCATCTCTAGAGCAGGAGCAGCGATAGTGCGCGCCGCGGGGGTTTACTGTGGCGGGAAATCATGAACGCAAAGGGCTGAACACAGTCCGCGGCACAGAGCCGGGGTCCATCAAGTGGTCACCACCATGGTCGTTACCATGGGCGGTGGGCCTTGGGCACGTGCCCTAAATCTCCTGGGCCCCAGAAAACTCCTCTGAGAGATGGAGATGGTAAGGACCAGCTTTTCAGACTTGTTATGGGAGTCAGTGAGCCATAAATCACCCCTCACGCCATCAACACGGTGTCAGCAGGGCTGTGTCCTGCCGAGGACCCAGGGAAGAATCCACTCTGGCCCTTCCCAGCCTCTGGAGGCGGCCACGTTCCGGGCCGTGGCCCCTCCCCTCCCCCATCTCCATAGCCAGCGATGGCTGACGCCCTCTTCCTCGTCTCCTCTCCCTCTGAGGCTCTCTGCTGACAAGGACTCCCGTGACAGATGGGTCTGCCTGACGACTGGGGATAACCTGTCATCTCAAGGTCACGCCGCCCCAGTCCCGAGCTGGTGCTTAGTCAGTACTGGCTGAAGCTGGACGGGGTGGGGCTGAGGCCACGGTACCCCTGACCATCCTCGGTGCATCGACCTCTCGGCATCAGAGTCTGAATCCAGACGCCACCACGTCTCGTTTCTGTGAATTTGGCCGCAGGCTAAACCCCTTGCTCTCTCTGAGCCCCAGTTTCTCCATATGCAAAATGGGTACAGCAGTAGTCCTCGCCCTCGTCCCCTGAGAAAGGGATAACACGAAGCAGAAAGGCGGGTCAGACAAGATAGTGCCCGTTAACAAGGCAGGACGGTCCTGTCCAGGGACAGCCGTACCGCAGGTCAGCCAAGTACTTTGCGCATCTCCTCAGTTGTCCCAACAACACTGAGAAGGAGTGGCACCGCCCTCTAGTTACCCAGCTGGTTCAGAGAGCTCAGCCCAGGTCCAAGGTCGCACAGCCTGGGAGCGGCTTTCTCCGCCTTCAAGCTCTGTCCCGGCTGACAGAGAACTTAGCCAATGAAAGCCCCACCAGCAGAAAGCACCGGAACAGCGCCTGCCTTCCTCCTGCTGAGTCTTAAGTATAAAATGCACTCTGGAAGGTGGAGAGGAGAGGCCTGGCTCCCAGGAAGGGTGCGGGGAAACCACAGTGCAGGGGTGGGGGGAGCATGCAAAGCACTTCCTCACACATCTTCTGGCTTTTCTCAGCCACCGCAGAATGCCAGGCTGGGCCACCCTGGCTTCTAGAACGAATCAGATGCCTTGCGGTCTCTCTCCTCCCAGGCTCCCGTTCCCTGGGACACTGCGTGGCGGTGCTGGGGGAGGTGCTCTTGGAGCTCCCCAGGCCACGCTTGAAGCCCTCTCCAACACGTGCTAGCTGTGTGATCCTGAGCCAATTCCTTGACCTCTCTGAACCTCAGCTTCCCATCTCCTCACACTGATGTGGGGGTGAGAAAGGGCCTGAGAGAGCGTGAGAAGACTGGAAATCACAGTGCGACGCTCACCCGCTTCAAAGCGAAACAAACAAACAAACAAGCCAGACAACTATCATTTATTGCGAGCTTATTGCGAGACACTGTGCTTTGCTTATCCAATGCGTTGTCCCCTGTCCCCGCAACACCTCAAAACTACCAGGTCGGTATCATCAGCTCCATCTCCCCAGCGAAGAAATCAGAGCTCGGAAAGGTTCACAATTTTGTTAAGAGATAGAGACAGCGAAGCTTGGACGTGATCCAGCCTTCCCCGTCCGCCATGTTGCCTCCTGTTGGCACCCACCGCCCTGGGGGGGGGGGGGTTGGCCTCATTACAAACAGCCAGCACTCCGAGCCTCATTTTCGATGTAACATTTGTTATTTTATTGGAAAAAGCTGGTATTAACATATTTATAATTTTATTCAACAGTTGGAGAATCCGAGATACCGAAGAAAACCAGAATGCACCCATGGGTTACAGAATCCAAAGTGATCGGGTCTGTCTACCTACCACCACATACCTGATAACCAGCCATCACTTCAGTCCTCAGAGTATTTGAATAAAAACAAAAACAACCCAACAACTTTCACAATGACTATGTGAACGCCCATACATTCACGAACAGCAGAAAGTTTAAACAGAGTAGGAAGCAGAGTTCATGACTATGTGACTGGCCCGTTGGTCTGCCGCTTCTAGTCCTGCCCCTTCCCCCACAACACGTTTCGTTATTCACGACTTGCCCTGCACATCGTGATTTTCCAGGGATCTGAAGACACGCTTTTCCCTCTAAGACCTTTCTTCCTTTTTCGCTTTTGGCTTGGTATCCAAAGCTTAACACAGAAGGAAGGAACCAGGAACCTCTTAAGACCTCCTTTTGAATGCAGTGTAAGAATTGTACTGTGTAGACGGTTAAATGTGAAAGCTACGCTCTGACAGTAAGTCCTGGCTGAGTCCAGAGTCTCCCCTCAGCCTCGAATCACAAAGGGAACTGGATTGTGCCAAATATCCGCGTAATTGTGTAAGGCCCTCAGAGCTGGATTTTGGCTTCGACAAGATTTCTATACAATTTACCACATTCTTGAACCTCTTTACAAAGGGGGGAAAAAAGGAATCCAATCCAGTGATTGTTAATTTCAATTAGAATAGATATGTACATATAATACTGTCCAGGTCACCTGGATTTTACAGCGATATATAAACAAACATTCTTCATTCATGTTGATTTAAAAAAAAAAAAGAAAACAAGAACAATGGACCCATTTCCTTGTGTAAATATATGGCCAGAAGTGAATGCACATGCGTTTTGTGCTTTGATACACACAAAAGTACACCGCTATCCACTGAGAAAAACCTCGGGTGGGTCTGTTTCCTGGGTTGAGTTACACCCTGTAAAAAAATGTTGGCTTCGGCCTCTGCACTCTGTTTCCTGAATCAGGACACACAGCCAGTGGTTTCGCGGACCTTCCACGCAGAGGACGAGTGGGCGGGGTGGGCGGAGCTGGTCTCCACGGCCACGGAGACACGGCACTCTCTGTGGCCCTCAGGGAAGAGTCGTCTGAGGCCAGGTCATTAAAGAAAATGTATCCTGAAATGGTCAAAACATGCAATCTCCTCTGGGAGGTAGCTCGGTGCACCTGAACGAGGGGCTGGGGGGACAGATGTGAGTGCAGCGAGGTGTCCCGGAGAGGGCGGGGGTCTGAGGTCACCACACACAGGCTGGCAGCACCGGGGTCTTCTCCATTCTCCGTGCTGCAGCTCAGGCTTCCCCGGACCCTCGTCATGGCCCATCTGCTCCGTCCCGCTTCACAAGATGAAGGTGTGTTTCAAGAACCTTCCAGGCAGGAACTCGTGCGCCCGGTGCGCGTGTGCAGACCTGCTCAGGATTCCTGACCCCGCCCGTCGGTCGGGAAGTGTCGTGGACAAACTGTTCACTCTCTCGGGACCTCCGAGTCCTCATGGGGAGAGTGGGGATTGATACTTTATTCGCCTTTCATCCCGGGCACCTGGCACCGAGCCTGGCACTCTGTGGGGGGCTGGTGTTTATGGAGGAAGTGAATGGGTCATGGACAGAGCCGTGTGAGTGCCCACGAGGGGCCCAGTGACCATGAAGCACGACAGGAGAGCCCCGCAGAGTGGGGACTGGATCCGTGCACTTAAAGGGCCGAGCACCGCGCCTGGCCCCCCGACCCACGGTCAGCAAAGGCTGGGGCAGTGGTGAGGACGGGCACACACACACTGCCCTCTCTCCTCTCCGGGAACGCCGGACCTTGGGGGACTGAAAGCCATTAAAAGAACCTAAAAGTGGGTCTTGCACCTGCCTGTTCTCAGCACGAGTCCACGATCCGAAAAGCAAAGGGACGACCCTCCGCTCTGAGACGGCAGAAACTGCTCCTTTTGTCATCAAAAGAATCGCTGGCTGGCTCGTTCGAGTTCATCGTCTGTCCCCAAAGATGCGGGGCCCGGGAGGCTCCCCCGGGGCGCTTGCTTTCCCCCCGAGAGTTGCTGCTGGAAAGGAGAGAAAAGGGATCCCGGGGATGACAAGGTCCTAAGAGCAGAACAGGCGGCACGCAGTTAATGAACGAAGGGCCTGAACCCCAAGGCGACAGTCACGTCCATGTTACGGTCTGTGGCTGTGAACCCTCCTTCTTCCCGTTTTCAAAGGGACAGTGGCCGGCGGCGGCCGGGCCTGGGGACTGGGCGGGAGGGGCACGCTCCCGGCAGCGTCCCCGATGGGGCTCTGCGCGCACACCTAGTGCATCTCGGAGTTGACCTTGTCCTGGAAGATGTACAGGTTGTTGGTGGCCGCGATGGCGATGATGTTCTCGGCCGGGTGCCAGGCCGTGTGCAGGATCTTCTTGGTGAAGTCCAGGCTGTCCACGCTGATGTCGTCCCGCCGGCGCTTGCCGCCCACGCACACGCGCCGGGGCTTGAGCACGGCCCGCGGCTTGCTGCTCTCCCTCGAGGCCTCCAGGGTCACGTCGCGTTTGGTGTTCCGGTCAAACATGCGGAAGAAGTTGTTGTAGGCCCCGGTCATGATGACACTGGCAGGAGGAGGAAGGGGAGGGAAGAAACACCTCGAGTCACCACCAGGGGACTAGCGGACCTGGCTCCCTGGGAAGGATCTCCCCGCCCTGGTCCCACCTTCCTCTTGGGCTCTGGTCCCACCCCACATCTCAGCTACGGTCCACACCAGGCTGGAAGCTGAGACCCCTTTAAAAAAAAATTTTTTTTAACTTTTTTTTTTTTTTTTTGAGAGAGAGACAGAGCACAGGCAGGGGAGGAACAGAGAGAGAGGGAGACACAGAATCAGAAACCAGTTCCAGTCTCTGAGCTGTCAGCACAGAGCCCAGTGCGGGGCTCAAACTCACTGACCCTGAGATCATGACCTGAGCTGAAGTCTGACGCTCAACCGACTGAGCCCCCCAGGCGCCCCTAAAGCAGGAGCTGAGACCCCTTAACGCTCCACCCCAGGCATCATAAAATTCTCCCGTCCTTTCCCCTTAGTCCAAGAGAGGCCTGGCCTTCCAGAGAGACTAGGCACCAGCAGAGGGAAGTCTCCAGAACTGACCAGACACGCCCTTCACGGGGGGGGGGGGGGCAATGACCCAGCACCCTCTTGTCCTGAGTAGTTGGGTGAATCAACACACGTTGCACACCGTTGATGTGCAAGTGTTCGCGGACTTTCCTGTCCTGCTAAAGAGAATTTGACATTTGTCCATCCACTCTTTCTCCCTTCCCCATGCCAAGGAGAAGGGGTTCCTGGGGCGTCTCTGGAGCAGCCGGGGGGTAGGGGAGGGGGACAAAAGTAACTGGGGAGGAGGGAGGGGATTCGGGGAGACAAGGATTAGGGTTAGAGGGCAGGTGCGGACAGATGGGCATTCCTTTCTTCCCTGTGGAAGCCGAGCGTGTTCCTTGGGGAGTCGCCGCTCCAAGACAGAGTCCTGTGGCCCCCCCTGGTTAACAAGGGTTACGCACACACCCACGCCTTCATTTCCCCACGTCAGGAGAATAATGCAGTGCGGGGGGGGGGGCAGGAGACGATCAAGGCTGAGGTCCACCCGGACAGACCAGGCGAGGTTCTTACTAGGCACCTCGGCTGTGGGAGACCAGATGCTCACGGCGTGGCTCAGGGGCCCCGAGTGATGCTGTCACAGGCTGAAAGTGACACGTCTCCCATAACGTGTCCCCTTCTTGTGAGAGAATGTGGGCTGGTAAACGGACACCAGGAGGATGGAGTACTTGAGGCCCTAGCCTGCAGTGTCTCTGCCAGAGACTGGGAAGTCAGTCCCTTCTAGAAGGAGGGGCGGAGTCAGGAGCCCCCCTCCCCCCCCACCCCTCCACCCCCCGTCTGGGTCCTGAACCTGCCCGCCTGGGTCCTGAACCTGCCCGAGGGCCCCAGCAGGGGGCAGGACCTGCAGTGATCGCTATCTGTCTCCTTTCTCACTGATAAGCCTGCTCCTCGGAGTTCTGATCCTTCTCAGGAAGGACCTTGTAGGCTTGGGTCATGGCGAGTCTGGGCCAAGAGCGCCTCTGTGTCCCCACTGACGAGCCCTGCCCACCCTCACCCTGCGCCTGCGGTCCCTGGCAACGCTTTCCACCAGAGCCCCTGCGGGTTAGCATTTGGTGTCCCCTCCCCCAGACACCCACACCACTTTGTGTGACCTTGTGTTCAGAGATCAGTGAGTGGGCGCTTGGGGACAAGGAGGATGGAAAACCTCCACTGCAGACCCGGGAGGGGTGGATCCCAGCCGAGGGCAGAGGGCACATCCCAGCCGGGTGGTTGGAGAGGAGCGCCACAAAGAGCACACAAAATGTTCTGGAAGGTTCCGAGGGAACCACAGGGAAAGTGCCGTGCCCTGGGGCTGGAACATCTGGAGATTTTGTTACCATCCCCCAGGCCTGAGGGGTGAGCAGAGGAAAGGTGAGAGACACAGAGGCAGATGTGTGTGAAGGGGCTGGCTGATGGGGACACAGTGGGACAGGTGGGACAGACACCCTCTCCCTCCCTCCCAGTGTCCCCACTGGTTAAACCTGGTCAGAAGCCGCAGGGCATGGTCGCCTGTTGAGGCACCTGCTCTAATCACCACTGACAAGCGTCTGAAGCTGCCTCTGTCTATACCACTCGGTGGGGGCCCCTGGGGCAGCCGTGTCCTGCCTCTGAGCCCCAAGCCCTGGCTTGGCCTTATGGGGGGGAAGGAATCCTGGCGCCCAGACCAAGCCAAGCCCCCTGGTGCTTGCGGAGAAGGCAGTAAATGCTTTGTAAATGGTAGAGAACGAAGGGCCTGAACGTGCAAGTTCAGAAGGTACCTCCCCCCGCAGGTGCTCTCTAAGCCGAATGAGTGAATGAGTGAATGAGTGAACGAGTGAATGAATTCAGCGGAAGGGTCGCATCCCTTCACAACCATCCTCCGAAGTCCTAGAAATGCAGGAAGCGGCCTTGCCCATCCACCCCTCTGCACTTGACCTGGGACATAGCCCGGTAGGCCGAGGGGCTTCTCTGCAGCTGTGGGGGCAGAGCCGTGGGGGTGGCCTGGGGGAGGGGGCGCAGCCACGCAGTCCCACTTCTCTGGAGGTTTGTCTAATCTCTGGAGGTGAAGGTAGGGTGGGGTAGGGAATCCCAGTGATTTCTCTGGCCCTAGTTTCTTGTGTTCTGCAAGTCCGCCCCCAAAACCTTAATCCCTGTGAAGAAACCCCTTTATCTCTGAGACAAAGAAATGGCTGGTGGGGAGGTGCATGCAGGGGGACGGGTGGGGAGAGGCCCTCTCCTCCCACATGAGCTCTCCCTGGGGAGGGCGGGGTCAGCTCTAATGTCCTCCCCAGGTTATGACCTGGTAGCGATCCGATCCCCCTGATGTGAGAGCAGGGAGCAGGCTGGGCCTGAGAATACCCCGGAGCCAGAGAAAAGCTGGCGAAGCCCAGCTGGTGTCCACACTAGGGGCAGCCCCTCGGGTCCAGGCATCCGGCCACTGCAGCCCACAGGAGATGGCCCAGCATGGGACCCTGGACCAGGCCAAGTCGCCACCCAAGTGCCCTCCCTCTTAACCTGTGGCTCAGAGCTGAGACCAGGCCGAGGGATGGAGAGAGTGGGCAACAGAGCCAGAGACCCAGAACTGTTCTAGGGGGGCCAGGGGGGACACGCCCCCAGCATTAGGCCCCAGGGACCCCACTAGAGTCCATCCGGGTGGCTCCGGGCAGCTCAGCCCCTGGAGCGTGTGTACGTGGCTTTATAAGGCCCATGCTGGAAGACAGAGCTGGAGGACAGAGCTGGGGAACAGAGCTGGGGGACAGAGCTGGAGGACAGAGCTTGGGGACAGAGCTAGAGGACAGAGCTGGAGGACAGAGCTGGGGGACAGAGCTGGAGGACAGAGCTGGGGGACAGAGCTGGGGGCCAGAGCTGGGGGCCAGAGCTAGAGGACAGAGCTGGAGGACAGAGCTGGGGGACAGAGCTGGGGGACAGAGCTGAGGGCCAGAGCTGGGGGCCAGAGCTGGAGGACGGAGCTGGTAGACGGAGCTGGAGGACGGAGCTGGGGGATGGAGCTGGGGGACGGAGCTGGGAGCCGGAGATGGGGGCCAGGTGACCAGGTGATGTCAGCGTTGCCGCCGAGGCTGGGGGGACATGAGGGGCCACCCTGCGGCCCAGTGCCAGAGTCCCAAGGCCGGGGCACAGGGGGGCTGCTGGGAACAGGGCTCATGGCTAACTCTTACAATAATGAGTGGACGCTCAGGGACCACGTGGCCTGTTCACTGTCAGACGCCCAGGCAGCCGGGGAGGTGACAACCCCCGGGGAGTTTCTGCACCCCACCCCTTGCTTTCCAGAACAGTGCGTAGGGGCACCCCAACTGCCGTGTCCGCCCCCAAGGATGCACACGACCGAGCTCCTGCCCGTCCCCTCTCTCCTCACCGCCCACGTCCCCCTCGTCTCTGGCCCAGAGGGACGGCTGCAATGGCCCGGTCACTGGTCCCCCTGCTTCTGACCCCCCAGTCCCTAAGCCCCTCATCCTCCGTGCCAGACTCCCCCATGACACCCACCCCAAGAGCCTTTGGGGAGGCCCAAGAGCACTTTAACCTGAGACTCAACTCTGCTAAGCTGTGGCCACACCAGTTGCTCTTTCTTTTCCCTGAGCGTTCGACCATGCTCTTCCCTCTGCCCCAATGCCTTTCCACCCTCTGCAGCAAACTCCTACTGCTTTCTTGAGACTTGAGGGCACCTCATCCAGAGGCCATCCCCAGTGCCCTCCCCCTGCGGGGCTCCCACCCTCTCTCCCCCTGCCCAGGGCTCCCCTCCATGCCCTGCTTTAGTCTGCACAGTGCAACCCCCACGGCCTCCTAGGCAGGGACCGCGTCCCATCCCGGCTGTGCCCTCGGGGAGGCCAAGAATCTGCAGACTCCTAATTGCACAGACAGTGTGGGAGCAGGTTAGAGGCACAGCTCGGCCACGTGCCCCACAGAGGGGGGGTGCGCAGACCTCAGGGGTCACCGGCCGGGATGAACTCTGACCTCCCAGCCCAGAACGGCAGCCCATCAGGCCCGTCCCGCTCAGCAGACTACAAGGGGGGGACCCGCGAGTGGCCCTGCGAGATGCCCCCCTTCACTTGCACAGCCGGTGTCCGCTGGTGTCGGGCACTGTGCCGGGCTGCATCCCCGGGAGGGCCGCCACCCGCCAGGAGCCCACAGGAAAAGCACAGGTCATACGTGCCAAGGAGCCAGATGCCCAGGGCCCCAAGCGTCATTAGAAGGGGATTCCTGCTTCCGCTCCTTCCTCCCCACTTCCTCACTCAGCACCCACCGTGCCCAGCCCCGGGGCTCAGGTGACGCTGCGGAGATGGCAGCCAGAGAGGGTGGACGCTCTCCCTCCCCCAGGGCGAGCGGCTGGGGCACCCCTGCCCCTGTCTGGCCTCAGCCTGTGACCCCCGCCCTGCCCTGGGCTGCCCTGTTAGGTAGTCCCTCCCAGAGCCTGTGGAGGAGACGGGTCACCTGTTGGCCACAGACCCACCTGGGGGGCTCATAAAACTCCCACCAGCCCTGCCCTCAGCAGCCTGGAGCCAGGACGCAGCCGTGAGCCAACACCCACACCGGATGGGGGATCTGAGATCTCTACAGGGCCCTCCTGGGCCCTGAGCCGCTTAGCCTGGGGTCAGAAACTGGGTGGGGCCACCCCAGCACTGGGCCGTCTGGGGCTGGTGACTGGCCTCACCGTAAGAAACGAGGACAGAGGCCTTTCTCTGCCCACCTGCTTTACTCGGCCGTAAAAGGCAAAGGCGCGTCCCAAGCCCAGGGATTATGGGCAGGCGCTCGGGCTAGCCCCCCTGGGTCCGAATTCTAGCGCTGCCCCCGACATCAATAAAATGGGGGTAACGAGGGTCCCCAGCTCCTGGAGGGCATGGAATAGGAGTCCCCGTAAAACAGAGCAGAGCTGGGCCCGGGAAACTCCGCCCCCCCGTTATGCTCAATGCCAACAGGTATTCCTTGATCCTTATCCTCCTCCTGGCCTGAGGCCTGAGGCGGGAGACACAAACTAAGGAAGCAAAAGGAAAGGTTCTCAGGGAAAGGCCCTACCAGAGGCCACCCCCCTCCCTCCAGGCCAGCGAGGGCAGAGGAGAGGGGAAGGCAGCCCCCCTTTGCTCACGTAAGCAGTGAGTGCTCTCATGCAACCGCCTGCCCCTTCTGATCCAGCAGGGGAGGGGAGAACGGGGTCACTGAAGTCATTGGCAACGCACAGCCGCGGGATGCGGAATCCGGCTGGCACGTGGGGAAGAGGGGGCCCCTCCCTACCAGCAAGGAGAAAGGGGTCTCTTTCATCTCAGGACACCAGGTCCCCCTGCAAAGCACTCCAGGACAGACAGCCCACTGCTGGCATTCTTACATTCCAGAAGTTTCCCTTAACAGAGGAAAGGGCCACCCCCCTGCCCTGGATTGTGTCTAGGCTCGTTGCTTCACCTCTGCTAGCCTCATTTCCCTCCTCTGCACGCGGGGACGCCCATCTGACCGCTCCTGTCCCCAGGGGCTCTCTCCACCGGGGCCGGGCGCCTGCCCCCCTCCAGCCAGCTGAGGGACTGCCAGGCACAGGGCTCTACGCGCCCCCTGCTGGCCACCCGTGGCAACAACCGCGTGTGTGCTGATCGGCTCACAAAGTGAGCATGTAACCTGACCAGAGCCAGTCCGTGGGAACTTCCGGAGACCCTGGGAGGGTTGTGGGCTGTGAGGTCAATGGCAGGGGAAGCACGTGAGGTCGTCCTCCTCGCACGGGGAGCTGCAGGAGAGGATGAGGCTCGTGTGTGGGAAGCGGGGAGGCACAGGGATGAGGACAGGGAAAGAGATGGCCCCAAGATACACCTGAGCCCCGGGGGAACCCTGCCTCTGACTTCTCAGAACAAGCTCAGGCTTGTCTGATTTCTGCAACCGGAAGACGACGCTTGGAGGACCGGAAGACGCTCCTCCCTTTGTCCTAGGCAGAACGGATCAAGGAGAGCTTCCTCGAGGAGGTGGCATGTGAGATGGGTCTTGGAGGCTCAGCGGGGTTCTTTTATTTTATTTTTTTCCTAAATGCTCACCTATCTTGCAGAGAGAGAGTGCAAGTGGGGGAAGGGCAGGGGGGGGGCAGAGGATGCTGACGGCAGCGGGCCCAACACAGGCACGGGGCTCGAACTCACGAACCAAACCGTGAGCTCATGACCTGAGCTGAAGTCGGACACTCAACCGACTGAGCCCCCCCCAGGCGCCCCTCAGCAGGGTTCTTCCAGGTGCACAACTCGTGTGTGCAAAATCACCAGGACGTCCACTGCCGATACTGACTCATGGCCTTGCCGAGAGCTTTGCACACGGGGTCTCGGCCTCAAAGGAAGGTCACGGCTGATTAGAGCCATGCTCCAGGTGAGCAGGGCTCGGGGGGCTCGGCGGCTAATTGAGGCACACGACTGGGGAGTGGTGGAGCGGGGACCGGAACCCGAGGGTGTCCGGCCCTTTCCCCTACACCAGGCTGCTGCTCCTGCCGGCGTTGGGCGCGAGGCCACCGCAAGGGCCATCGGACACCCAGCAGCTCACTGCTGCCGTCTGGGCAACAGGGCCCGTAGGCCCCCCCACTGATATCAGAAGGCTGGTCCTGCCGAGCCTGCAGGGTTCAGAGGGTCGTCTGCTCTGTGAGAGTGGGGGTCCCGGAGGGCAGAGCCTGCGTCTCCCCTTAGCCTCTGAGCTCCTGGGAGACAGGGGTTCTCCTCCACAGGCCACAACGGCTCCAAGGAGTGCTCAGGATGAAGGGGAAGGAGGAGGCACACTCCTGTGCCTTCCAGAATGCCAACAGCCCTGACGGGACCCCCCGGAGGTGCCGAGTGGGCTGAGCCACAGTCACATCCCCCAAGGGCACCCCATCCAACAGGGAAGGCAGATGGAAAAGTCAGGAGGTTCAGGGCCACGTGGAGAGGGCCCTGAGGGCTTCCTGGAGGAGCTGGCCCTGAGTTGAGTCAGTAGTAATTTGAGGTGACAGCAGGAGTGAGCTAGGTGCAGTGCGGCCAGATTCCAGGCTGCGGGAGGGGGAAACAACACGAGGAGGTGCAGGACCGCCGGGGATGGGGGTGGCTGGCATGGAAAGTGCACGGCAGGAAGTGGCTTGTGACAGGCAGGACAGCTGAGCTCCAACCAGGACACGCTGGGTGGCTCCCGTCCCTGGGAGCCAGACATCGCCTGTTCACGAGTGCCCCCTGGTGGTAACGTGGAGGAAGGGCGTGCAGCCGTTAAAGCCAGCGGATGGGCCCCCCCTCAACACACACACACACACACACACACACACACACACACACACACAGTGCTGGAACCCCTGTAGCCAGCAATAAACACCCCCGCCCCCCCCGCCCCAAGACCCACTGCCAGTGCTCGCTGGGCAACCCCCAGTGTGTCCGGGTCTGCAGCTCAGGGGTATCTGAGAAGCCCCGTCCTCCCCGAGGGTGTCTGGGGCCAGCCTGGTCTCAAGCCAGCGCCTGCGCCCAGGCTTTCTCACTGTTATGCAGCTGACCCTCTGTGACCGCCATGCTGGTCCCTGATGGAGAGCACCGCCAGGGGGACCCCCAGCGTGTCAGCAGCAGCTCTAGGGGGTCCCCACCCTGGACCCGGCGGCTCAGCCCACGGGGGCCGGCCGACGTGCAGGCGGCTCCCTCCCAGCCCTGTCCCTGTGGTTTCTGGCCCCCCACACCACCCCCATCCTATGGTCCCAGTGTGCCTGTCACATCACAGAAGCTCTTACCATGACCTAGTGGCAGCACTGGGCACCCTCAGAACGAGGAGAGACACACGGGACGGATGGGGTCCACGGGACGGATGCACGCCCCTGGATGACACCTGAACCGAAGGCTGCTGGGCCACACACCGCCCCTCCCCCACCACGCAGGCCCGCAGGCCAGGGAGGGGACACCGAGCCTGCTCCGACTGTGAAAACGTGATGGGCAGTGCTCTGGGACACATGTAGGTCTGTTTCCTGCATTTTCTTGTCACCTGGGCCCCCGTGCTGGCCCTTCCCGTCCACACCAGCCCTAGGCTGAGGTCGCAATGGGGAAACAGGAGCTCGCATCGGGCCATCTCCCCCGTGGGGGGGCCTGTGAGATGTGGCCAGGCCTGGGGGACCCTGCCAGCCCAGAGGTGCGGGGCTGGGGTGTGCCCGCAGCCCCAGGGGGGCGCCCAAGGTAGGGGAGCCGCCAGGGAGGCAGGTGCAGCCATGACGGGGGTGGGGACCAGTGGCCGAAGCTTTCCCCCCATGGGAGCCCAGGGAACACCCCCCCCATCCCTGACAACCTGGGGGGGTGGCCGTGTGGCTAGGGGCCCGGCACTGACTGTGTCCACTCGGGGGGCTCCAAGTGGACGGCAGGGGCAGTCACGGATGCGGCTGCCATCTCCTGCCCTGGCCGGTGAGGCCCCTTCCCACACCTTCACCCATCAGGGCTCAAGTCCCCCCAGGCTGCCAGGCCAGCAGCGAGGGGGCCGCTGTCCCAGGCGGGGGGTTACCTGTCGCTCCCGTTCCAGGCACATTCAAACTTGTCGAAAATGCAGTCGTTCTCATACAGGGAACAGAGCTTGCTCCGCAGATAGTCGTGAACCTGGTGAGAGAGGCGGCCCGGGTGAGTCGGGGCAGGTCCCTGCTGTGAGAAGTGTCCCCGAGCAGCGAGGGGCTGGGCCCTCTGGGGTCCCTGCTCACCGAGAAGGACCCCCAGCCTGACACAGCCGACCCCAGAGATATGGCCAGAGGGGACAGTCACACAGTGACAAAGGGAACAATACCGCAGGGACCAAATCCTGGCTTCACCCCCCCAACCCCTGCTGTGTGATCCCCGACAAGTGACTTCACCTCTCTGGGCCTTGGTTTCTTCCTCCTTGAATTGATAAGAGCACACACCTCATGGGCTGTTGTGGGGTCAATTGTAGGTGACTGTCTGGGCCAGGCCGTCGGAGGATAGTAACAGTCACCATGAGCACGAATCGTGGAAGAAAGGGGGAAGGGGAGCTCACACAGGCCTCTCCAACATGATCTCGGTGGGTGTCCCTCGTCCTGTTTTGTGGATGAGGCACTGACACTCCGAGAGGGTAAGTGACTGGCCCAGAGTCACACACCAGAGTTATGTGACACCACAGGACAGATGGCGACGCCCCCCGTGGCCCGGGCCTACCTGACAGGCCTCTATACCCAGGGGGCCTCGTGGGGGCCCGCCGCCGGTGTGGGGGAGGGGAGGCACACGGGTAACCAAAGCCTTCAGGCTTCCCAGCTGGGACGGGGGTCGCGAGGCCCCTCCAAGCAGACAAATGAAGGGCAAGGCACCGATAGGTATTGGGGGCCCTGATTAACTCGGGAGGCACAGACACAAATCCAGGTTCAACCCCTGCTGGGCAGCGACATAGGCCACGAGAGCCGAGGGTCAAGTGTAGGGGGAGGAGGGGAGGGGAGGGAGGGGGAAGACAGGGGAGACGTTTCTCCTTTTCTGTCTGGGAACCTCTTATTCATCTTTAAAAAGATGGGCGCCCCCCACTCCCACCCCGCCCGGCAGCCTCCAGGGTCCCCGGGCTGAGGGCCTCAGCCCCTCTGGCTCTTCCCTGGGAGGGTCCTGCCCTGACCTTCCCGGTCTCACATGGTGACTTCAGCTGAGATGCCCCTCCCCCGAGGGGGCTCCCTCCCTGCCTGCCCACCGGCCCCACCCCTGCCTGCACGCTTGGGAATCTCACAACGACGACGACGATGTGTGGGCCGTTCCTCCCGGCGGGACCTGCCTCCCGCACAGCGGGCCATCCGGCGGCCACGGGGATGGGCAAGAGGCTCCTCGAGGCCGCCCACTGCGAGCGCCGTGGTCCCTCCTGGCACCGAGGCTGCAAACGACAGCATCCGCCTCCACGCCTCTGGTGGGTCGCTCACACCCCACACACGCAGCCAGTCCAGAATCCGAAGCGGTCTGCAGCCCCGGCTGCTTCTCACCGCGTCCCGCGCTGCCACCCGCCCCGAACACCGTCCTCCAGCTCACTGCAAGTGCCTCCACCCGCTCCCCCCCCATGCTGCCCCGCCCAGACCCCGTGTGTCGCCGTGGGCAACCAGAGAGACCCCTGAGAAACCAAGCTGGATCACGTCCCCCCTGCTGCTCAACACCTTCCAGTGCTCACACGCCCCCTACGCTCTGCCCCCAGTCAGCTCTCTGACCCCAGACTCTTCTCTCCCTCCACTCACTCTGCTCCCGCTGGCTCCCCACCATTTCCTGACCACACGAACCATGTGCCTGCCTCAGGGCCTTGGCACTTGGCGTCCCCTCCTCTGGGAGCACCCTCCCCCCAGACGACTGATGCCCTCACTTCCATCAGACTCTGGCACCCCTCCTCTCTCTCCGCCTCGGCCCCTGGTTTATTTGTCCCGCTTCCTGCAGCCTGTGATGATTTCATTTGTGTTACTTCCTCGGTCTCTGGCCTTCTTTCCTGTCGGATCTACGTCTTGTCCCTCACCGTTTCCCAGCGAGGAGCACAGGGTCCCGTAGGTCACGGGAGCTTGATGCACTTTTTGGAGGGAGCGAGTGGGGTTAGAGACTTGGCTCAGGGCCTTGCAGGTGCCCCAAGGCTCTAGGTCTGGGGCAGGGTGCGCAGTGGGAAGAGGGCGGGTCTGCATCCCCAGCCAGAGGCCAGAAGGAGAAGGGTGACGTCGCAAGGGGCTGGGAAGGAGGCCGAGAGGCACAGAAGGGAGGGCACAGGGGGCTGTGCTGCGAGAGCCATGGGAGGAGTTGGGGGGAGGGGCACAGGTCCTGTGCGCCTAAGGCAGGGCTCGGGGACACCCGGAAACGGCCCAAGCCTGGGATGGAGCTACTGGGCCGGGGACTCTGGGCCTCACCCCGAGGCGAGCGCATTGGGTGCAGGACGGCACCCATCTCCCTGGGAGCCCGAGCGGCAGAGGAGGGGTGCCTAGTGCCCAGAACAGCCCCAGGCTCCCTCCCACGGGACACAGTCACGGCTGGGGCCGGGCAGAGAGGACGCCTGAGTGCTTGTGAGTCCCCCCCGGGGGGTCCCCGAGTGACATGACCCTGGGAGGCAAGCTGACAAACACGCAAGTGAGAGGCACCAGGGGCCACGAGGCGGGAGAGAGTGGAGCGAGGCGAGAGACGCGGGAGGGCGCGGCTGTTTCTTTCAGACAGGAGGCTGCGTCGGGGAGCCCCCGGGGCCACAGCCACACCACGCCCAGGGTCCCCGTGTTCCTGTGGCCCTGGGGCGCCACTTCTCTCTGAGGCCCAGGGTCCAGCCAGGCACAGAGCCCCTGCCAATTATGTGTAACAGCTTAGACGCGTGGGGATACGTGGGGCCCGGCTTCCCTGCCGCCCACGGACCGATTCCCGGGGGCTCGTGTGCAGCCCCTCCACGTCTGCGCTGTGTGTGCTCCGGGGGCAGTCAGAGCAGCCTCACTGATGCACTCATCCGAACGCACACACGCACACCCTCTCCTGCAAAGTGAGCAGCGCCTGCTGCCCTCTGGCGGCAGAGCGAGGAAGAGCAGGGGCTCCGGAGAGAGCCGTGAGCAGCAATCCCAGACCTACTCCTGCAGATGCGCCATTTAACTGCATTTTCTCCAAATAAAACGGGAAAGAGGGGTGCCTGGGGGGCTCAGTCAGTTGAGCGTCCGGCTTCGGCTCAGGTCATGATCTCACGGTTCGTGGGTTCGAGCCCCGCGTCGGGCTCTGTGCTGACAGCTCAGAGCCTGGAGCCTGCTTCAGATTCTGTGTCTCCCTCTCTCTCTGACCCTCCCCTGCTCACACTGTCTCTCTCTGTCTCTCAAAAATAAATAAAACATTAAAAAATTAAAAAAAAAAACACAACAACAAATAAAACGGGAAAGAGAGAACACCGGCCCCACTCCCCAGGGCAGCTGGGAGGCTTCAGAGGAGGACAAGTGCGCCAAGGACTTAGCTCAAGGCAGCGCGTGCTGAGGGCTGACTCACTCAACACCCATCCCCGCCCCACCCTCCCCTGCTTTCCTTAAACACAGAAGCCATGACACTACTCATTTCCCAGCCTGGTCACAGACCCACTGTAGCCAGCGACTTGTAAGAAGTCGTCCGGGGAGCGTTCCGGAAAAGATTTCGCGCTGCCAATAAAACATCCAACAGACCCAACCAACACAGCCTTTCACATTCCCTCCTAGTTCCTTCCTGGAATGGAGGCCTAGTTCCTGGAGGTCTGGCAGCCATTTCGTCCCATGAGGTGTCACGCTGGAAGGCAGGAAACTGACATGGGAATGATGGCAAACTAGGTCACAGGAGGAGCTGCTGGGAGACCAAGAAGGTCCTGGGGCCACTCGCTGTTCCTGGATGCCTCCTTCCAGACTCCTTGTGAAGGGAGCAAAGCCCCTGTGTGCTGGGCACTGGGAGTCAGCCAATCGAAACCCCGCTGAGCACAGTTCTAGAGCATAACAGCCAAATCTGTTAGTTACTGTGCTGGTTTTCTGTAACTACTATTATTTTAGAAGCAATAGGCCAGCGGGCCAGAAGCCAGCACCGGGCTCTAGGCGGGTCCCCAGGACAGTCACCCCTTCACTCTACTTGGTCCTCACACGCTTGGAGGATCTCTGGAGGCCGTGGACTCTTGCCCTGCAAAACGTCCATATTAAACACTGTGCTTAGTTTTGGGGTCTGTGGGCCTTGGCTGACAACAAGGGCTTGGAAGGCGGAGGGGCCAGTGGAGCTGGGACAGTCACTTTCTCCCGGGCTGGTGCTAGCAGGGGCTGGAACGCGCACTCCTGCACCTGAGTGGGGGGGGAGCTGCGTCACGCCTGCCCCGTCTCCAGCCTCCGCCATTTCCTGAGGGGCAGAGGATGGGCTGATCCCTCGTGGAGCGGGCCATGTGAAGGGGGGCCTAGGTGACACCTGGGAGACGGGGCAGGCCCTCCGCTAAACACATGGCCAGCAAAGGGGTGTCACCAGCAGCCATGATGGCTCTTTCAGACCCAAGGAGAAGGGTCTGAACGGACCAGAGCCACGCCAGACGTCCCTGTGGGCATGTGGCCTCCAGACCGAGCACCCAATCTGTCCCCTCAGCCCTGCACCCTTCCCACTGAGGCCCCTTCTACCTCCCAGGATGCCCCTTACCCCAGGCAGGAGGGGCAACGGGGAAGGGGATGGAGGGCCCCCATGTCTCTGACCCGTCACTGCCCAGCTGTGAGGTGGCTCGCACATGCCCCGGCCTGTTAGCACCCAGATTCCCTTCCTGCCACCCCCTTCACCCCACTCCTGCCTGAAGGCACCCCCTTCACAGGCGCAGTAAGAAATACAGGTGACAAACGTAAGCGCAGGACACCCCGTGGACACCTAATATTTGGTGACACTGCAAGGGTTTAGCTGGGGCTTCTGGTGGGGTCTAACTTAACAGCACGTGAATTTTGTTTTCTACCCCCGACTCTATCCGGGTGGATCATTACAGAAAAATAAAAAGTGGTGCTCCGTCACCACTGCATGCGCTAAGGAGGGGTGCTCCCCCAGAGAGGATGGGGTGGGACGGCCACTGCAGCCTTCATCATCTGCACCCTCAAACCGGGCCTAGCCTGATGCTCACCCTGCTCCCCTGCGCCCCGACGGTAGGAGCCAGCAAGCGGACGCACTCCCCGCCCCCCCGGCGAGGCAGGCTCGAGCCCCGGTGCGTGGCTGGGGACTGGCGGCCCGATTTCCTAAGCCTTCGTATGGGGCATACGGAAGCCACCTCTGTGGCCAGGGTGCCCCCTCCTGGGAGTTCTGGGCACAGGGGCCGGAGCAGAGTGTCTCCCCGCGCTCCGAGGGGCTCCAGTTCTCCTAGGCTATGGCACCCACCTGGTAGGTCTCGACGGGCCTCGCCTCCATGTTCAGGTCCCAGACTTTGACCGTGAGGTAATCCCGGGTAAGCATGTACCGGCCGCTGCGGCTGAACTTTACGTCCGACACAGAGGAGATGATTTCGGAGAAGAATGAGCGGTTGCTGGGGTCCTCGGGCTCTTCGAACACTGTGGAGACAGAGAATCGACAGCTGTCACGGGGCCACTCGCCCCGCGGGTCAGAAGGGCAGACGACTCTGTTTCCATCCTGGGTTCCTGCCGGACCGTCATTCATTCACTCATCAAACCTGAAGGAGCAGCTCTTGGAACAATGTTTATTGAGCATTTACAACCTGAGCCAGATTCTGTGCAGAGCCCTTCCCATGCATTAGCTCATCCAGTCCCCGGATAAAACATCTGGTCAGGACCATTATCATTCCCATCTCATAGCCGAACAACTGAGGCACGGATGGCTAAAGACCATGCCCGAGGCACTGAGCTAGAAGCAAGCACTGAGCTAGAAGCAAGCACTGAGCTAGAAGAAAGCACTGAGCTAGAAGAACGCAGAGGGGCACGGGCTGCGCTGCACTCTGCCGCCACCTACTGGCGTCCTGATGTTTTCGCACGTGTGGGCAGCGTCTGGGTCGAGGCTGGGCACCGCTCATGGCCCTGGGGCTCACGGTGCACTGGGCCCCGCCGGCAAGCACGTTTTGTCTGGCTGCTACGGGGACCGCGGCTAAATCAAATCTCGCTGCCACCGATGGCACTTGGGTCCCATCAGCCGCCCGCCGCCCACCTCCTACTATCTCAGACAGGGGCTCCACCCAGGAAGTTGCCTACCTGCCTCCTGAAGGCGACAGCTCGCTGTCCCTACGGGATGCTCACACTCTGGGACAGAGTGCCGGCCCCCCGGCAGCGTCCCCTCCCTGGAGGTTGGTCCCCCCGTGAAGGTTCCCACCAGGCGGGACAGGCTCAGTCTATTGCTGGCTGCCCCACCAGTCTGCCCGGCAACACTGGCCAATCGCTGGCCAATCAGATCCTACCGTGGCCCCGATGGCGGAGCAGGGTGGGGACCAGGCACTCCCCACGCCTTACTTCGGCCCCCCGAACCAAACCAGCGTTAGCTCCTGAGGAGGGGGCCACGGGGATCAGGGAGGGGGACGGAGTGGAAGGCCGGCAGCTTTTTACCAGCCCGTCTGGAAGGATTTAGACACTTGACAGCATTTCTGGCTGTCCCCATGGAAACCGGCCACTCTGCCTGCTGGCCCCTGAGCCCCCACACCTGAATCAGGGAAGCAGGGAGCTGATCACATGTCTCTGGGGGCTCCCAACAGTGCCCTCCCCTCCCAGTCCCCAAATCCCACATCCCACTTCCCAGCCCCTTATCCTCCCCCCCCATCTGGGACCCCCGATCTCGCTCCTGTCCCTGCCTTTCCCAGGAAATACCGCCCTTGCCAGGCTCCCCTCTGCACAGTGGCTGGAAACATTTCATGCCAATCGGATGCTCTCGTGTCCAATGCATCCATCCATTCTCTCAGACATCCAGACTGAGTGCCCGCCGTACACCGGGCACCGTCTGAGACCCTGGAAGCTGCAGAGGGCAGTGACTCCTGGAACCAACATTCTCACGGAGACAGGCAATCAAACTGACACGCTACACTGCGGGGCCGTGGTGAGTGCGGGAAGAAACGTAAAGCAAGGAGACAGAGAGGGCTAGGGGCTGTGATCGGGGCGGACAGCGGCCGGCGGGAGAGAGCATTTGAGCAGAGATCTGAATGAAGTGAGGCAGAGAACAGGGTAGGTACTGGGAGAAGACTCCAGGCAGAAGGAGCAGCATGTGCAAAGGGCCTGAAGCACAGACAAGCGGAAGGTCATGAGGATGGAGAAAGGAGCAAGCGAAGCGCTGTAAGCCAAGGGAAGGAGTCAGCCTATAGGCAACGGGGAGCAACAGAAGGGCGTGGAGAAAAGGAAGGCGTGGCGAGGTGTGGGTTTTTCCGGGATTCACCTCCCTGCAGTGTCACCTCCTGGCAGGTCACCTTTAGCCCCTAAAATCTCTGAATTCTTATTTTATTTATATTTTGTTTGTTGAGAGAGACAGAGAGAGAGCAAGGTAGGGGCAGACAGAGAGAATCCCAAGCAGGCTCTGTACTGCCCCTATGGAGCGTGACGCGGGGCTTGAACTCGCAAACCCTGAGATCAGGACCTGAGCCTGAAATCAGGAGTCAGTTGCTTAACCAACTGAGCCACCCAGGTGCCCGTAAAACCTCTGAATTCTGACTCACGTCTCACGTAACCAGTGTTCTGTGCCACGGACATCTTCGTTTCCAGCAGGTATAAACATTTGTGAAATCTTAGTACTTAATTTCCTACTTAAAATGCGGAGACCGTGTGTCTTCCTCAAATGAACAGGGGCATTGACCTATATTTGAGACGAACAGGGCAGAGGGTTGCAGAGAAGAGGGGCCCCAAACACTCAGAGGGGACCTAGATGCCCCCACCCTGTTCCTCTCCAGGTAGGTGGCAGGAGCCCACTCTTGACTGAACTAGCATTTGCGCCCCGAGGGGTCAGAAGAGGAGTTATAAAGACATAAAACGGGCTTGGTCTCTTGCACCCCAACTTTGAGGGGGCCCCTTGCACCCCACGCCCTCCATGGAGGTTTCCCAGACCGGCCTCCACCCAATCCCCCAGGGCGGGTCCAGCTCACTTCGCCCCCCCTGCACCGCACAGGCATCTGGCACGTCCTGCGGGGCCGGTGGGTGGGTGGGGACCAAAGTCACGGAGGGGCGTCGGCACAGAGCCATGGGCTGTGTCTCCCACCAGCTTCCAGGAACAAGACACCGCCAAGGTCAAAGGCTGGGGGCGGGGCGGGGGGTGCGCTCGAATCAATAGTCGAGAACAAACGGCCCCGTGGAACCTCAGTTCTGGCTGTCCCGGGCGTTTCTGGCGGCTTTCTAGGCACAGAAGGACCAGCGTGGCCCGCGATTGAGGGGAGGGGATACTGACAGGTGTGAAACAAATCTCACCTGGAAGTTCTTTTTATTTTTCAAACACTCCTGATACCACTATTCTTTGGTCAAAAGGCTGCGGAGTGTCCTCTTCCGTGTCGATCCCCCCCCCCCCCCCCCCGCCATGGGCAAGCCACACGTCCCCAGGGCGCCAAGGGCGGATAATTGATGGAGTCGCTAAGGACATTTCGCAGTAATTATTGCTGCCGCGAGTTTACAGAAACGCATCCCAGAGCCCCTGTCACTGAGCAGGGCTGAATCCCCCCCCACCCCCAGCCGCCAATTACGTTCAGGTTGGAGGGCTCTGAATCCCCGGAAATCTCCTGTTTCTTTTTCATGATTTTGCATAATTAAGGCTCTCGTGGTCCTGGCTGGTTTCTAACAACCACATCCTCCCGTCTGGGTGTCCTAAGCGTCGCCACGGTCATACGGTGCGGGGGGGGGGGCGAGAAGCCCCCCACACCCCTCCCCCCCAAGTGAGGTGAAGGGGCCCTGAGGAGCCCAGCTCGAAAGCGGCTGCGCATCCAAGGACTGGGAAGGTGAAACCAGAGGTCATTGCTGGCCTTCCCCTCCAGCCTCATACCCAGCTGAGGGTGGTCCGCTCTTCTTTTTGAATGTTTGTTTGTTTTTGAGAGAGAGAGAGAGAGAGAGAGAGCACGGGTTGGAGAGGCAGAGAGAGAGAGAGAGAGAGAGAGAGAGAGAGGGCAGGGACAGAGGAGCTGAGGTGGGCTGACAGCAGCAAGCCCGACGCGGGCCTCGAACCCACGAACTGAGATCATGACCTGAGCCGGAGTCGGACGCTCAAGCGACTGAGCCCCCCAGACCCCCCCACTCCCCTACCCGATGGTGTTCCTCTTTTGCCTAAAGCCTTCCATGGCTCCCAGTGCCCGCGGGATCAAGATCCAGGCTCCTACAGGTATCGGACAAGCTCCTTCCTAAACCCGGCCTTCACTGGCTGCCTGCTCCGGCCACCCTGCAGGGGCCCTAGGGCCTCACAAAGGGTGAGGCAAGCAAGGTCCCTAGGGTAGCACACTAAGCAACTCACTCTCAGGGTGACCCTAACCGATCTCTTTCAGGGCCTTTCTCTGCCATTCCAGGCCACAGAACAAAGCTCTGTGTGCCCTTAGGGCAGCCCCTTGACTTCTCTGAGCCCACGTTCCCTCCCCACAAGCATGGCGTGACCTCCGGAGGTAATACTGGAAGCACCCAGCTCAGTGAGGGACCGGAATAGCCGCTCAATAAAACTGGGTGGCTCTTTTTATAGTAATTTTCCTCAGTGTTTTCTCTCCTTGAAACTTCACTTCCCATTTTTAGTCCTCATCTTTCCTCCCAACTCCTATATATCCTTCAGAGCCCCAAGTCAAATACCCTGTCCTATGCACATCTTGTCCAGATGCCCTCCCAAGAAATAAACTGCTCACCCTTGCTGCCTGCACAGCCTGGGCCACCGTCCTGTATGGCATCAGCAGGGATGTGCGGTCACTTCGTGGGGCTGTGAGCTCTTGGACCAGGGGTCCCTCTTCTGTCATTGGTCATCTGAGCATCCCTGACCAGCCTGGAGCCTCACGCAGAGCCCAGCCCCACTCAGAGTGGATAGAACCTTCCATGGGTGCCTTTCCTGATACCCTTCTTCCCCAACCTGATACAATCCCACCGAAGTTTCCAGGCCCGGCAGTGAAGCCTGCATCTGCTAGAAGTGGCCTCGGAGTGCCTGTGGCTCTCGCTCTGTGTCCGTCTGACGGGCAGCTGCTCCATCGTGCCCCTGTCGGTGTCCTGTGTGGGTGGTCTTCGCTGGGCGTGGGTGGGGAGGTGAGGGTTACACTGAGCAGGCAGAGCTGACCAGAGAGGGCCGGGGGGGTGGGGGGGAAGAAGGCGTCAGAGTTAAACGGCAGAACTGCATTAGCCTGAGCCTCACCTCCAGGGACAACTGTGCAGGCCAGTGAGGCCGTGGAGAGAAACAGACAGACTACAGGGGAGGGGCGCCGCGGGGAACACAGGAAAGGGGGGGTCCTGGAGGAGCAGAGGGCGTCCTGCCGGGCTGCTGCTCCCGGCTGCCCTGACATCGGGTCCCTCCTCGGCTCCGAGATCATGCAAGGACATCCACTTGAATGAGGAGCACGTGTCCGGGCTCCAGGAGGAGCCCAGGCCGGCTTTGCTGGGCAGAGCCCCGGGAGGAGCTGGGAGGAGTCTGGGCAGCAGGAGAAGGAGAAGGAGGTGGGCTGAGGACCACAGGGCACACACACCCCCGCGCCCACCCGCGATGGGGCGCCTCTTCCCAGCCACTGTTGGCAGAGGGGCCTCCTGAGTACCTGCCTCCCCACCCCCGCCCCTGACCCCCTGCTTCTCTGGCCGCCACCACCGGGAAGGGAGAGGGTATGCCTAGTGGGAGGAACAGGGCACAATGAGTGCTCACGGATGCAGAGGGAACAGTTTTCCGCTAATAACCGTCCCCTGCTCAGCACCATTGGATGGGCCCCAGTGGACAAAATAAAAGCCAACCCCCACTGTGGCCCTGGGTGGTCTGCCGCCACCCCTCTGCCAGCCTGCCTCTTCTCTCGCCCGCCGGGGGCCCTCAGCCCCCTTCTGCGGCTTCTCTACCCAGGCTCGCTCTCTCCTTCGAGGCGCTGAGAAGCCTCCTCTGAGCACCTTCATCAAGAAACGTCCTTCAGAGACTCCCCGGCTCCGATGCTGTATCACTTGGCAGGCGGCTTCCCTACACCCCCCTCAGCCCTGCAAGGGCAGGAGCCTGCTCTCGGCACAGAGCCTGCCATCCTCCCCCCACCCCCCTACCCTCCCCAGTCCGCCGGCCCCTTCCACCCTGCGTGTGCAAGCAGGACCTGACCGCCTCCAGTCCTCCGCTGCGCCCACCCTGCTCTGAGCGGCAGCAGGCCCCCACGTCCACCCCCACCCCCTCCGCTTATTCTCCACGCAGCCAGGCCGGGTCCCTCCCTGCTCAAATGCCCTGTGGCCGCTGGCCCTTCGGGGTGAGCCCCACGCCCCCGCCACGTATAAAGACCTCTTGCCGTGGTCCCTTCCCTAGCCCTGCGGCTCTCTGACCTCCCGCCCTCCTGCACCCTGCTCTTTGCTCCTGCCTTTGCACCGGACGCTCCCTCTGTTGGAGTCACTTGTCCTGGCTTTGCCCCCACATATCTGCGGCCTCTCCAGCAGACGGTGCCTGGGTCTGTCCTTCTACCCCAGGTCCATTATCAGGAGTGAGTCCAGCCCCTTTCAATGAATCCGGCTCACCCTCATTGCCCATAAGCGTCCTTAGGTCTCAAGTTCTGAATCTCTGTGAAGACTAAGCGAGGAAGAGCACACGTTCATAGGCATGGAACTATCGGAGCCTGTATCCTAGCTCTACCTCGCTGGGTGACCTTGCGAAACCACCTTGACCTCTCTGGGCCACCCATGTGGTAAACAATAATGGCCCCTAAAGATGCATAAGTAACGTCACATGGCAGAAGACTCTGCAGATGTGATTAAGGAAAGGATCCTGAGAGATGGGGGTTACCCTAGATTCCCCAGGGGGGTCCACTGTAACCACAAAGTTCTCGTGAGAGAGAAGCAGGAAGGTCAAGGCAGAAGGAGAGGGGATGATGGAGCAGAGCGTGGAGGGCGCACTCTGGAGGTGGAGGACGGGCCCCGAGCCCAGGCATACGGTGGCTTCTGGAAGCCGGAAAAGTCAAGGAGACAGATTCTCTCCCCTGAAGTCTCTGGAAGAAATGCAGCCCCACCTGAATTCTAGACCTCTGACCTCCAGAGTTGTAAAAATATATGTTTGCGTTGTTTTGCTCCGTTAAATGTGTGGTGCTTTCTTCCAGCAGCAGGGGAATCCCACAGGCTGGGGGTCCTCGTCTGTAAGTGAACAGATGATGCCTCCGTCGAAGGGAGGATTTAATGAGACATAAACTTAGAGCGGCATCCGGCGTGTAGCAGGCACTCAACAAACGTTAGCTGGGCTGCTGCTTCCCCAGCGCGTCGCAGGGGTCCCGCGAGGGGCAGTGACTGACACGATCGCCTATTCTAGGGACTCCCGTGCCCGGCCACGGCGCAGACCCTGTGCTGTCAAAAGCAGAAGTAACTGTCTATTTTGAGGCTTCGCGGATGCTGTTTCCATGGTGACCCGATCAGAATGACTAGCAGACAAAAGACTCGAATTTCCGCTGCTTCGGAGAAAGACGCGAGGCTGTGGGCTGGGCAGCGGAGTGGCCGGAGGGCCCCAGCTCTGCCCCTGATGGGCCCGCGGAAGCCACTGCCCCTCCCTGTGCCTCGGTTTCCTCATCTGCCCAATGGCAGACATAACCATCCGCTTGTGATCCTGGACGCCCGTGAAGGGAGAATCACTGCGTCACCCGCTGGGAAGATGACACCCGTTTCTAGGTACCACTACCAGCCATTCCGGAGTTTTGAGCCACTCAAACTGGATGAATGGGCAGAAGAAGCGAGATCTAAAGGAAGCGATCTAATCTCTGGGTCACTTTAAAAACAACTATTTGTGGGGTGCCTGGGCGGCTCAGTCAGTGGAGCGTCCGACTCTTGATTTCAGCTCAGGCCACGATCTCACGGTTCGGGAGATCAAGCCCCGCATCGGGCTCTGCACTGATGGTGCAGAGCCTGCTTGGGATTCTCTCTCTCCCTCTCTCTCTCTGCCCCTCCCCTGCTCGTTCTCTCTCTCTCTCAAAATCAATCAATAAAAACTTTCTATTCCAACGACAAGCCTGTATAAATCAATAATCAAATGTACCCACGAGTTTCACTAAGACTTCGAGGCACAGATATTGACTGTTCCAGGAAGAGGGTAGCCCAGCCCGTTTTACAAGAGCCAAATAATCTTAGTAAAACTGAGCAAAAAAGTATAAGAAAAGACAATTAAAGACCAACATCACCTAGGAACATTTAGGCAAAAAGCATAATTTTTGCATTTATGCAGAAGCATCTCAGAAAGAGGCACGGCCCCAGGGCCGCCCAGGCGCATCAGGAGGTCAGGTGGTCAGAAGCTACAACGTCCCTCCCGTCACACCTTGGACCTGCAAAAGGCTTCTGAACCTCAACATGATCCAGGGAGAGGCAGCCCTAACGTTATGATGTTCACGGCGGCCCTGGAAGAGGAATCGAGAAACACAAACGGAGAGGACTCATCAAAAATAAAGTTTTAGTCCCTGCACCCTTGAGTCTGTGGGCTGAGTCACATGCAGGGCAGACACGCCCGGCGTGTGACAGGGACCTGCCCAGGATCTGCGCATGTGTGCCTGCGCTCCGGAACCGGAACCGTGCAAGTGATGGCTGCCCGGGGTGGGGGGGGGCGCTCGCTCAGACCCCGCAGGGAGCCAGATGACAAAAGCCAAGGGGGACTGTGACTTCCACCTCCCACAGGCCAAGGAGCGTCATTCAAACGGCGTGGGGTGCGCAAATCTGTCTCTATGCTCCCCAGACACCGCGTTTCCTGACTCAGGGTTGAAATCCAAGCTAAAACACAGATACGCAGACAGACATAGAGAAGAACATGGTATCACTCTCTCAGAGCCCATCACTCAGGGACAATTTCTTGGCATGTTTCGTTCCCTTGTTTTTGTTTCCTTTTTTTTTTTTTTTTTTTTTTTTTTTTTGGTGAAAGAGTCATTACCTTGCTTTCTTGCCCCCACCAAACAATTTAACATAATCGTTTCCTCGCGTCATTACAAATCTAAGTGAATGTTCTCAACGGCCACACCACACTCCAGTATACAGATGGCATTGTCATTCCCTCGTTACTTGCTCTGTTGGAGGTACAGAATACTTCCGAATTTGGCCCCTATAAAAAAGGCTGGACCACGAAGCCTCACCCCTCTTCCTTCCCATGGGGCTCGCGTGGGCTCGGGCTGCGCCCGGAGGTGGACCCCAGACTCTCCTCTCTCCTCCAACCTCGTTCCATGCCAGTCTGACCCAGAGCTGCACACGGGCGAATCTCCAGGGCACCTGTGGGCTGAGCCACATGCAGTGGGCGTAAGGCAGTCGGGGGCCATGCCCTCCAGGGCGCGGAACAGTAAGTTAGGGGGCATGTGGGAATATGTTACGTTACATGGCAAAGGGGAAATCAAGACTGCCGGCCAGCTGACCTGCAGGTAGGGAGGGTTCCCTAAATTATCCAGCGGGATCCGATGGAGTCACGAGGTCCTTCAATGTGAAAGGGGAGGCAGTCATGTGATGCAGCATGATTAAGGGCCCATAGCCGCTGTCGGCTGTGCTGACGAAGGGGCCACGAGCCAAGCAACGCAGGCACCCCCAGAAGCATGCATTTCCCCCCTAGAGCCTCCGGAAGGAACCGGCCCCGTCGACACCTTGATTTTTTCTCTGGTAAGACCCATGTCAGACTTTAGAGCGGCAGAATGGCAGAAAAGTCGGTGTTGTTTTAAACCACGAAGTGCGAGGTCATCTGTTTCGGCCCGGGGCTGCTCTAAGGGGGCTGGGCACTGTCCACACTCACGCCCTGGGCGTCTTAGCTGGCCCCCGGGCTTCGCACCGTCCACACACTGACGACTCCACACCTTGATCTGCAGCCGAGCCCCGGGCCCTGACTCCAGACATCTGGCTGCCTTCCCGACAGCCTCCCCGGCCGGGGCCCAATACGATCTCACACCTACTGTGCCCAAAACCCACCTGTTGGTCCCATCTCTGCTGCTGGCCGCCCTGCCCCCCAGTGTCCCTGCTGTCCATCCCAGGAAAGGGCCCCACCTTCACCCGCTGCACAAACCAAGCCTCGGGCAGAGCCGCCGCGGTCCACGCCGCACTTGGCAAAGCCTGCCAGCCCGGCCTTCCGAGAGCACCCAGAACGGACCCGTCTCCACACATTCGTCATCCCACGGGGGCTCGCCGTTTCTTCACAGTGAACCCCAGTGGGGGCTCCCCCCACCCCTGCTTCCACGTGGACCCCTCTGAAGTTTCCTCTTTTCAAACACGTGTGTCAGGACCTCATGCCTGGCCCTCCACCCTCTGCTGCTTTCTCATGTCCCTTAAAATGAAACCGGATCCTTCCCCTGACCTACGGGCGTCCTGAGTCACCCGCCTTGGGTGTCTCTCGGACCTCAGCTCCCGACACCCTTCCCCTTAGTCACTGCACTCCGGCAACGCTGCTGCACTCCCATCCCAGAGCCTCTGCCCCTGCAGGGTCCCCCTTCTAGAACATTCTCTCCCCAGAGATTGCATGGCTCACTCCTCAGCACCTCGAGGAGTCTGTTCTGTTGTTAACTTCTCCCTCCCTGCGCCCTGCTCTTCGGTGGCCGTTTGCATCGCACTAACCAGTGACGAGTTCATCGTGTCCGCGGGTTCTTGCTATACGGCCACAGAGGGGCGCGTCCCCAGCTCTGCTCAGCGGCGGGAGCTGCCCTCCCCGCCCTCCGTGCTGGCCACTCAGTCCTCAGGAGGGGGAAGGCTCAGCGCTGGGGAGAGCGTGTGCACCTGGGCTCTGGACTCCACTGGGGAGGATGGAGCAAGAGGAGCGAGTGCAAACCACCCCCCCTCCCCGGACCATGACGTCCTGCCCTGTGAGGGCGTCAGTGAGAAAGCTCCGGGGCGTCTGCGGAGGCGCGGACATGCCAGGGAGGAGCAGTGTGCAGAGAGGGAGGGACCCAACTTGGCAGAGGAGGGGGAGGGGCTGGCATTTGCAGGGGGTCCTGAGCCTGAGTCCCTGCGGGCCTGCTCAGAGCCACCCTCTCGGGCTGCCCGGGGAAACCAGGCTCCGGAGGGGAAGAGGTGACCCGTCCCTCCCAACAGACCTCCAATGAAACTGCCACCGGGGTCCTACTGGTCACCACTCACTCATCCAGTCACTCACTCGTTCATTCATTCATTCACTCCCTCATTCATTCACGCATTCATTTATTCACTCATCCATTCACTCACTCACTCATTCATCCATTCATTCACTCGTTCATTTATTCACTCATTCATCCATTCACTCATTCAATTATTCACTCATTCGTTCACACAACAAGTGTTTATTCCCAGACACTGTTGTAGGCACTGACATAAATACAGAGATGAACTAGAGCCCCCACCCTCCTGACTGGGGTCCTGTCTGTCCCTGTCCCCCTGCTACCACTGCAAGGTCGCCCAGGGAGGATACCACGGCCTGACCCCGATCCTCTGCTTCAGGGGCCTGTGGAGAACCCAGCACCAAGCAGGCCAGCCTGGGGGTGAGAGCGCCAGCCAGTGCATCTCAGAGTCCTGGGTTCAGGTCCCTGCCACTTTTCACTTTGGGTGACCTTGGGTCCCTCCATGGAGCCTCAGTTTCCTCCTCTGCTCCGGCCTCCATAAGAGCTCGTGTGAAGATGAGAGAATATAGGTGGAGGGCTGTCTGGGTACCTGGCTCAGAGTATCCAATGAGTGAGCTGCTGTGTGGTCCCGGTGATTGCCATATCGTGTTTCTCGGAGCTTGTTCAGCCACAGACCCCCATGGCACCCCCCTTGCACCCCCCCAGCTGGCCCCGTGGGGGTTCCAGCATGAGGAAGTGACCGTGTGGAGCGCACAGGCCGCTGGGGGAGACGGCCCAGCTCACAGAAAGTTCCGCAGGCTGTGGCTAGTCTGTGAAAGGGAAGCTTTGGGAGCTCTGGGGACACAGAGAAGGGGCTTGAACCAACGTGGAGGTCAGGGAAGGCTTCCCAGAGGGTGACAGTTGAGTATGGTCCCACCTTAGCGTCTGGCTCCCAGCTCCCTCCCTGACCCTTGTTTCAGCGGTCTGGTCCCTGGAAGCCGGGCAGCCCCAGCCTGTGCAGGGACACAGAGGACAGCGGGCAGAACGTGCCTGAGCCACCCCCACCTACCCCGGGCACAGCACCGGGTCCCTGGGGGCATGGGCACTTACGTTTGGAGTGCTTATCACACAGGGCAGCCGCACGCATGTCGCAGAGACGCAGGGAGCCCTTGCTGCTGCTGTAGACAAAGAGGTTGCAGTGGTGGGGGTGGAACTCGGACGCCGTGATCACCTCCGTGAGGTCCTCCATGTTGGCCGGCTTGATGTCCACGATGTCTGGCCCCGTCAAGGAGAGGCCAGAGAAGGGAGGGGACCCCCACCGCTCTGCCTTCCCATGTGCCCCGCATCTGAGCTGCATCCGAGACCCCTGGACGAAGCCCCGGCCCCAGACAGTCTCTGAGCTGCACACCTGCACGTCCGACGACCTGCCGGCTGCCCACTGTCCCCGCAGGCCGGACCTGCCACCTCCCACCCGACTGTGCCCTGTCCCCTGCCAGCACCCACCAGCCGCCCGGCCTGCCCTCCACCCCCCACGCCAGGTGCCGAGGAGAAGGCAGGGAGTGTTTGAGCACCTAGTACGTGCTGGGCTCTTGCTGAACAGCGTCAGTGCTCCCACCACTCAGTGAATTGTGCCTGGAGCCGAGCGTACCACACCTGTTGGCTCTCCTCCAACAGGGGGTCTGTGGCTGAACACCTCCCCTGCAGCCGCTCCCCTCTGTCCACAGCGTCCAGGTTCTCCTTTGAGGAAAAGGTTGTCTGCCTTTCTGGGTTCTCAGCGCTGATCTGTCTTGTCCACTCACAATCACCATGACGGGTGAGCACATGGCCTCGGAGTGGCTGACAGAGGAACTCCAGACCTGAGACACGGGAGCAGCTCTGTCCTCTCTGCTGGGCTGGGTGGCGTGCAGATGAGGGGCTTGTATGTGCCGCCGTGATGAGGGGAAACGCGGAGCCTGACGGTAGGGCAGAGCGCACGGAAACACCCGGCAATACCACTGGAATCCCCCATCAGGACGCGCTGGAAACCATGACCCTCGGACGATTAGGTATGGGAGCCAATTCATCCATTTTCTGGTTAGGACCAAGAATTCTGCTGCTTGCATAGGAAATAGCCCTGACCGATACTCTGGAGCCCAGAGAGGGTAAGCAACTTGTCCAGGACGGCTCAGCAGTGAGTGGTAAGGCTGGCTTTCCATCCATTCCTTGTTGCCTACAACAGCGAATCCGAACCCCTTGGTGTAGCATTCAAGGCCTGGCGTTCCCCCCTCTAACTCTTCAGCTTCAGATCCCACTGGTCGCTCGGCTCTAAAGGCACTTTCCTCTCTGACAGCGACACCCCGTTGTCTGGTCTCCCAGGCCCTGCGCGGGGCTCTGCCCACTTCATCCACACTCTGGATGAAGTGTCCTCTCCTCCCCCTGCGTCTGTGCGCCTGGAATCAGAGTCTGGAGTCTGAATCCCAGCTCTGCAAACTCTGGCCTGTGCAATCAAGGGAGGGGGGGATCCTTAACTCTTCACGCCTCAGTTTCCTCTTCTGTAAAATGGGTCAAAAGGTCTAACATAGCCTTGCTGTGAAAATTAGAAGAGGTAAATCCCCTTGCTCCCTGCTTGACCCATCACAGAGCTCAGTGAATTATCAGTTGCCATTGTTATATTTTATTGTCTGGAAAAAGTGGGATTGAAACTCTGAGCCGCCGCCACCATCAGCTGTCCCTGCCCCTCCCTCCAAAGCCTCAGTAAGAGACGCATTTCCTGACCTGGGTAAACATGAGAGTTCATCAAACGTCAGACAGAACGCTGAATCTGAGTGACCCGAGGCACCGAGGAGGGGGAGTGCGCACACACTCAGATACTGCTTCTGGAAGCACACCATTCACCAGAAACTCAGAATCACATACAAATATCGAGACGAGGAAAAAGGAGCCTGATCTGGTTTCCCGGGAAACTGCGGTTTCCTCGGACGATAAGAAGTGGAGATTAAATCACGGAAAATGAGACTGAACGGTGAGAGAGAAAAAGCCAAGACTTCCGTGCTGATTCCATCCCCATCCTGCATCCCACGCCTGCTGACGCCTTCCCACCGGGCTCCGCCTGCTTGGGAACGGATCCAATTTCTGCCCCAACTTAAAACAGTGTCTGGGGGGAACGTGGTCATTTATGAGATGCACACACATCAGTACAGCACCTGTCGGATGATCTGCGCCAGGGGGACTAAATTCTCCCTGCAGAACTCGGGCCACAAACATCAAAGGAAGGACACCGAGTGGCCGGGGCTCCAGGAAATGCAGGCCGGCTTGGAGTCCCAGGTGGGTCACTCATTAGGGGACACGTGTTTACACCGTGTTTCATGGAATGATGACTTCCAGGGGGTGGGGGTAGGACTCAGTGGGATAAGGCGGAAATGCCTTGCTTGTTCCAGCTTCCCGTCAGAGCGGGGTGGGGTGGGGACCTGTCCACCCGCCCGATGGAACTCAGCACAGCCAGCTCCTTTATTGCCTTTCCCAAAGGATGGAGGGCAGAAGTGACAGGTGCCACGCATCATTCCCAGGTTGGAGCTCAGAGCCAGCATGCGGTGTGCCTCGACACCTTCCCGTCCGCTGTGGGACCCGCGCCTCAGGTCACCTGCTGTGAAATACCCCTTGGCTGTTTCAAGCCTCTGAGACTTCCCGATCATCCGCCCTCCTGACCCACTCAGCATCCAAACCCAATTCACTTTCCCACCTCAGGATGTTCTAGAACACGGCTCAGCAGAGAAGGAGCAGACGTCTGAACGCTGATCGCTCTGCCTCCACAATGACCAAAACTCTGATGCGCTTGACGGCCATTGCTGCTCAGCTCACGACTGTGGTTCACTGCGACTCACGGCATGGGCTCAGCCACCGTCCCCCCACATTTACCAAGTGTCTGCCTCGTGGAGACTGAGGCTGGTGTTTATGAGACATCTTTTCACAGAGAAGGCCTGGCTGGGGAGCTGTGCACACCGGTGCCCAGAACGCGCAGTGCGGAGGCTCAGAAGCCTCCCCTCCCGGCCCCCATGTGCCGCTCGCAGACTCACACGGGGCTCAAGTCCAAGCAAATGGGTGTGGCCCTTTTTGCCGGATTCCAGAGTGCACGCTTCCTGTGTGTGACCCCAGCATGCTTACTACTCCCTCATGACAAGTCATTAGAAACAGGTATGAGGCCTGATGGCTTTTAGAAGCACGTGGGGCGGGGGGGACAATTAGGTCTGCAGCGCTCAGCAGAGAACGGGCCCGAATCAGGTGACACAGAGCTGGCCAAGAGCGATGCACATGGACCGAGGATGCTGTGTGTGTGCTCGGGAGACAGGGCCTCCGATGCCTGGGTCCCACTCACAGCCCAGGGCCACAGCCCTTACAGCCCAAGCATCACTCAGAAAATCTCTTGCTCTGGATACAGTGGGTGCTCGGGAAAGACGGATGTGAAACACATTTCCGCATGACCCTGGTGGAGGAAGACAAAGCCACAGTCACACCCAACGGGCTGGGGCCCCCGCAGGGCAAGGGGGTCCCTGAGGCTGGGCAGGCGGCCCCGTGCCTCTGAATCCCAGGGCCCAGAGCTAGACATGCATCTCAAGGACAGCACAGCATCCTGCAGGGCATGGCCACCAAGCCTGCTCCCCTGGGATCAGCTTCTTCAAGACCTCCCGCCCAGCTCGCCACAGGACCCGCCCTGCACCTGCTACCTGACCCCTCCCCAGTGCAGGTGGGTGTGTGAAAGCATTAATTACTGAGCGGGGCTGTCACTGTCGAACTCTGTCATCACATCACAAAGCCGGGCCTGAACCCAGACTCCTGAGAAGGGAGGGAGGTGTGGAAGCAGCATGATAATTACACCCCGAACACATAGTGCAAACACTCCTCCTTGACTCACACACACCCCTGTGGCCTTGTGCCGGTGGACTGTGAGACATTTGGTCCAAATGTGACCTTATGTGGTGGCTTTGACTTTGACAGGCGCTGTGCTGGGTCAGAAGCTGGAGGCCCCGGGTCTCTGGTCTAAGCTCTCTCTCTGGAATGCTCAGTGCCACACGCAAATGTCATTTACACTCCTCAAGCCTCAGTTTCCCCCCTTTGCAAAATGAGGGGTTGGGCACGATCCTGGAGCACCCTCTCATTCGGAGGACTGGCCCCCGTGGCCTCTCCCCCGTTTCACGGGCAGGTGCATCAATCCCACCTGTACACAGTGCCTCACGAGGCTTATGGCAAACTGGCCTCCCTCGGGACCGAGCATGATTAGACTCATCGACAAGCCCTGCCCCCTGGCGAAGCCGGGTGAATTTCCCATCTAACGGTCTTCCAACTGTGTGACGGGCTTGCGTTTGAACTCCAGTCACACCCTGGCAACTAAGTTTGCCGACCAGGTAGGTGGAGAGAGGAGCAGGGCATGCAGGGAGGAGGAGGAAGAGGAGGAGGAGGAGGAGAGAAGGTGAACTCGCTCGATGCCACACCCCGAGACTGAGCACAAGGCACTTTTCTCCAGAGCAGCAGGTTGAATGGTGGCTCCTTGATACATGTCCACATCCTAATCCCCAGAAACCGCGAATGCGGCCTCACTGGGAGAAAAGAGTCTTTGCAGATATAATTAAGGATCTTAAGAGGACACCATCCTGGACTCCCGGAAGGGTCCTAAACCAATGACGAGGGTTCCTCTAGGAGACAGCAAAGGCCACAGTACCGCAGAGGCAGACTGGAGTAACATGGCTGCTAAGACGTGGGGCCGCCAGGGGCTGGAAGAGGCAGGAGGGAGCCTCCCCGGAGCCTCTAGAGGGAGCACGGCCCTCCCAGCACCTTGACTGCAAACTTCTGGCCTCCAGAACTGAGCGCAGATTTCTGTTGTAAGCCCCCAGTTTGTGGAAATTTGTTCCGGCCTCCACAGCATACTCGTGCTTCCTGGGACCTGGGGAGCAGTGGCCCGGCCAGTGCACTAGCAGCACAGACATCTCTTCATGCTTATTTGTTTGACTGTCCAGCGAGGGCAGGGCCCTGCGTGGATCACTGCTGCACCTCCCGCACCTAGAGGAGTGCCCGGCACACAGCAGGGGCCCAGTGAACAGCTGCTGGAGTGAATAACCAAACAGCCCAGGCTGGGGGTGGGTATGGGAATGTTGAACCCTCCCGAGGGGACGAAGCCCTTCAGGTGGAGATGAACAGCAGGCTCAGGGGAGCGGGGGGAGGGGGTCCTTCAGGAGGGGACTGGCACGGGGCGCCTGGCGGGGCTCAGTCGGTGGAGCGTCCAACTTCAGCCCAGGTCATGATCTCGCAATTCGTGAGTTCCAGCCTCGTGTCGGGCTCTGTGCTGACAGCCCAGAGCCTGGAGCCTGCTTCGGATGCTGTGTCTCCCTCTCTCTCTGCCCCTCCCCTGCTTGTGCTCCATCTCTCTCTCTCTCTCTCTCTCTCAAAAATAAACATCAAAATTTTTTAAAAAGGAGGGGACTATCACTGACAAAGGCCATCATCACCCTGCAGCGCGTAGGGTGTATTGCTGCAGCCACACAAATGCTCAAGGGCGTTGGGGAAACCGAGATGCACGCTGCTCATCCGGCTTCTGCGAGGTTCTCAGGAAGGCCGGACCCCCCACAGTGCCCTCCTTTGGTCTCCACTGCAAGCTGCTCAGAGACCCGCTAGCCCTCATCATTCCAGCCTGGACATACCGGCTGACCGGCCTGTTCTGCTCATTGGACTGTGGGCAAAATCGTGGTCCTGTTTACACGCCTCCCTCCAGCCCAGCACCTGGTACCTGTCTGCACTTGAAACACCCCAAAGGCTGGCTACGGGCATACAGCTCCACATGCTTCACATCCGTGTCCTGTTCAAACCTCCCCACCGGTGACTGAGGCGTGCCCAGCCCATGGGCGAGGAAACGGAGGCTCAGCAAGGAAAAGCCACTCTCTCGGGACCTGGCAGAGTCAGCCCGGGACTGACTAAGTTGGGTTCCAGAGTTGGCAATACACCCACTATGCCATGGGGCAAAGCAGAGCGGGGGTGAGAAGCACAAACCCTGGCCCCTGACGGCCTGGGTGGGCACGGAGGGGCCCGCGTCCCCCCAGAGAAGGAGGTCTCTGGCTCCTCGAAGCCTTCGGCTCCCGCCCCGTGTCATACAATGATTCCCTCTTCCTTCAGGGCCCAAGTGTGAACAGGTGTGTTGTTCTAGATCGCGGGCAGGCAAATGTCTGTAAAAGGCCAGACAGTAAACATTTTAGGAACAGCAGGCCACAGTCACCTCGACTACTCAACTCTACTCTCTATCAAGGTCACAGACAGCTTGCAAATGAGTGGGAGTGGCTGAGTGCCCACAAAACTTTATGATCAGGTGGATTTGGCCCCCAGGGCGGTTCTCTGCTGGCCCAGGGCCAGGAACCTTCCCTCTTGACCCCCTACAGGACCAGCATGTAAAACAGCCCCACTGGCCTGGCTCCTTCCCCAGCATGAGGATGGCCTCTGGGGCCTGGCTCTTCTGACCAGCCCTGTGAGCTCTGGCCCTTGCCTGGGGGGAGTCGGCAGAGCTCAGAAGCAGGTCTGTCTGTCCTGCCCTAGAGCAGTCTGTGGCTCTTGCTGCCAAGGACACCAGCATGTAATCAAGGCAGGCCTTTTGCTGAGTCATCAGGTTTGCAGAGATTTTTATAGAAACTCCTTTATCTCCTGCTGCCAAAGGCACAGTCTGATGGACTGAAGCCAGGAAGGGTCACATCAGCATGGTGCACAGTTTGCCAGCCCTCAGTGCCCGGGCCGGCACTCCAGGAGGCCTCACTCGGAGGGCCTCTGACATGTCAGGGAGAAGGTCACTGCACCTCCAAGTGGCCCTCTTTCTTCTGATCTTCGTGCCTCCTACCTGTGCAGGGCGTGGGCACAGGTACAAAAGGCCACGCTCCTCCACCGGCCATGAAATGAGTAAGCGTCATTGGTTGGTTTGAGAAGGAGCTCAAGGGGCACCTGGGGGGCTCAGTCAGTTAAGCGTCCGGCTTCGGCCCAGGTCATGATCTCACAGATCATGGGTTCGAGCCCCGCATTGGGCTCCGTGCTGACAGCTCAGAGCCTGGGGCCTGTCTTCAGATTCTGTGTCTCCCTCTCTCTCTGCCCCTCCCCTGCTCACAATGTCTCTCTCTCTATCAAAAATAAAAATAAAATATCAAAAAAAAAAAAAAAGAGAAGGAGCTCAAGTGAGAAATGGGTATGGAAACCATCCCATAAACAGCAGAGAAAGACACAAATATTAACTAACGTCAAGACAGGCTTTAGTGGTGAGGCCACAAAAAATGACTCTATGAAGACGCAGCAACTAACCGAGCTTAGAGACACTGTCACAGCTTCAGAGAGCTGTGGAGGGCAGCCCCCGACCCTGCACCCGCAGGCCAGGCACCTTGCATCCCTGCAGGAAGGACCGCCCACCCTCCACCCCCACGAAGGAGGCCAGGCCCAGGGAGTGACTTGCGCTGGGCCCCGTGTGGAGCATGGATGAGCAGGGACAGAGTCCTGGCTTCCTAACTCCCAGCCGGTGCTCCTCCCTGTGCGCCCTCTGTTCTGGAGTAAGTGCATCCCCACCCAATACACAATCCCAGGGCACCGCCGCTGGGGCACACTGGACTGGCCTGTGACCCCACAAGGGGGGTCCTAACAGCGTGGGTGGGGGAGTTCAGTGATGAGAAAGATGTAGCCCTGGGCTCCGTTGATTTAACTGAGCAAAGCATGGTTTATCTAGATGGCTCGGCAGGAACATGCAATCAGGATGCGGGAGGCGGTTACCGTGGTGACGGAGCAGCCAGCGAGCGAGGCCAGAGGCAGCTCTGCCAAGGACCACGCCGAGCGAGAAGCCTCCCCAACAGGCTCTCCAGGGACACTGGGTGTGCGGGCGCCCTGGAAGTCCTCCTGCACACGGATGCAGTCCCGTTGGGGCACAGCCAGAAAAGCTGCTTTTCTCAGAAAATTTTCTCCAAAGGACGACCCGACTACAAAGATGAGCTATAAGTGCTCTGGCCAAACCATGTCAGACCCTGTACGAGGTTCCTCACACCCTTTGCCCCTGTATGAATTTGCTCGGGCTGCCACAGCGGATGCCGTAGATGGGTGGTTTAAACATTGATTATTCTCTCCCAGTCCTGGAGGCTGGAAGTTCAAGTCCGAAGGTGGGTTTCTGGTCACCACTCCCTGTGTCCTCACCTGAGCTTCCCTCTGTGGGTCCTAAACTCCTCTACTTATAAGGACACCAGTCATATGAGATTAGGACCCACCCTAACAGACTTGTTTTACCTTAATCACCTCTAAGGACCAAATGCAATCCCATTCTGAAGTCCTGGGGTTAGGAGTTATGACGTCAACATGCGTATTTTGGTGGGACACAATTCAGTCCATAACAGCTTCTTTCCCTTCTCTGCTCAGACAGAAGAGCCTGGTCGCAGGGGCCATGCGGGGCCACAGAGAGAGGGGGATTCTGTGTAAACGTGCATTGTACAAGCCCACTGAAGCCCTTGTGTGTCTTCTCCACGTCCTGAGCCAGTCTGCACACTTCTACCACAAGCCAGCTTATGTCCTTCCCAAGCACTTGGACAGGGAAGAAAGCACTCAGCTCTGAGTCACAAAGTCTGGGGCTTGACAGTACAGGCCCACCGTAAACAGCTGTATGACATCCAGAAAACTTCTCAACCTCTCTGCACTCTGCTTTTCTCATCTGTAGAATGGGTTGATAAAATCTGTTCTGCAGCACTGCGATGAGGATTTAAGGAGGTGACATAAGTCAAAGGCCCTAGCAGTTAAAAGAAAATAAATAAAATAAAGTGATGTGGAGATACATGTATTTTTTAAAGGCCCCAGCACAAGGTTAGTACCTTTAGCAATAATTAAAGTTTGTTAAATCAGAATCAGAAGCTTTCTCTTCCTCTGGAAGAGAAATTAAGCAGGTTGCCAAATGTGCAGTAATGTCCCCCCCTCCCCCAAGAAAACAAGGACTTGAGGGTCTGTGCTGAATTGCATGCCTTGGCTTCTAAGAGCTGGGAGAGAAACCCTAGGCAAGAGACAGCTGGGACACACACCCAGGTGGCCAAGAAAGGACAAACCAGAGCCCATCCTGATCCCCTCTCCCGGGGCTTCTAGCCCAGCCGTGAAACCGGACAGGCCCATGCTGCTGTGCTGGGAGAGACGCACAGGGTGCACGGGATGGGATTTTTGGCGAGGCCCTGAGCTGGCATGGAGATTCAGGGAGTCAGAGGCATTAAGCTGAAGACTGAGAAGAGTAGGATTATCGGGGGGTGGGGGGGTCCACGTGAGGCAGAGGCATAAGGCTGAGGATCTGCGACAGGGCAGCCAGCTGGAGCCCCGATGGGGGGAGAGGGTGGGAGATGGGGCTCCAGATTGGGGTGAAGGAGGTTTTAATCAGGAGCGTGTCCCAGAAATGCCATGGAGGCCTTTCAGGAAGGATCAGAAGCATGGCAGAGTCTCACGTCCCCTCAACTAGAGGATGCCCACGTTAGAAACCTTCAGCTGTTGGGGCGCCTGGGTGGCCCAGTGGTTTAAGCATCCAACTCTTGATTTTGACTCAGGTCATGATCTCATGGTTCATGAGTTCAAGCCCTGCGTCAGGCTCCACATGGACAGCAAGGAGTCTTCTTAGGATTCTCTGTTTCTCTCTCTCACACACACAAAAATAAGTAAATAAACTTAAAAAAAAGAAACCTACAGCTATGGCCTGTGCACTCAGCCACCTGTGTCACCACTGTCACTGCTGTCACCAAACAATCCCCACCCTGTCCTGCAGTGGGTGAAAAGCACCTGCTCTCCCTTAGGATCTACAAGAAGAGCCAGGAAACATCATTGTACTGATGGGGCTGGATGGGCCACGGGCAAGTGCACCCATTTCTCAGAGCGCATCTCTACACCCACAAAATGGAGGGAATGACAGCACCACAGGCGAACTGCTCTAAGGGTCTGAGGCACAAGTGCCTGCAGATTGAAGGTAGAGTAACAGTGGCTGCCCTGGGGTTGTCACTATCATGACTGAGAGGCAGGGTGGCATGACCGCGAAGCCCATAGGTTCTGCATCCGGAGGCCCCAAGTCTGAATCGTAGGCCCTGCCACTTCCCAGCTGGGTAACTTTGGGTAATTACTTAACCTTCCTGTGGCTCATTTGCAGAAGGGAGATGTTAATAATGCCTACTCCACAGGTGTGTCAGGAGAATTAAATATATTAACACGAAAAAGATAGATTAATACATGCAATGTGCTTAGAGCACTGTTTGGCATACAGTAAGTGTTCAGTAAGAGGTGACGGTGGTGTGCGAGGTGGTGAGGAAGAGGATGCCCGGCAGACACTGGAGTCAGCACCATGGACAGCTGCACGAGAGCTGGGGCCCAGGTCAGCACCATGGACAGCCGCAGAGCGCTCAGCCCTGGGGAAGCCCGGCCTTGCTGAACCCCAAAACAGTGGTGAGCATATAGCTTAACAACATGCTTTCTGGGTGGAAACTGATTCTGGGGATTCAGACTTATGCACTTCTGAGAAGATGCTCCTGTTCCTTCTCTGCAGAGTGGTACTAGGGGAGGATGAAGAAGGCAGCCTGTAGGGTGCCTGACAGGTCAGGGCCGGTGTGGCCTGACAACCCCCAGCACAAGAGTCACACCCCACTGAATTGACGAGAAAAGCAAGCCTGAGGAAGGCTAAGTGACTGGCAGGGTCACCAGTGAGTGAGCAGTGGAAGCAGGCTGGACGCCAGGCTCCAGGTTTTTCGGTAATCATAGACCCTGGCACGTGGAGGGGTCCCCTCCTTTGCTCAGCCAGTCCCCTCCTTTGCTCCCTGCACGGGGAGCACACCCAGCCCACAGGCAGCGGTGTGCTGACCGAGGTTTGCAGCCTTTACCCCTAATTGCCACACCATCCCATCGAGCTTCAGGACCTGCTCTGTAAATAGCAATTAGGAATTTGTTCCAGACCCAGGCTTGGTGCAGTGCCAGCTTCCTCCATGATAAATCGCTCAGAGGGGAGAAAAATCAATTGAACCATCTTCACAGTTCTCCGAGTGCTAAAAATAAAGCAGAGGCCCATCAGCTGAGACCCTCTGTGCAATCTGTTACTTTTAAGAAGCATCGAGCTCAAGAAAAATCACTCAGAGCTGCCTAACTGTCTCAAATGTTGGTATTAAAGGACGTGAGAGGTTGTTTAAATAGATGCGGACACGGTGCTGGAGAACAAAAGGGGTTTTGACAATGAGAGACAATGCAGGGATTTTATGAGAACCAGCCTTAAATATCTGAGGATCTGTTGTTTAGGAGGGAAATACTGGTCCCCTGCTGGGCCCCGAGTAGTACCAGGCCCTTCGTGTGCATGATTTCTTTATTCCTTACAAATATCCTTAGGGTAAGCAACTTGGCCCATTTTACACTGGTGGAAATTGGCGGCCAAGGAGGTTAAACAAGGAATCTGAGCGCAGGTCTGCCAGACCCCGGGGCCCAGACCGCTGCTTTTTAGTGTCCAGGGTCTCTGAGCCCCTGGAGCCCAGATTCACAAGGAGGTGTCTACATCCTAAGACCAGATGGAGACAGGAATTCCTCCATCCAAAGTCACCACGTACAACCACTCAGAAGCACCTGCTATGCGCCGGACCCTGCATTATATATGGGGATACACAGAGAGCTAAGCCTGGGTGTACCGAATCTTAAGGGTTTCACCAGAAAATAGAAGAGGCAGTCATATTAAGAGACGAGAAAAGCCCAGTGTGACAAGGAAGTGTGGGCCCAGAGGGGCTATGATAACCCAGGAGGGGTGCAGAGTGGACAGAGCAGAGGGGGACAGTGGGTGACGCTTAAGGCCACATGGCAGCCAGCCAGGCTGTGAGAGGGAGAAAGAATGACCCCGGGAAGGAAAAGCAGAAGGCACAGCACCCCCTCCCCTAAACCCCTCCCATAACATGAAGGGAAACCCAATGGCCTGAAGGTGTAGGCAAGCCTGAGACACAGGAGCCTGGGGAGGTGGGCAGGGGCTGGTTATCAAGAGCCCCAGGGCATTGCTGAGGGATGCCAACATTTTCCGGAAGCTGATGGGGAGCCACTGAGAGCTTTAAGCAGGGGCCCGAGGTGGTCAGACCATGTTCTGATGAGCGTCTCCGCCACAGCTCTGTGGAGGGCTGCCTGGCTGGGGAACGAGGGATTCGGGTAATGGGCCAGGCAGGAAAAGGTCTGGCCCCAGCGGGGCCTTTGACAGGGATGCAGAGGACAGCATGATTCCAGAGCTGTCCGGGGGGGTGGGGGGGGAGGGGACATGGAAAGGGCTTGGCACCTCTATCTTGTAGGTGAGGGAGAAGAAGGCGGCGCTGCACCACGTGTGTGCCTGGCACACAGAGGGACTCAGTAAGCAGCAGCCCCTGCCCTCTGTCCTCTGCTCAGAACGACCAGTGCTCAGATTAGCGGAGGAAAGGTCCTCAGAAGTCAGCTTTCTTACTACCTGCTCTCACCGGTCCAAGCAATGCCCACCACTTCTCCTTTATTCCAAACGTTTTCCTGTCTCTTAAAACCTTGACTAAGAATCAATTCTGCCTAGACAGAAGCTGTTACTCTTCCGACGTGAGGAGGTGGTACCGCCGCGCGAATTTCCGGTGGCCTTGAGACGCAACAGCAGTGTCAGGGCAAGTCAAGGCCCGGGAGGGCGAGAGCTGGAGGAATGGGAAGCCCCAGGCGCCGAAGCCCCCAGGATACCCGGGGACAAGGCGGGTGTCCAGATTCAGAGCAATTTCCCAGCTCAGCAGGCCTCGCCGGCCTCCTCCCGCGCTTGAAATGAAACACCTTTTCTAATTATTCGGCCGCGTAGGAAACTATCCTCACACCCACAGCCCCACAGTCCTGACCCTGGTGGCCAAAACGGAGGCAGGCCATGGGGAGTGATGTGCGACACGGTTCCCTGATGAATCCGTCTACACGGGAGGTTTCCACAACCACCACCCACCCCTGGAGACGCCACTCCACTCCCGTCTGCCTCCTGGGTACTGTCTCCACAGGCGGGGGCTGCCTGGGGCCCAGCTCTGCAACCTCTAGCAATCTGCAGTCGGTGGCACACTCCTCCGCCTCAAGGGACGGGCCATCTTTATATTCTGATCAACTACCGGTTCACCTTCACAAAATCGAGAGGCAGCACACAGGTCTCACATGGAGTTATGTGGCAGGACCTGCAGTCAGGGAGGACTCCTTGGTCCCCAGGGGGACCCCCGAGGACGCATGTTCCTCTCTTGTCACTGGCTGGCTGTCTCCTCCCGACCTGGCCTAGACTCTCGGGTCAGTCGTTGTTTTTACCATTGCGTGCAGGGCGCCCTCACTTGGCCAAACCACTGCCCTGGCTCACGCCCCACTCCGCCCACACCCACAGCCACGCAGGTGAACAGGGCTGGAACCGCGCTTCGTGGTCTCAGTACTTGTCCACTGCTTGCCTGCTGGGTGTGTTACTTGTTCATTATACTAACGGTTTATTGTCCGCTGGCTCCAGGAGGGCTAGGGTCTTCGCGTACCCAATTCAAATGTCAGGCATGGTGCCTGGCACACAGTAGGTACTCAATAAATACAGCGGTGAATGGTGTGCTCTCCAATCTGTGTGTTTAAATAGGGGGCACAATGGGGCACAATCTGTGCATTTAAATAGGGCAAGGAGGCACAGTTCCTAATAAGGACTTGGGAGCCCATGCCTGCAGTCCCGTGGTGGATCAACCGTCTTTTCTTAGTCACAACTCACCTGTTCTAATATCCTGTGGCCACCTTGGTCCAAAAGACAGATAAGGTACAGCCTACTACCCCACTACCCCGCTGATTCCTGCTCAGGGCCATGACGCTGCCGGCCCATTGCCATCTCTCTCTGGATCTCCTCGCTGGGCTCCTTCCCTCCAGGCTTGCCTGCTGGAGTCCAGCCCACCCATGACACACATACACAGCCCAGGAAGCCCCCCGGAGCTGAGCGGTGCTGCCCCTGCCCCCCGCTTACCGGGCAGCTGGGAGAGAGGCAGACACAGCCTTCCCAGCACAGACTCACATGCTGGGAAACGTCTTCCATTGTTTTCCAACCCCTGTGATGGATAAGGGAGAAAATCTCCCTTCCATGCTGCCATGCTCCGACTCCTAAGCACGCATCCATCTCCGACTCTGACTGTAAGAACTGGTCTCTAACAGATGCTGCGTACACTGTCCAGCTCGGCAGCCACGAGCGGCCGTTTAGCTTGAAATCTGAATTAATGAAAACCAAACTAAATCAAAAATTCTGTTCCCCAGTCCACCTAGCCACATCTTCACGGCCGGTAGCTACCGTCCTGCGCGGAGCCAATACGGGATATTTGCATTATCACAGCAAGTTGCGGGCCGAGGGAGAATTCCTGCCTGTGGTATGTGATAGGTTTTATTTTCACTTACGGCAATAACTTTTAAAATGCGTTAAGTTGGATGAAAAGACAAAAAGAAAGCAAGTTGCTTTAAAGAAAATTAAGGGAGGGGCGCCTGGGTGGCTCGGTTGGTTGAGCGTCTGATTCTTGATTTTGGCTCAGGCCATGATCCCAGGGTGATGCGATCGAGCCCCGAGCTGGGCTCTGCGCTGAGCGTGGACCCTGCTTAAGATTCTCTCTCTGCTCCTCTCCCGCTCTCTTTGTCAAATAAAAAAAAATTTTTAAGAAAATTAATAGAAACTAGAAGAACTGGGAAAATGAAAGAACACAGCATGCAGACCCAGAAGCAGTCAGTCCTAAGGAGGGTTTCTGGAATGACTGACGTTAGGGGCCCGGCCCCTCCCACCGAAGCAATGCGATGTCCCTGACACGCAGGAGGTCCCCACGGGCAGAGTCGAGTTCCTCCATCGTCCCTGAGTCCCGGGGCTTGCAGGGGGCCCAGGTGAGAAGAGGCACCAGGACTTAATGGCTGAATGAATGAAAGACACACTGGCCCTTACACAGCATCAGGGCTTTATGGTTTTAAAGGGTGTGGGCATTCACAGCAGCCCAGGAGCGGAAACCGGGAGGGCAGCTGCGGCGGGCAGCCCGAGGGTAGGGCCAGCCGCCAGGGCCCAGGCCGAGGAGGCCTGAGTGCGAGTCCCAGCTCTGCCCCTCCACCAGCCCAGCCACCAGTCCCCCAGAACCTCTATTTCCTCATCTGCAAAATGGGCTAATGATGTGCAATCGCTTCGCAGCGTTCATGCCGACCCGCACACCAGGCGAGCGAACGACCGTGCACCGCAGCTGCGGGCACACGCAGGTCCCACACCCACCCCGTTTGCAGACCTGGGGCTCCCATGTGACTCATTTTATTCCGCTAGGAAGCTGGTCAACACCTCTTCCCTGTCTGTGCGGCCCGGCATGGGGGCCCCCAACTGCTGGGGCAGTGCCTGCTTCTCCTGAGGGGTCCCCCACACTGACCCCCTCCAGCACCCTTGACTCCGGCCTGAACAGAGAGATCACTGCATCCCCCTCACCCCAGTCATGGGTTCAGAGGCGCCCCTGGGGCCCAATCAGAGCCCATGGGTGCCACCTGGGGGCGTATAGTGGGACAGTTCACAGAAAACTGGTCTCTTTTCTCTTGGACTTTACTCTGGGAGGGCAGGGCATACGCCGCTGGCCCCAATTTGCCACCATGTGGCACCTGAGACAAGCCTCTAGAGGACAGAGCAGAGGCAAGAAGCAGAGAGAGCCGTCTGATGACATGGTTCCAGCCCCTGAATCCTCCTGTGCCTGAAGCCTGATCGTGGTTCATAAGTCAATAAACACCCACAATTTGCTTGAGCCACTGGGGATGCATCATTCTAACCCTTGCAACAGAAGAGTCCTGACCAACTGAAGCTCTGGGCACCAGGGATGGGGTGGGACCTAGCGGGCTTCCAGCCTGAATGGTCAGGCAGATGCCCAGCCCAGCCTTCTCCACCAAGCCAAATTTGGGCTTCCCTTCCTCCCAAGCAGCCTCAGCTCCTCCTTGAACCTTTGTGACCATCCCAATCCACCTCCACCGTCCCGGCTCGGAGCACTCACCCCCTCGGGGCAGGAAGGAGACAGATGCTTACATTTTCCAACACGCAGAGCACCAGCTCTGTGCAGGGAGCATCCCAGACGGGCCCACTGGGAGGGGGCAGCGAGGAGTCCGAGGCTCGCGAGATGTGGTTACTCACCAGGGTCAGCGAGCTTGACTCCGCAGAGAGGCTCACACGGACCTTGAAGCCCCGCGTCTGCCCTACATCCTCCTGCTGGGCTCGGGGAACAGCGGGTGCTACTCACGGCCCCTCCGAGCCCCCTTCTCCCCGTTCCCAGGGTCTCCCTGCCCAGTGGCCTCCGGCAAGTGTCTGGCTTTCGGGCCTCAGAAGCCGTTTGCTACCCTCTGTTTCTCCAGCCTGCTCCTTCCAGCTCCCAAACCCCCTCCCTGCCGGTGCTGGCTTTTGTTCCAAGGGATACAACCCACTCCCGACCAGCGAGGCGGCGGCAGTATTAGGAGCGACAGCCCGTGCTGGGAGCTTCTCACGGCAGGAACTGCCCGGCACCCAGCACAGAGGGGAGCTCTGGGTGGGGGGATCCCACCTCCTTCCACTGCCCATCTGGGAGGCATCCTTTACAAAGCGCAGCTGGACATAAAGGTTGGAAATGGGGCGCCGGGGCTGGAGGGGGGGGTCTGGGTTGGACATTTGCTAGGTGTGAGCTTTGAGCAGGTTAACTTGGGCTCCCCGTGACTCAGTTTCCTCGTCTGTAAAGAAGGCCACGACAGCACCTGCCTCCGGGGTTGCTGTCAGGGTGATGTGAATAAACGTGAACACGCGTTGAGATCAGGCATAGAGCTGCACTGTGTAGGAAAATCATTATTATTGGTCTGCGAGTAGTGACACCTCAGCCACCAGGCCGCTCTGTCCCCTGCGGCCCTTCCCAGGCCTGGCTTGTGAACCGAGTTCTTTCTCCACTGGTCAGTGGGGCCTGGAGTCCATCCTATTGCCCCTAGCTTGCCTAGACACAGGGGGCCACCAGGCAGGGCTCCCGTTTGGCCCCATCCAACCGGGCATGTGACACCTCGATTGTCACTCTAAGCCCCGGGTGGGACCCCAAGGCTGTTCATCAAGCACTGAAGCCCCTGCCTTGGGCCACAACGCAGGAGGGCTGATGTCGGGACTCTATCTCCTCCGTGGTCCCTGATGAGGTCCCAGAACAACAGAGAACACTATCACCTGGAGAAGGCAAGGGGACAAACAGAACCCTTGGCAGACACAGCTTTAAAGTCTTCATAAAGCAACTCATCACGGCTCCAAATCTGGGCCTCTCTCACCGAAGAAGCCGAACGAAAGCAGAAGCCCCCAGGTCGGCTCGCTGGCAACTGAGCCCACCAGCCCCGCCCGGAAGCCCCCAGCCCGCAGCGGGAAAGGATACTGAAGCTCCGATCGGTGATGGCCAAGTGCCAGAGGTTTATGCGCAGGTCGTCCGCCGACATGTACGTCTCACAGTCGCTGTTGACGGAGATGGAGTTGATGTGGTAGGTGTGGCCGTTGGCGAAGACCCTCCGTGGGCTCACCTCCACCATCAGATCCATGGGCTTCAGCACAGGCACCTGCAGAGGAGGAGGCGGCCCCCAGGGCGATACGGTGATTGGGGGGAAGGGCAGGGGGGCCGGCAGCCAAGGCAGGAAACAGCATGCCGGGGGCTGCGTGATCAGAGCTGGAGGCTGGGAATGTGCCACTGGCACCTTGCACATGCTGCAAATGAGCAGTGCCCAGGAAAGCGTTGCCTCCCGGGATTGGTTCTGAGCCTGCTGTGTGGCTCTGAATATGTGGCGGAACCCCTCTGCACCCCGACTTCCTCACCTCTAAAACGGAATGAGAAGACACCGTGGCAACACCAGGCAATCATCCACCATTTTTGTTCCCTAGTCACAAGTGGCTGCCAGGACAAGAACTACATTTCCCAGCAGCCCTTGCAGTTTGGGTGTGGCCACGTGACTGGTTCTCACCAATAGGAACGGGAGCACAGGGATGCAAGGCACTCGCGAGCCAAGGCTGTTAGGAGGAAGGTGAGCCTTCTCTCCCCTTTTTCCCCTTCCACTGCTGGAAGGTGAGGACCCAAGCTTTAGGAATGAAGGCCCGTGGGATGGAAGGGGCCTGTGTCCCTGCAGGGGAGTCACACGTCAACCAGGACTTTTCCATGAGTGAGAAGTGCCTTTCTGCGTCTTCCACCCTGCGATGCGGGGTTACTTGTTACAGCTGCTGGTGTCAGCCTGACTCCTACACACTCCCACCTCAAAGGGCTGGTGTGAGGAGTCCCGGAGACAGCAGTGGGTTAATGTGCCTTCCTTCCCTGCGCGCCCTCGGCCTGAACCGCTCACCCCCTGCGAACACGTGGTTACGCGGACTCTTCCTGTAAAGACCTAGAGGCAGCAGGCCCTGAGACCTGCAGCCTGCCCCGGGACGGGGGCCACAGGCCTGCTCACCCCCACCACTCCTCTCTGCTAAGGCTCTCAGCATCCGCCACGGCGTGTGTCGGGCATGACACTCCGTTCCAGCAAACTGTGAGGTCTTCAAAGGTACGGGGACGGGCAGACAGACATGGCTCCACCGATCTCTCCCCGGCCTGGCCCACACTCGATGCTCAGGAAACAGGGACGAGTACCGCCACCCCCACGTCCTGGATGGGAAGACAGGGCCTCAAGACGACTCCGACTTGTCTAAGTCACAGTCAGGAGAGGCAGAGCCAAGTGGGACTGTCCCGAGCGCAATCCCGGTGGAAAGGCAGAGATCTGGAACCCTCCTGCCCTGCCGCCCTCTAGTGTTGCCCTCGCTGGGGGGCCTCAGCTCTCTGGGCCTCAGTTTCCTTATCTGTGAAGACGGGCAGGCTGGTGCTCGTCCAGGGGCTTCTAAGAGGACCCATGAGTCAATGCAGGTCAAGCGCGCTTGGAATGGCACTGAGCACATGGCGGGTTCTCAGATGGTGCTGGTGCCCGACTCTCCTCCTCAGGAGGTGACAGGGTGGGGGAGGGCGGGCCAGGCCTCACACAGCCACGGGGGCTCCAGTGTGGGCCCGGGTGGACCCTGCTGCAGGGGTGAAGGGAGCTGCGTCTGGGAGGGAGGCCTCCGGGTATGGAGAGCTTGGGATTCTGGTGATGCGCTGTGCAGACCTCATCGGCTAACCGCAGGGCTCCTGAGCCTGGGGCAGCGATGACCAGGCAGGATCGTGTGAATCCAAGCAGAACTGGGTGAGGACTCACTGTGGTAGATGGGCTGCTTGCCCTCCGGTGGCAGAGGAAGACGATAACCGATACACAAGTGAGCGTGCACGCGTGTGCACGTGTGTGGGAGAGGGAGGTTTCAAATAGCGATAGGTGTTATTTAGAAAAAGAAAACAGGTGCGGGGACGGGGTGACAGGGCCGCAGGGGTGGGGCCGGGCTGGAAAGGCAACCAGGAGGGGGCGCATGAGAGGGGCTGACGCGGGCTGTTTGGCTTGGACTCAGGCCGACATGGAGTCGACTGAGAATCTCCTTGTCTCAGGGCACCTCCTGAGTCCACCTCACTCTCGGGCCGGCCAGGGGCTCCCTGGAGTCGCCAGTTGGTCACAGCCCTGACCACGTGATGAGGGTGTCCTGTTTCCGCAGTGGCCTGGGAACCAGTGAGGGGCACACTGCGTCTTCTCTGGGTCATCTCCGGATCTCGGGGTCCCCAGCCCAGGGCCCGGGACAGGAAGGGCCTCCGGTGAACGAGCGCATGGGCGAGCAAACGAGTGGGCTGTGTCCCTCGAGCTTCCCAGGGGCAGCTGCAACGGGAGGCGACAGCTTTGGAGCCACGGCAGGGGTGGGTGAGCACGAAGTGTTCCTTCTGATGCGAACGCAGTAAGAGCCTGTGCCCGTGTGAGTGTGCGTGTATGTGTGTGAGGGTGTGTGCAAGTATGCACATGTGCTGGTGTGTGTGTGAATGTGGGTGTGTACAAGTATATGCACGTGCGTGTGCGTGTGTGTGCACGTGCGTAAGAGATTGTGTGCACATATGCATGTGTGTGTATGTGAATGTGGGTGTGTACAAGTATGTGTGTGTGTGCATGCCTGTGTGTAAGAGTGTGTGTGCATGTATACATATGTGCGGGCATATGGGTGTGCGTGTGCATGAATGTGGGTGTGTGCAAGTATGTGTGTGCACATGCGTGTGTGAGAGATTGTGTGCATATATGCATATGTGTGCGTACACAAATGTGGGTGTGTACACTATATGTGTGTGCCCACGTATGCGTGCACGAGTATGGGTGTGTGAGTGTTCATGCAAGTAGGGGCCGGTGAGTGTGCATGCGTGTGCACAGTGTGGGTGTGTGCAACAGCGGCGTGCATGCCTGCCTGGCTCTGGGCCATTCTTGTGTCCCCGGCTGTGCCTGAGCTTCTAGGCTCTCTGCCCGGGAGGTGAGGGGGGAGGTGACGTGGTCGGCCTGCCCGGGCCTCTGGAGGGGGCCCTCCGCCCTGCACGATTCCCCAAGGGTCGGATATTCTAGATCAGCTCCTAATCTTCCCTTCCCTCAAGGCACAGCTACCACCTGCCCCGGGGACCCCCCCCCCTCACATCCCACCTGCTGCTGGAGAAGGTCAGAGCGTCACTGGCCTAGCAAAGTCCCGGATCTCAGTCCACTTCCCCTCCCTCTGGGCTACACCCAGGGCTACGGCCATTCACTGCCATCCCCAAACCGTTTTTCAAAGCCATTAAAAGAACAAAGGAGAGGAAGAGTGAAAATTAATATGCCCTGAAGGTTTGGGTGTCTCACAAATAAAACATTCCTCCCTCTTCCAACACTTCCGGAAGCCACAGTCAGGGTGAGAGGCGGGAGGGACGTCACATAAACACTAAGGACAGAACCCTGTGGCTTCAGAAGGCTAGAGAGCACCGAAGGGTGAGGATTCTTATCCGCTTGCGTAGAAAAGGCTTTACAGAGGAGGCGGCTAACAGGGTTTTAGAGGATGAATAGGAGTTCACCAAATCAACAAGGTGGAGAAAGGCCTCCCTGTGTGAGTGTCACAGCACTGACCACCAGTGCGGGGTGACTCCATGCGTCTGAAACCCAGGGACTTGGCCCAGGGCCAAGCGCAGAGTAGGTTTTCAGTAAATAACAGCGCCAGCCTCCAGCATGAACCGGAGGACTGCGTGAAGAGCTGCGCAGGGCTAGGTGGCTCGGGCAACACGGGAGGGGACCAGGAGGAGGTGAGACGGGGAAAGACCCAAATGCCCTCGTTCTGTCTCCTGCGGCCTCAGCGGACGGCTCAGGGCCATCTTGGGACGTGAGTGAAATACAGAGCGAAGTCGCAGACGCTGAGAGGCAAATAAACCGATTCCCGTGGGCCCCCGGCTCTGCCGCAAACGCCAGGTCCATCAGGAGGTGATAATTGTATCCTTCCCACCAGATGAAACCCTCATAAACTTTCTTGGGGCTGGGGGAGGGGTGGGCCGGGGGACACCGTCACTCCCATCACTCAGCGATGAAGCTAACTGGCCTCCTGACTTCCTCAGAATTTATTTGCACAATTTGCGAGCCATTCGGAGGCCAGCACGTTTAAATATTTATTTCTCCATCTCGGGAACAGCACGGATGACCGTTTCGTATTTAACGACACTTTGCTGGACACCTAGCGAGCGCGGATGCTAAGCTATTTCAGGGAAGGTGAGTCATCACCCCCATTTTGCTGACAAGGAAACGGAGGCACACGGCAGGGCCCTGCCTACAGCTGCCTGACAAGCATCAGGGGGATCGGGGAGTGGCTGGGGAGCCCGTGGGAGGCGCTGACACCCCACGCCAGGCCTCGCCACTGTCCGCCCGGAGTGGACAGTTGTGGCTGTGACTTGTGTCCTCTTCACCCGTGAGGACAGGCAGCTCGTATGATGTGACCCAGCCTTTTCACGTTGGCTAGAGCACTGAAACCGCATGGGATTCAGGCCCCTTGCTCGAGGCTGGGCCTGTCCCAGGAGCAGGGGACACCAAGACTCAGACCCAATCCCTCCCTTACGCTCTGAGTCTCACTGAGGCCTCCCAGTGCCTAGAGCAGGGCCGGGCACATAGTAGGTACTTCAGTGTGTGATGCATGAATGAATCCAAATTCGCTACGCACCAGCATCGAACGTGAACAAAGCACCTACTATGTTCCAGGCTCAGTTCTGGAAGCCAGGGACACACAAGGTGGCCTCAGCATGCTTCCTGCCCCGCTGGAGAAGGAAAGGGGCAGACTTTTCCGGAGTCTTCCGGCAAGACTTAACCACCCCCGTGGCTCTCCCAGGAGGCGGGGACCTCAGTCCCACTTCACGGAGGAGACCGGGATGCTGACCCTGGGGCCTGACTTCCCTGGGTTTGGATCCAGCGCTCATCTCATCCGTAAAATGGGACTGATAATCATGCGCCCATTTTACAGGACTGAGCTGTCACAGGCAGACTGCTTGGAAGACACAACGCTCGCCACAGAAGCGCTTATTCTCATTCCACATGAGCGGTCGGAGGCTGGCGGAGGCGGAGAGCCTCCCCCGGGGTCACGCTGCCAGGAGGTGGCCCAGGCAGGATTGGAAACCAGATCCCGGAACTCCAGCACACTCTCTGCCGTGTCTCACACCCCCTCCCCTGGAGGAAAGAGGAGCTCTCTTGCCTTTTAAGGATGTGGGGACAGAGGTGGCCCTCTTTTAAGACAACTGCATGGGTCGAGCCTCTGGACGGGCGGCGGGGAGTCCCTGGGCCCCTGGACAAAGGGGCTCGGAATCCACACAAAGCCCGCCTCCTGGGTTCTCCTTTTTCTGGCCCTGCCACTCATCCAGTGGAGCGACTTTGGGGGAGCTGCTGCCTCTCTCTGGGCCTCAGTTTCCTCCTCAGTGTAGCAAGGGCTTCTAGGACTTGCGCTGCACCCCCAGATGCAGCTCACAGCGCTTTCTGGACGCGCATCGCCCCTGCCTCATCCGCACGGCACTTCCGGGAGAAACATGCCCATCGCAGCTTTGCTGGTGAGGAAACTGAGGCTTGAAGGAGGGAAAAAGCCCGCGGCCACCCCACAAGTCAGCAGCCCAGCCAGGACCCGAGCCCGGCTCTGGCTCAAATCTCAAAGGCCCTTCAAGCCCTAAAATCCTCACCGTGAAAGAAAAGAAGCATGCGCTGCTTTCCGCCTGCCGGAATCTTCAGTGGTCCCCACCTTACCTGGAGCGACGTCACCGTGGACAGGTCTTTAAGCTTCCCTTCCTCGTCTTTCAGGTTATATCCCTCCGGTCTCTTATCTCGCTCCGTAATCTTCCACAGTTTGATAGTTTTATCTTGAAAAGCAGAGCAAATGAAACGAGACACGTGATGAACGCCAGCACAGAGAAGGGACCACGAGACAGGGGTGCACTCATCCGGGGATTACTTGACTGGGGTCCTGCTCGTGGACAGGCAAGGTTCCTTCTCCTTCTGTGCGCCCCGTGCACTGAACGCGGCTGAAAACGGGGTGCCTGTCCTCATCCTCTGACTCCTCACAATTGATCCCAAGGTGGGGACTCCTGGGTCAAAAGGGAAGGCACCTTTGCGGGCAGCCGGCCAACTCCCAACCCGCGTCCAGACAGAGCGTGTGGATGTAGCTTCTTACGTTTTAAGCTCTGCAGATAAAAGAGGGTGACCCATTTCTCTGAAATCCTGCCATGAGTGTCAGAAGAGTCACCTACTAGCTGTGATGCTTCATTCTATAGGTCAACGTGGCAAGGCCAGGCTACCCTGGCGTTGGGCCAAACGTGGGTGCGTGTTGCTGTGAAGGTGTTGTCTTGGATGGAATTGACATTTAAATCCATACAGTGAGGCAGACTGCCCTCCATTGTGTGGGTAGGCCTCGTCTAATCAGGTGAAGGCCTCAAAAGACAAAAGGCTGACCCCCACCCCCGCCCCCCGCCATGAGGAAGAGGGAACTCTGCCACCAGATGGCCTTCAGACTCCGAGCAGCAACATTAGCTCTTCCCTGGGTCCCCAGCCTTCCAGCCAGCCCTGCAATTTTGCATTTGCCAGCCCCCACGATCACGTGAGACAGCTCCTTAAAATAACCCTCTTTCAACATAGCCGTATCTATGTGTACATCCATCCACATTCCTTGGTCCTGCGTCTCTGGAGAAATCCCACTCCTCCTGTAGCCAAAACACACGCCGTCGTGCTCAGGAGAAGGAAGAGGGAGACAGGGGAGATCGATAAACCCGTGACAGGCACCCGACGACACGCATTAGGAAAGGGAGCAGCTGGGATTTAAACCCGGGGGCGAGAAGCTCTGAGAGCGGGGGCGTAGGCAGCCTCTGAAGCCGCCTTCCCTCCAAAAGGCCAGGAAGGGAATGACGCATCCTGTGCCCACGGCTCGAGGGAACCCATGTGTGCGGCTCAGGAGCTCTGGCCCCGCTCGACACCCACGGTGGCCTCACGCCGTTCCGTCCTCCCGGCGCCCCCACGGGGCAGGCGCACCCATCACGAGTCAGATGAGAAAGGGGCAGGACCAGGGTGTGAACCACATTAGGGGCTCCGGTCCGTGGGGAGGCCCGCACTGCCTCTGCTCCGGCGATGACAGAGCAGGACCCCGTGCCAGGCACCCTTAGGGGTCTCAGATCCCGCACATGGCACCGCGAAGGAGGCCAGCGGGAGTCTTGGAGGGCAGGTCTGGGGCCGGGAGGGGCCGGGGACCAACTGCAGGAGGGTCATCAGCGAAGGCTCAGTGGAAGGTGACACCCAGTGGAGGTCTTAGGGATGAGGACGATGGGGCTGGCCGGGAGGGGCACGGAGCACAGCCTTTGGGCACAAGGCTGGGTTGGCAGGGTTGAGAACGCCTGAGCAGCCGCACCGAGTCTGGGCTCTTGAGAGGCTCAAGCACGCTGCAGCAGGACTGGATGGTCTCGGGGTGCTGGGGGGGCGGGCGTCACCTCCCATCACCCTCACCACAACCCAAGGGAGGGAGCTGCGTCCACCCTGCTGCCCAGGTGGGGAAACCGAGGCTCCGGAAAGCAAGGCCACTGCCCCCAGATCACAGGACGGGGACAGAGTCCAGGCACCACTGATGAGGGGGGCTAGAGAGGCAGGAGGCGGAGCAGGGAGAAGCTGGCCCCCTGGTCCCGGGAGCCTTGCCCTGGAGGCCTCACGGGGGAGCAGGAGTCTGGCTGGGGGGCTGGGGGCCTGGGGGCGCACGCGTTCTCCCTCAGGTGGCCAGCCAGGCTCCTAAATCCGCGCCCCTCCCGCAGCGCACCCCACACTGCCGAGTGGCAACCCCCGTCTTCCGGAACAGTGAAGCTTGCCCCCCCCCCATCGGGAATATCAAGGTCCCCCCGCTCCCCCGAGAGAAGAGAAATCACAGGGCCATTCCTGACTCAGCTATCTGGAAAAGTGGGAATGAGCCTCCTGTCCAACCACGAAAAGACTAAGATACAGCAGAGTCCCGGGATGGAATTCACGCGCTGCTCCAAAGACGGTGTTCGGGTTCCCAGGACCTGGAAGAACGCTCACGATCGACGTGAGGTGGGAAAGAGCCTCGGACGGCCCCGTGACGGGCGGGGTCCTCACCATTGGTGGACAGCAGGGAGTGGGCGGCATTCTGCTGCGGAAGCCACTTGATCTTGTTGATTTTCTCCTCTATCTCCAGACTCTTGAGATAGTCGAACTCCGGCTCGTGGCTCTGGAAGGTGCTATAGACGTCATACTCACCCTGGCTGTGAGGTGCATTTTTACTCTGCAAGAAAACCCAGACAAGGGGGCCTGAGCTCCAGGAGGGCAGGGGTGGGGTGGGAGCAGCCCTCGGGGCAGGGGCAAGGGGCACAGTGACCAAACCCTCAGAGAGCCCGACAGCTGGGCGGCCCGTGTCCGGCAGTGCTGGTGGGTCTGATGCCAGGGTCAAAGGAAACCAAGCCCTGTCTCCTCCTCTGCCCAATAAGTAAAACCAACAGCAACCAAGCTACCTCATCACATTTGATGAGCACCTATTATGTGCTGGGTACTGAGCTAAGGGCTTCTCACTCGTCTTGTTCTAGCCTCACAGCCCCTCTGCGGGGGGCCCTGTGCATCTCCCCATTTTACAGATGAGAAAGTGGAGGCTTGGAGGTGAACTGACCACCCCCCCCCAAGGCCATGTGTCCACACAGTGCTGTCACCCGCGCCTCTGAGGTCTGTCTGACGCCAAGGCCAAGGCTCTGGCTGCTCCTCCAGTCTGAGTGTCCAGCTTGGGCCTGACTTGAGGAATGAACGCAGTTGGGAGCAGATTTCACACTGCGGCACAGCATCCTGGGGAGTATCAGACCAGGGAGAGAATACCGTCCCCCCGACTCTCCTAGGCAGCGAACTCCCAACAAGGACCCTCGTGGTAGATCCCTCAACACAGCGCGGTGGGGGGACCATTGCGGGCACAGGGGCAGCTGTCCCAGTCGACGATTTCAGTGTGTGTGACAACATGAAGCTTCAACCAGAAGTGTCACCTGCCCAGGAGCAGAGCGGAGACGTCCCACCAGGCACAATTTCAGATTTCCTGCTCATTTTTTCCAAAAGCATCTATGGCTGTGTTTCTACACCCGTCCTGCTTCTGGAAAGCTCCCCTGGGTGTCTGGTTAATTCCCTTCCTCTCCCGTGAGCGGTGCCCGCAAGCAAGGCCGGCGGGACCAGAACAGAGAAAACAATGAACAAGAGAAAAATTCCAAGTTGAGAAACGGGCATCTAGCGATTTCAGTTCTTGTTGCAAAAAGGAGGCTTGGCTTGCCAACGCCCGGCCGGTGACCCTGGTCCTTCTGGTGCAATCACCGCACACTCCGGCCATGGCGCCTCGGTGACCGATGTGCAGCTGTCCGCTTTGTGGCCACGTGTCCTTGCTAAGCTATTTCACACCCTCTGAGCTCCGGCCTCCCCATCTGTGAAATGAGAATACTAATGGCACCTGACCGTGAGGAGGGGGAGGGGACGAACATGCGGTCAAGTCAGACCCCCACCGGCACCTGCTCCAGAACTGAATGGAGCAGGGGTGTGTCTGCAGCATCTCCCAGCCTTCATCTCCCTCCTCCCCTCTCTCCTTCTCAACGGCCCATCTCCCTCTTCTCTTTCTCCTCCCTCTTCCCTCCCTGACCTCCTTGGGTTTCACCATTCTGTTCTCAGCATCTAAGCGCTGCACCTGTGTGGTGTGTGGGACGCCCCCCTTCGGAGGCAGGATGGCATCTTGGTGTCAGTCCCTGGTCTTGACTCACTGGCTGGGCGACTTCTCCAAGTGTCCTCATCTGTAAAATGGGTGTCGGTCCCCACCCTCCGGGGTGGGCAGTGGAGAGGTAAATGACAAACGTCCTTGAGGAGTGTCGCAAGGGGACTGCACATAGTAGGTACTCAACAAATGGGGAGGGGGCCTTTTTATCATGAGGTGGTTCAGAAACAGTGCCCCCGCGTGGGGTGATCCAGGCCACCCTGTCTTACCTGGAACTCTGCTGGACCACAAACCCCGCCAGGGCGAGGCCTGGGGCGCGCCAGCCCCAGCCTGGAGACAGCCCCACACCAGCAGAAACCCCAGGCCTCCTGTCCCCCCACCTCGGGCTGGGACAGCGCCGCTCACGCAGCCACAGGGCAGGAGTTGCAGGCTTCAGCCAGGGCAACAGCCGGCCCCGCCCACCGGGAGCACCTCTCTGGGACCCAGGGCAGGGCGGGCAAAGGCCCGAGTTGGGGGTAGCCCCCCCTCCCGCCACTCCGCACCTCCGGTTCCCGCTGGAAGATGACGACCCGGCCACCCTTGTCGCCTGTGGCCAGCAGCTCTCCGGTGTGGTTGAACTCAACGGTCGAGATGATGTCGGCTGTGGGGGGAGAGACAGGAGGGTGCGGCTCATCGGGGCCCCAGAGCCGCGCAGATCGGCCGAACGAGCACCCTCCCCCACCGGATGCGCCCCTGGGCCGGGCCACCATCCAGAGGCAGCAAGCGAGGGGTCAGGGGCACTGATGAGGGGCCGGAGGCCCCCGTGGCCTCGCCCCTCTGGCTGCAGGTCAGAGACCTGTCTTGGGCTTGCTTCGCTCTGTCCCCTCCCTGCTCCCTACCTTTTTCTACCCCTCTTGCTTCTAGAAGCAGTGTGGGGGTTTCATGCACTGCCCGGGTGATGGGGCTACAGAGCGGACACTAGCCCTACTCCGGAGGCCCCCAGGGCCAACTGTGGTCATCCCTGCCCCCCCCACCCCGTAACCCCCCCATCGGTGGGGCCCCTGTAAGCTTCCCATTCCCGGCGCAGACTCTGAAGGCACCAGAACGCCTGATCCGGCCTCAGCACAGAGGACCTACTTTCCGACAAACCGCAGCTCTGACCACAGCCCCTGCCCCAGTCTCCCACAGCTGCCAGAGGGATGCCCCAAACCCCCCGCGGGCCCCCAGAACCAGATGCTGTCCCTCCCAAAGGCCTCCTCCACTGCCTCCCTCTCCGGTGGTACCAGCTCCATCCCCTGCCCCCCCACTGGTTCGAGCCCAAGCCTTGGAGTCTCTGTGACCCCCTTTCTCTCTGCCCCTCTTGCACGCCATGTCCTACTGGCCCAGCCTTTGCGGTGCATCCAGACTCCACCCACATCTCCCCAGGTCCTCTTGGCTTCCTCCCTGCCCCTGCTACAAGCTAGCCCCAGCACAGCGAGAGGGAGCCCACCCAAAACCCTCTAGAACAAACCCCCAGTTGACCTCAGCACAAAGCAAACAAGGTCTCAAAGCGGTCTGAAGCCTGAGTGGTCCGTGGTCCCCAGAGGCAGACCGTGTCAGAAGCCCAAACGTTCATGCCCCTCCTGCAACTGCACAGAACTTGGCATTGCCTCCCACTGAGGGCTGGGCAATCCCCAGCCACACCCCTCCCAGACCCCACGCTTGGGACGCTGGGCTTGGCCATGTGACCTGCGTTGGCCTATGGGACACCAGCAGACAAGCCACCATCCAGAACCCCTCCGGCTTGGCTTGGCTTCCGGAAGGACCTGCTCAGGCTAGCCCAAGGTCCCAGGAGGACGGGGAGGAACGCAGCAGAGTCACCCAGCCACGCCAGCCCCGTGGAGGGCCCCTGCCGACCCACTCGCCCAGCCCCAACCCAATCTAGTTCAGCAGGATCTGCAGATGCGCCAGGAAAAAAAAAATGTTTGTTGTGAAGTCTTGTTTTTCACTCTGTAAAAGGTACCACCTTTCTCCCCCAGCCTCCCCTCCCCTCCTGCCCACCTCCCTCTTCCACTCACACGGGGCTCCTTGCTGCTTCTCAAAAGCACTGGCCACCTCTTACTCAAGACCTGGAGGGACTTTTGCATTCCTATTCAATAAATGCCCTTTGCTTTTCCAATCAATGCCTTTTAGAGGCAGCTCCCGGCTGCACTGGCCGCCTGAGCCATAGGTAAATGCCGGCTTTGACAGCAAAAGAGAAGAGGAGAAGGGGGTTTAGAAGCAGGATGATGGGCTGGACATTTTCATTGATCAAGATAAAAGCACATTTCATTGACCTTAGAAAGACAAGACAAGACTGTGAGAGCGGCTGTGTGGAAACATGAGCTGGGGAGCACGGAGCACGGAGCTGGGGAAAGGGCCAGACCCTCCGTGGGGCAGCCTGCCCTGACCCTGGACCCAGAACCCACAGAGCTGGGCTCCCGCTACTTCCCATCAGCAGCCCCTAAGGGGCAAAGAGCAGGATATAAAATGTTTTTAATTATATAGACCAGTGATCACAGCCACGTTAAATGCCAAACACACCGGGCAGGGGGAAGAAAAGCCGAAAAACAATTCCCCACCATGTTAGCAGAGGGTGCTCTGGGGTAGTCGAAATAAAATATTTTTGCTTCTCTGCCCACTTTGCTACGTTTTCTCCATTTCTGTAATGAGTGTGTATTTTTAATAGTTTTATCGGGGTATAATTGATACACACAAACGCACATACTTAATATATACCACGTGATGAGTTTGGACGTATGCATAATTTATATTATTTTTATGACGGGAGAATAACAATGCTGTTAAGTTAAAACGCCAATGTGACCACTGGTTCCCAGAGCGAACGCAGTCCATAAATGCCGGGCGGTTACCACAGTAACGGACACTAACATCTGCAGGCAATTTACAATTTATGTGTCAGTTTCACATCCACTGCCTCCTTGGAGGCTCACGCCAGCCCCTGAGGGGGGACACAACTATTATTATCTCAATGGCAGCGGGAGAGACAGAGGCCCCTTCACGGGGACAACCTCCAGAGCTGCTCCTGGGCCGGCCGGAAGTCCTGGGTTGGAGTCTGGGCTCCAGCGCCTTGGCTGTGTGGCCTTGGGTCGGTCACACCACTTCTCTGAGCCTCAGTTTTGTAGCATGGCTATAGGAGCGCAGCTCACACACTACAGGGTGAGGGTCCGGGAGGGAGGATCGCGACTCTGAGGAACGATGAGTTATTAAAATTTACTGCACAGAAAAATTAAAGTTCCCTCTCTGCCTTGCTTCCAGCCTCCGCAGACTTCGCGGCGGCCAGCTCAGAAGGGCGCGGGATGAATGGTGGCTCAGCTTCACTGTGCGGATTTGGGGGTCCTGACCTCCAGCCCCACTAGTCCCAGCGTACAAACACTTTGGGAGCAAGCACGCCATGGCACTGTTTCCTCAGCCCTTTGGGCTGGTGGAGGTTTCACATCTATTTATTGCTACCGGAAGTATCTTCCAGGGGTTGCCGTAGGAAAAGTTACTTCCCCTGAGGGCTAGAAATTCTTACCCATAAAACCTTGAAATCAGAAAGTCTATTCTCTCATCTTGGAATGTTTGACGCATATCCAGTCCCAATACCACCTCCCCAAGGGAGCCCTCCTGGAGAGCATCCCCGCCCCCCAGTTCAGTGGTCTCTCCTACAACTACAGTCTCACGCTCACTGGGGGTCCCTCATTGAGTATGGACCCCTTCCTACATGGGGGTGCCTCTGTCCAGGTTGCCTCTCACCTTGACCACAGAAGGGAACCCAGCAGTGTGGTCAATAACACGAACTCACATTCCTAAAGTGCTTGTTTTCCAGACGCCGTTCTAAATCTCTCCATAGAAGGTTTTGCTTCTGGAAATAGCTGGTGGCTTTTATCGGATCAAATTCTCTCACCAATAGCAACTATAAAGCCTCAACAGCCAAAACAACAAAACACAACTACCTGAGGCATTGGAGAGGACCAAATGCAGGTGGAACCGCAGGAAAATTAGCAACTGGAACTCACTGGGTGAGTTTCCCATTTGCATGGCTTTTAGTCTGAGGACAGGCCCCAGTCTGCTGACAGTCCTACACTTAAGGCTCAATAAACCAGGAGGCAGAGGCTGGGGAAATCCTCATAGCTGGAAAGTGAGGGAGTAAATTCTGGAAAGGGGGTGACAGAGGAGGTCCCCAAATGCAGCATATAAACTCTGCCCAAATCTTTGGCTACAAAACACACATGCATATGACAGACTCGAAGCAACCCAGCGTTGGCTAAAAGAAGTGAACTGGGCTGTGCTTTTGCCCATCACCCCGGAGATGGGGCTTGCACTTGAGTTCAACCAAGTTAACTGCTCACAAACACAAGGTAAAACAAAAAAATGCTCTTTGGAGGGACATAAACACCATCTCGAATCTCTACAATGTTATCATTCACAACACCAAGGATAGAATCCAAAATTATATGAAGACATACAAAGAAACCGGAACCCATCACCCATACTTAATATAAAGATGATTCATGGAAACCGGCCATGAAATGCCCCGGATGTTGGAATTAGCAAATGAAAAAATTTAACGTAGGGTCTTATCATGATGCTTAAGGATGTAAAGGAAAATTTGCTCCCATTGATTGAGAAGAAGAGACATTTCAACAGAGAAATAGAAACTATTTTATTTTGTTGAAGGTGCTATTTAAAAAAAATTTTTTTTAATGCTTATTTTTGAGAGAGGGAGGGATGGCGGGGGGAACAGAGGATCTGAAGCTGGCTCTGCGCTGACAGCAAAGAGCCCGATGTGGGCCTCGAACTCACAAACTGTGAGATCGTGACCCAAGCTGAAGTTGTAGGCACAACCAAGTGAGCCACCCAGGCGCACTGAAACTATTTTAAAAATAACTAAATGGACATCCTGTAACTAACAACATATAGTATCTGAAACAGAAGACCACTGAATTGCTTAACAGAAAATTCGAAATGACATAAGACTTAGGACACTTGAAGATACCTCAATATGAATTACTCAAAGTAAAGAGAGAATAAGTAAATTAAAAAAAAAAAGAACAGATCTTCCAGGATCTGCAGGTCAATGTCAAACGTCTAATACACATGTAATTGGAGTTCCAGAAAGAGAGGAGAGAGAGGTAAATAGAGTAGAAGAAAGATTTCAAGGAACAATGGCTGAAAAAATCCCCAATACAGGGAAAGACATCAATGACACATTTCGGAAGCTCAGTTAACTCCAAAGAGGATAAATACAAAGAAAGCCACACCTAACTGTTCAACTACTGAGAGCCAAAATAATGATAAAAATTTATAAGCAGCCGGAATAAAAACGTATCACATTCAGAGGCATCAGGCCTCAAATGACTGCTCATTTCTCATCAGAAACAATGCAGTCCAGAAGACGTTCAAAGGGCTGTATGAGAATTTAAAAATCTGTGAACGCAGAATTCTGTACCCAGTGAAAGTATTCTTCAAGAACGAAAAGCAGGGACCCCTGGGGGGCTCAGTCGGTTAAGCGTCCGACTTCGGCTCAGGTCATGATCTCACGGTTTGTGAGTTCAAGCCCCAGGTCAGGCTCCGAGCTGTCAGCACAGAGCCTGCTTCGGATTCTGTGTGTCCCTCTCTCTCTGCCCCTCCTCCGCTTGCTCTCTGTCTCTCTGTTTTTCTTAAAAATAAATAAGCATTAAAAACGTTTTTAAAAAAAAGAATGAAAAAAAAAATGAAGACCTTTCAGTTAAGGCCTTCCAAACTCAGAACAATTCTACTGTCTTATCATCATTTTCTCCTTACAGATAAGGGACCTTGGTCCCTGAGAGGCAAGGCGCTTGCCCAAAGTCACACATGCAGTGGGGCCTCTGCAGTATGTCCTGGCGCCCACTCCACAGCGCCTCACAGTACCACTCAGCTACTGAGTGAGGCCTGCCCAGCCCCCCTCCCCACTACTGGTGGCGGCTCTGTCACCCGGCCAGGGGTGAAGAAAAGTCCCATGAAAGCCCGTGCTGCCTTTCCACTGGGACGCCCCACTTCCTTCTGCTGCAGCTCTGGGGAGTTCCCCGAATGGCAAGGCAGGGCTGGAAGAGGCGGCTTGGGCCACGGCACCAGGAGACACCTGTCACCTCCCTGGAAATGGGCACCACGCAGTCCCAGCAGGGGAAGCCCAGAGCCACCTGGTCAGGAAGCCAGAAAGCCATACCGTGGTCCAGTGCGGGCTCAGGGAGAGTCAGAGGTGGTGTTCGATGTGGCCAGACAAGCGACAAGGTCCACGTTGGGAGCTGGAGCCAGGGATGGTGTTGCGGATTGAACTGTGTCCCCAAAAAAGGTATGTTGAGGTCCTAACCTCCAGTGCCTGTGACCTTACTTGGATCATCTCTGGATCCATTTATTTGGATCAGGTTAAGAAGAGGTCATATAGGACTACGGTGGGCCCTAAACCCAATGACTGGTGTCCTAGTGAGAAGGTGATATGATTTCACGGGGACACACAGACACGCAGGGAGAAGGCCATAGGACAACACGGGCAGGGGCCCCTGGATCTCCAGGATACCCGCTGTGGCTGTCATCAAGAGGAAGATACTCCAGTCGCAGCCCTGGTGTCCACTAGCTGTGTGAGCTCAGCCAAATCACTCACCCTCTCTGAGCCCTGACTGCCACAACTGTCATCCCTGCAGGGCCGCAGTTCTCCCAGGGTTTATGTGAAATTCAAATGATTCTGTGGCCTGGCAAGTTCCCTGGAAGCTCTGGCAGAAGGCGGCAAACCTGCGGGGGAGATTAAGACGCTCGTCTCCGGGAACTCCTGCCCTGCTCGTCCATCACCGTCCGTCACCGTAAGTGCTGTCGACACCATTAACGATCCATCCCGTGTCGGGGCTCGCGGCAGAGGGGGGCCTCGGAAAGCCCAGCCTGATCCTTCTGATGGGAGCAATGCCTTTAATTAGCATTGTCAGGGGTGTCAAGCTGATGAGGGGGGAGGGGCGGGCAGAAAGAGGAGGGAAGAGGCACCCGCCTTCCGAGGAAGGAAGCGCAGGGAGAGGAAGGAGGCACCAGCCCCTGACGGGACTGGGTGAGCGGGCTACCCCCGCACCTTCTCTGGGCTCCCCTGGGAGGAGGGGGCCAGGCCGGCAAGGGGTAAGGAGACCAAGGAAGCTGGGTGCTCTGGGTCTGGGGAGCCCCACGCGGAAGGTGGAGAGGTAGCTTTGGGACGGGGAGGGGTGGGACCCGACAGGGCTCTGGAAACGGCAGCGTGGGGGTGGGGTTTGGAGGAGCGAGGAGGAGTGACAGCCTGGTGGCACTCATGGCTTCCCAGATGTACACCTGCCACAGGGACCCCTGCTCCACCACGAAACCCCAGGCCAGCCTGCTGGAGGACAGGGGGCAAGGGCGGCAGGGACAAGCCACTGCAGCGGAGGCCACGCCGGGCCAGTCTAGAGCCAGCCAGTCCCCAAACATGAGAGACAGCCCACAAGGACCAGCAGAGACACCTTCCTGACCACAACCACCACGAACGTGTGAGCGAGCACAGCCTCTACGCAAGAAACACCTTGCATAGACCCACAGCCTCAGGAGCAAAAATAAAGTCTTCTTGTTGGAAGCCGCTGAGTTCTGGGGATGCTTGTTACACAGCAGGGTCTGACCAGGACGTGGGGTCGCCAGGCAGAGCCGCGTCACGGCATCTTTAAGACAAAGAATGGCCACACACCCCGCTCTGCTCCGTAGATCACCTGTTTCTGGAGGCAGCGCAGTCACTTAAAAGGGAAGAGTTTCCTGATCAGAAACAGCTCTCCACCGCAGCCCAGGTTTTCAGGCCGGTGCGCGCTGCCTCCCCCACCGAGGGGCCTCATCTACACTGTGCTCTGACCACAGTGCTGTCCCTTCAGGTTCACCCGGACGACTCCGATGGTTCTCCAGGTCTCAACCCACGTGTGCCATCTCTGGGCCCTCCATGCTGACACCTGGTCCCTTTGGGTCCCGGTGGCCTGTGACGGTCCTTGGGGTGGGAGGCAGTGGGAGGCAGCAAGTCCCATCCCCTGAGACTCAGTTTCCTCCCTTGGAAAACAGGGATGACGTCAGCGGACTCACAGAGGCCCAATACGACAGCAATCAAAGGGAGGGGGAGCTCTGAGAACCCGGACAGCGTGTGGCTCTGAGAACCGGACCCAGGACCTGACCCCATGGACCAGGACAGGCCGTGGTGATAGTTAACCCTCTTGGTACTTCCAGGAGCTGTTCTAGCACTTTACACACAGAACTGAATCCTCTTAGCTCCCAAAGTTGCTGGAGTGATGCCATGGTCCCCATTGTACAGACGAAGAAACCGAGGCACAGAGAGGATTAATAACTTGCCGAAAGCTGCCCACCGGGTGTGTGCAGAGCCGGGACTTACTCCCAGGCAGGCAGGCTCCACGGTCCTTGAACTTGACCCCCAGCCCGGTGCTTCTCAAGATGTTTTAAAGGGGTCAAAAATGGGAGTGGGGGAGGGGGAGGACATTTCCGGGGAGAAAGCAGGTGCTGAGGGGAGGGTCCCCACCCACGTCTTCCCTCCCAAGCCTAGTGAGACCCTCGCAGAGCTCCAGAGTATGCTTCCTGAGGGCAGCGGACCCAGGCCCGAGACTGGGAAAGCCAGGTGTTGGGGTCTGGCTGTGCTCGGGACACATGGCCTGTGCCCATGTGATTCCTGGGGACAGGAGACAGCTGGCATCGGTCATCTTAGTCCTGTCTGCTGGCTTCCGAGAAGGGCAAGGACAAGGCAGGAGCATGGGGCCACTGCACCCGGGGCCAAGGAAAGCCACCGGATATGCAGCTGTGACTGCCTGGGTCAAGGGTTGCGTGAGACGTTTGGCAGTAAACTTCCAGAACACCCAGGAAAGGACCCACGAGAGAACCAGGCAGCTGTATCCACCTGCTAGGCCCACCCGGAGTGGAAAAAGTCCCCAGAAGTAGGAGGTCGCCAGTCCCCCTGGCGGCCCTCCCAGCGGGTAGGGGTCGGGGGTGGCAGGCAGAAGCTGTGAAGCCCGCCCCCCCCCCATCATGGTCGGCCTCCAGCCCCAGCAGGCTGCAGTGGGTGTGAGGAAGGGGAAATACCAAGTCTGGGTCGGCCTGTGGAACATCATCTGGGACAGGACTGTCCCTACCACATATGTGACAACAGGCTACTTAGTTCCTCGCGGGTAACCACGCAGGCCCAGACCCGTCCAAGGCCTCGTCCAGGGCAGGGAAGATGACGCCCTGACCAAGGTCTGATGGAGGGGTGGAGCCCCCACCACAGACTTGCTGAGCTCACCTCGCCCCCCTGCCCCCCACACCCGCGCTCCCCTGGGAGCGAGCCCCCAGCTCATGGGGGCTCCTGGCACCAACTGGGGGCCCCGATCGTGCTGTTGCTAAATTTCAGGCCCTGCGGCAGAAGCCGAGCCCTGTCCCCGAGCAGGTCTGTGAAAAGTCCCCTCCTGCAACCTGACCTCGGTGGGGCAGCTCCCCGGCTGCGGGCATAGGCCTGGCAGGAGAGCAGCTCACGTGGCTCGAGTAAAATGCAAAGGGGCCGGTGGAGGGCTGGGGGGGGACTTGTGCACTGGGTTCCAGCTGCCACCACCTCCCACCCGTGCAGCCCGGAGGCCCAGCACCCCAGGTTCTGCCTGCCAGGGGCCAGAGCTCACACACAGGGCAGGAAGGGGGCATCCAGCCCCAGCTGCCCGCAGGTGGGAGACGGGGCCAGCCTTGCTGCCCGTTGGAGTCACACAGGAGCTGCAGTCCCAGCCCACGGATGGGACACCCACCGCACACCTGGAATCAAGTCATCACCCTCTAAAATCACACCCCCTCCTGGGCAGGGGGCAAGAGGGGGTGGGGGATGGGAAGGACACGGGGCCAAGAGCCCCGAGGGCCAGGCGCCGTGCAGGGTGGCTCACTTCACCCTCTCCAGGTGAGTCCTGGACCCAGAGCCAGCCGGGGCAAAGGAAAGTGCGCCCACAGGGAGGCCCAAGGGGCGACAAGCAGCCGTAACCATTTAAACTCGGCTGAGCACTAATGAATTTTAAAGGCTGAAAAGTCATCCCGCCATCCCAGCGGCCTGCCCCAAGAGCTCCAGGTGCCACAGCATTGTGGGACCTCGAATTGCGGCCCTAAAATGCGCCTGCGGCCCCGTGGTCGGCCAGCCAGAGCCGGGGACGCCGGGAATGAGGGGCTCCAATCATGCCCTTGGGAGAGAGGGTGGGCCTGGGGGAGGGGCCGGGCACTGGGCCGGTGCAGTTACGGAATCACAGCGTGGTTACTCCGTGGGACAGACCAGCTGGGAGGTCTGCACTCAGATCCCAGGCTTACGAGCTGTGTGACCCCGGACGAGGCACTTCACCTCTCTGAGTCCATCTGGTCCCCCGTGAAACAAAGATGGCCACACACGCCTTCCAAGGCGGCTGAAAGGTTGAGCTGCCCATCACTTAGCGCGGGGCAGGCACCCCGTACAGGCGACTACCGTGCATTTAGTCACTCAAGAGAATGTTAGCTCCTGGGGAGTTATTAAGTTAGTGTTTAAAGGGAAACCGCGGCTACGGTTGATGCCTTTAATGTGGGCTGCTGGATAAGAGACTCAAAAAGAAGTACAGAGTTTCTGCTTGGGAGGAGGAGAAAGTTCTAGAAAGGGACAGTGGGGATGGTTGCACAACACCATAAATGTACTTAAAGCCACTGACCTGTACACTTGAGAAAGGCTAAAATGGTCAATTTTATCTTGTATATATTTTACAGGGAGAAATTTAGTTCTGGGGCATCTGGGGGGGCTCAGTCAGTTAAGCGTCCGACTTCGGCTCAGGTCATGATCTCGCAGCTCCGTGGGTTCAAGCCTCATGTCAGACTCTGTGTTGACGGTGAGGAGCCTGCTTGGGATTCTCTGTCTCCCTCTCTCTCTGCCCCTCCCCAGCCTGTTCTCTTTCTCTCTCACACACACACAAATAAATAAACATTTAAAAAAAAATTTTTTTTAATTTCTGTGCGGACAGCTCAGAGCCTGGAGGCTGCTTCAGATTCTGTGTCTCCCTCTCTCTCTCTGCCCCTCCCCTGCTCTGTCTCTCTCTCTCTCTCTCTCTCAAAAATAAACATTAAAAAAATTAAAAAATAAAAATAAAAAATAAAAAACGACATTTAATTTAAAAAAAACAGTAAGTGAGCACCTACTGTATCCCAGGCACTGTTGCATACACGGGGAACTCCGCAGGGTACTACGCTCCCCGCAGGACGCTCACTCTCTAGTGAAGGATGCAAAGAAGGAAATTTTCATAGACATATAGATTATTTTTCTGGGGAGGGGGTAAGAGCTACAATGAAAAATAAAAGTAAAGGGGATGGAAGAGGTGGGAGATGCTGTTTTAGTCGGGGAGGTCAGGGAAGACTTCCTGGAGGAGGGGCATTTGAGCAGAGACCCGCAGGAAGCCAGGGAGGCAGCCACACAAGTATTAGGGGGAGCGGCATGTGCAAAGGCCCTGAGAGGCGGGAGTCAGCTTGCTCTGCAGGTCAGCAAGGAGAACAGCGGGTGCATGAAGGTGAAAAGGACAGGAAGTGAGCTCAGTGGCAGGCCGGGCACAGGCCTGGCCACACGAGCGGCTCTCAGGAAAGAGTGGAGTGGTGGGGATGGCGGGAGCCCGCTTCACCCCTGCGGCTCACTTGCTCCCTTGTGCGGTGGCGCTCTGGTTCTGCAGCTGTGAGGAGACGCGCCCGCATCACGATGATTTCGTTGCCGCCGCTTTTATCTGAGCATTATAAAAACACAGCAGAATTCGCGTAACGTCAAGTTCACGCTTCGAACTGTACGCTTCGCTGGTTTTTAGTGGGTCCGCTGTGCTGTGCAGCCATCGCTGCTGCCTAGTTCCAGAACATTCCCATCACCCCGGAGAGAGCCCCCGGACCTGCCTGCCACTCCTGGCTCCCTGCCAACCACTCTGCCTGTGGCTTTGCCTCTTGGGGACACTTCCTGTAACTGGGACCGCGCAGTGTGTGGCCTTCTGTGTCTGGCTTCTCTCGCCTGGCAGGTGGTCAAGGTCCCTCCCCACGTGTAGCCTTCAGTCCTTTCTCGGCCGATAAGACTCCACTGTGAGTGTGATGTTCTTTAGGACAGGCCCCAGCAGGGCTCAGTGGGGGTTGGGCGCCGGTGAATGGCCCTGCACCCTGGGACCCCTGACCCACGGTGGCACCCAGCTCCGCCAGCTGGGGGACTGCCGTGGGAGCCAGAGCGAGGGTGGAATAGTACTGCCTTCCGTGGGTGCTCCCCGGGGGGCAGGGTCCAGGCAGGGCGGGGGCTGTGGCAGCTGGCCTCGGGACACAGTCAAGGTGAATGGGGCTCCGAGAACACCACCGGCTCCCTGCCTGCGTCCTCACAGCACAAGTTCCTGGAAAAACCCCACAGCACCATCACCTGGGCTGCTCTCCTGAAGACCAAGACTCCCAGGGCCCCGCCCAGCACCAGGGGATTGGAATCGTGGGTGCTGGAATCTGTTTTGACAGGTTCTCCTGTGGTGCGCCGAGATTTGAGAGCACCGCTGAGGCACTGGGAGGTCTGGGGGCAAGAGTCCCACTGCGCTGGGGCTGCCTGAGCCTCAGTTTCCCGATCTGTAAAGCAGGTACAATGCTGTCATCTCAGGGTTGGTCGTGAGGACTCGAGGCAACGTACACAAAAGTGCCCGACAGAAACCAGAAACTGCTCAAAAACTGGTAACTGCGATCGGCAGCGTGCTGTGTGGTTACACACGCAAGCCAATAGAACTGTCTGGATACTGAAAGGAAGCGCAGAGGGGAAAATTAACATGTGAGAGACAGGGGGGCTGAGGTGTGGTGACTTTGTTGTTGGGGGACCTGGTTATGAGCCCCACCTCCTGGCTGTCGCTGCACCCCTCTGAACCTCAGTTTCCCCATCTGTGCCCTGGTCATGTTAAGATCTGCCCGTGCTGGAGGGTTCTGGAAATGGCAGTGTGCTTTCCCAGGCCAGGATGACAAGCCGCGGCAGGAGAGGAGGGCGGTGGCCTGATGCAGACCCAGACTGACCACCAGTGTCTGGCCGGGCTGGTGGCCATGGCCCTCCCACACCTGGCGCCACGGGTCCCAGCCTCTCTGCTCACGCAGCCGGTCCCTCGCATCCCCGTGGGCAGATGGGCCACAGCAGGGGCCAAGGGGCCCTCGGACAAGGACACCCTTCAGGCCCCATCACATCAGTGTGTCCACCAGAGTCTGCTCCGGGGCCGGGGTGCGGGGCTCAGGAGCCGGACGCTGAGGTCATAGTTGGCACAGCCCACCGTCCCCTCTGCCCGCCTCTCCTGCCGCTGCCCTGGTCCCGGGCATCACTGCTTCTCTCCCGGAAAACGAGGGTCTCCTGCCTTTGTCTAGCACGGTCCACCCCGGCCAGGGGGCCCTTTGTGAAGCTGAAACCCCATCGCACCAGGACCCTCCCTAAAATCTTCAGTGGCTCCCCACTGCCTCACCTGACTCTCTCTCTCCCTCCCAACACATCCCCTACCCCTTAGCCAGCCCGGACTCTGTGTTTCCCCAAACAGGACCATTTATTTATTGAAGGAGTATTTACTGACCACCAACTAAGTACCAGACACACGCTAGGCAACAGGAAACCAGCAGTGGCCGAAATGGGCACCGAGCAGGCCGTCACGACTGGCCGGTGTCTGTCGGGGGAGGGGAGAACGCCCACAAACAGACAAAGCAAACACCACACGCTGTCCACGGCCCCTTCCCCCTCACTCGTGGCAAGGCCCCGTGGCCCAGCCTCTGGGTGACAGTGCAGCTCAGGGTGACAGTCTATTCCTGCTGCAGTGTGGCCAGGGTGGGGGGGGGGTAGGCAGTGCCTGGACACCCCCACAAAGGGGCTGGTGCAGCAGCTGCAGCCCTGGCATTGGGGGGCGCCCGCAGCCAGGTGAGGGCACGGCCTTGGCGGGCACAAGGGCAGGTCCCTGAGGCTCTGCACTGGCTGACGATGGCTGGCAACTCTGCCTCCTGAGATTGGTTTCCTCATCTGTAAAATGGGCACAGCCGTGCCTGTGCTGTGGGGCGCTGTGGGCAACGGCAAGCCTGGGGCCCGCTCGGTTGTGCTGCTGCTGCCGGTCCTCCCCGGGTCCCCATTCACTGGCCAGGAGCATCCTAAGGCCACTAGGCACCCCCGCCTGGCTCCCCCGGCTTTCCAGGGGGAGGAAATCACTCACTGGGAGCCCCCGCGGGCGGGGCGCTGGCCGGGAGCATTAACCGCCCCGCAGCCGTTGGACTTGGGGCCATTCTGCCACTTCCGTGTGGGGAGGCCTAGGCTCCGAGGGTGAACTGGTCCTTGTGCTGGGAGCAGGTGGCTTCTGTGTCACGCGGAGCCCAGGGGTGTGCTCCTGACACTGAAGTCCGGCAGGGCCAGCCCCAGGTCCCTTTGTCACGGGACGGCCATCCACCTCCAGGGACAGTGGCACTGCTGCACTCTCCCAGGCGGGCCCCGTGCCTCGTGCCTGCTGCCCTGCACCCCTTTCTACCCAGGGGTCCCTGAACCCATTATAGAGATGAGCAGACGGAGACACCCCCGGGCAGGTGTGAGCCCTGTGCTGCCCCATCTCCTGTGGGTTCTCGGGCTCCCTCCCCAGATTTCTCCTGGAGACAAGATCTTCCAGCCCAAGCACGCTACACCACAGCTGCTGGGTGGGTGCTATCTATGGGGCCAGCGTGGTGACTGCCCCTCAACTTTGGCATCACGGTCGCTGCAAACGTTTCACACCTAAGACCTTACCAAATGCTCGTGATGGCCTTCGGGGATGGCATTACTCTCCCCCACTTACAGATCGGGAAACCAAGGCCCCCGGGGGTGGGGTCAGTGCTGTGCTGGTAAACAGCTGACCACTGGCTCATCGGGGGGAGGGTGGGGGGAGCCAGAGGGCACACCCTGATTTGTGTGTTTGCTGAGCCGGAGACTTGGAGCCACTCACGGTTTGACAACTGGCTTGCAAAATTCCTAAAACATTTACCAACCAGCTCACCAACTTGCTGACACGAGGGCAGCTCCGGCACACCCCAGGGGGCACAGTCTCCCACGTCCGTGCCTGCACAGGCCCTGGATCCGGCCGAAGTCCTGGCCCGCAGCCCACTCAGCAGGACTGTCGCCGTGGCTCCCAAGTCCCCGCCCGGCCCAGCCCGGGATCACACACACCAGGACCAGGGCCCTCGCCGAGGACAGCCAGACCCCAGGGCTCCTTCTGGCTGTGAACACCGCAAAATGGGTAAATACTTACATCTGCTCAGAGAGCTGCAAGGGTTCAACCAGTGAATACATGTTCGTGTTAGAACAGGACCTAGAATGGCCGAAACAATCTTACAAAATAAAAAAGAAGAAAACCTGGAGCCCGTATCCAACCTGATTTCAAGACTTCCTATGAAGCTAAAGTAATCAGACCGCGTGCTACCAGTGAAAGGGCACATACAGAACAGAGAATCAGAAATGGAGCCACAAATCCGTGGTCAGTTAGGTTTCGTTAACGGCACCCAGGCAATTCGATGAGGAAACGGCAGTCTTCCCAATACATAAACAAACATATGGGGAAAAAATTTAACATCAACCCTTAATTTAATTTCTTAGACAAGGCATAAATAGCATAAATGGCAAAAGAAAAAAATGGATAAATTTGTACTTTATCAAAATTTAAAATTTTGCTCTTTGAAAGAAGCCAAAAGCCAAACCACAGAACGAGAGAAAATATTCACAATATGTACATCAAACAAAGCACCTGTACCCGGAGCGTATACAGACCTTGTAGAACTCAATAAGAAGACTGCAAACCGCTTAATGAAAAATGGGCAAAAGATCTGAACAGACACCTCCTAGAGCCAAATATAGGAATGGCCAGTAAACACGTGAAGAGATGCTCAACCTCACTGGTCACCAGGGAGATGCGCATTTAAATCCCCACGAGACACCTGTGCACACCCATCCTAAGGGCTAAAATTAAAAAGACTGAGAATACTATGGTGTGGCAAGGATGTCACACGCTGGAAATCCTGACCCCCGGTGGAGACGCACGGCGATATCGGCCCTCTGGGAGACAGCGGTGCCGTTTCTTATAGAGTTCAGCATTTGCCTTTCATGGGACCCAGCCAGCTCTGGTCACCAGGGACCACAAAGCCGTTGAACACAAAGACTTGCACATATGTGTTCGTAGCGGCTTTATCCACAGCAGCTCAAAGCTGGAAACAACCTAAATATCCAGCAGCAGGTGAACGCAGAAATAAATTGTGGTGTATCCATACGCGGGATGCTACTTAGCAGTTAAAGAGGACGTGCCAGTGACATATGCCACAGGGATGAATCTCGGAAGAATTATGCCAAGTACAAGAAGACAGAAGGGGGCGCCTGGGCGGCTCAGCTGATAAAGCGTCCACTTCGGCTCAGGTCATGATCCCACGGGCTGCGAGTTCGCGCCCCGCGTCGGGCTCTGTGCTGACAGCTCAGAGCCTGGAGCTGCTTCCGATTTCTGTGTCTCCCTCTCTCTCTGCCCCTCCCCCACTCTCTCTCTCTCTCTCTCTCTCTCTCTCTCTCTCTCTCTCTCAAACTAAACATTGAAAAAAAATTTTAAGCCACATTAAAGAGTATGCAGTGCATTTATACGAAGCTCCAGAAAAAAAAATTAATAGACAGTGTCAGAAGGCAAATCAGTGGTCACTGGGGGCACAGGGCACAGCCAAGGAGAGACCGAGCAAAAGAACAAGGAACCTTTTGGGGGTGATGGAAAGGTACTGAATCCTAATTACGGCGGCAGTTTCCTAAGTGTATACAGCTGTCAAAACGCTGGGACTGTACGCTGTAAGTAGGCGCCGTTTACTGCCCTTGATAACATTGCATCTAGGTTTTTGTTTGGGGAAAAGGGGGAAAAACAGCCACCACTTCAGCCCCCTACCCTCTTCCGAAGCCTCCAGCAAATGCCGATTTCAGACCCTAAGGGCTCTACCACCTGAGTAATTACATTAAGGGAAACAATCATTTGGGGCATTTTTCATCAGCTGAGATCATTCCTATTTATCAAGCTGCTAATTCATCCCGATTTATCCAGGGGGGTCGGACCCACCCTGGCCGGGGCATGAGAAATGCCTTGTGCCAAGCGCCGGGTAGAGTCTCATTAATTGCATGTTGAATTAATTAATAATCATCCAGGCGCACAGAGCGCGTCCAGTGGTGACAGGAAGCCAGAAGGCAGCGTGGGCAGCCTGAGCTGACCCCAGGAGAAGCCCAAGGCGTGCCCCTCCATGGACAAAGGCTTTCCCAGGATATCCTCAGATGCTGAGGCGTGGACCAGCAAACGAAGGCAGAGTCAGGACCATTCTGATGGGACATGGGGGGTTGGGGTGGGCAATGCAGCAGCGAAGCTTGAAAATCAGTGAGCAGCCGCTCTGGGGTCAAAGGCAGGCTTCCCCCAGAAATGCCCCGTCCAGATGGATGACAGAAGTCTGCAGCTGGATGACACTGCTGGGGACAGGTGAGCCAGAGGATGGGGGTCTGAAGGCAAGCCAGTCGCTGCTGGTGTCTTCCTCCCAGGTCACCTCCAGTGGGACACTGTCAGGGCTCGACGATCCTAAGCTTTCTTGTCAATGGAGGAAGTGACCTGGGGGTGACACGCTTTCCCTTCTGCCTTCATCCGGAGCTTCATCAATCACCCCAATCGGCAGTTCTCAGATGTGGTCCGAGTTCGCCGGCGGCTCCTGGGGTCCTGTCTTTCCACCTACGGACCTGCGCAAAGCCGGATCCCAGCTACGGACCTGCCCGAAGCCAGATCCTGGCTACGGACCTGCACCAGATCCCAGCTACGGACCTGCGCGAAGCCGGATCCGGACTACGGACCTGCACCAGATCCCGGCTACGGACCTGCGCGAAGCTGGATCCCGGCTACTGACATGTACCAGACCCGGCTACGGACCTGCACCAGATCCCGGCTACGGACCTGCACCAGATCCCGGCTACAGACATGTACCAGATCCCGGCTACAGACCTGCGCGAAGCCGGATCCCGGCTACAGACATGTACCAGACCCGGCTACGGACCTGCACCAGATCCCGGCTACAGACATGTACCAGATCCCGGCTACAGACCTGCGCAAAGCCGGATCCCGGCTACAGACATGTACCAGACCCGGCTACAGACCTGCACCAGATCCCGGCTACGGACATGTACCAGACCCGGCTACGGACCTGCACCAGATCCCGGCTACGGACCTGCGTGAAGCCGGATCCGGGCCACGGACCTGCACCAGATCCCGGCTACGGACCTGCACGAAGCCCGATCCCGGCTACGGATCTGCGCTAAGCTGGACGTTCTACCATTTCAGCCAGACAACAGATCACAACAGGCTGGAAGCAGGTGCGAGAATCCTGCCATCATCTAGAAAGTCAGACATTAAAGAGATTTACAAAAATGCTACTCGTCTCGTGAAGGTTTCTTTGTTTTGTAAAACAGTAATTTTCCAGAAAAAATATTATTTATGTTAACATATAACGGGCCTTTTTTAAATATTTACTTTTTTTTGAGAGAGAGGGGGATGAGGGAGGGGCAGAGAGAAAGGGAGACACAGAATCCGAAGCAGGTTCCAGGCTCCCAGGTGTCAGCACAGAGCCCGACATGGGGCTCGAACCCACAAACCACGAGACCATGACCTGAGCTGAAGTCGGATGCTTAACCGACTGAGCCCCCCAGGCGCCCCTCAGGTTGAATTTCTAACTAGTAACTACCAATGGCTATAGCCCACCCACGCAGAAGCTCTTAGGGATCGACAATAATTTTTTAGGTGTAAAGGGTTCCTAACACCAAAAAGGTTAACAAGCACCACCCTCAAAGTATGGTGGGCAATTTGGGTATTTGATCTATTAATGTGTCTACTGATTCAAGCAACGTTCCTTAGTCCTTAGAGCTATTGGGTCCATCAAGGACTCTCCCATGTCCCTAGGCTGGTGCCATCTGCCAAGGTGCTCAGAGCCAGATGGAGACAGGTGAGCCAATCAGACTGCAAGAGCTGACATCCCCAAAACCGAGCTAAAGCTCACACGGGCAGGCTTGCTGCTCCCGTCTCTGACGAGGCCCTGCCTCTGCGCACAGGTTGTGGTGGTCGAGGGAGCACAGGAGGAGAGCTGAGCCAGGAGGGGCCAAGAGAATGACTCAAGGGGGAAAAAGATCTCAGCTCGTGTCTGTGGTGTGTCCAGTGCCCATTTTGGCCAAATGGTGCATGGCTGGAGGCTACAATCAATATCTGGCCAAAGGCAAATATTGATACCACAGAAAGAACTAGATTATGAGAATAAATCCGAAATTGTATTCAACATTTGAATTATTAATGCTTTTTTAATATTCGTTTACTTTTGAGAGAGAGAGACAGAGAGAGAGAGTGAGCAGGGGAGGGTTAGAGAGAGAGGGAGACAAAGAACCGGAAGCAGGCTCCAGGCTCTGAGCTGTCAGCACAGAGCCCGACGCAGGGCTCGAGCCCACGAACCGTGAGATCATGACCTGAGCCGAAGTCAGACACTTAACCGGCTGAGCCGTCCAGGCGCCCCTGAAATCATTAATCTTATTGGAAATATTAGCATACTAATTATTCGGTTCACCTGTCCTAGAAAAAAAATCGGTGAGGGTGACGACTTTTCTCTCCATCTCCTGGACTCTCTCCATCTCCGCAGCTGATGATAAGGATGCGGTTTCACAGATGGACAGTTTGGCCAATGTTTAAGGAAGGTGCTTCGAGATCTTCCGGGCGCAGCCTTCAGAACGCCTCCCTCCACCGGACGCTTAATACTTCTGCACGCGCTTGCCTAGTGAGTAGTTACGCACAATGACTACCACAGCGAGCGTGGGGGATCCCGACCACTCGTCCCCAACGGGTCACAGATGACAGGGACGCAGCTAGTTGGCCTTCAGAGACCAAAGGCAAGGCCATCCGTGCAACAGCATCTTGGGGCTCTGCCTAACGCAGAGCTTGAGGCTTGAGGGCTCCAGTCTCCGACGTGGGATCCATGAGCCGGACAGTCTCCCGTCATATCGTGACTTTATCCAAGCGGCTCCAGGAGCCACAACCACACAGCAGGGACACAGATCAGCTCCAAAATGCCCCAGCTATGAGCTCACAAAGTCACAAGCAAGACCGGGGATCACGCCCTGTCTTCCTGCTGCTCAAACAGCAGAGTCTAGGAGGGTGAGCCCCCCACCTGGACGTGGCAGTGGAGGGTGCTTAAGAGAGTGTTAGGGAGATGACAACTATAGGTGCCACTTAAGTGCGCATGGCAGCCAGACACAGCACTGGAAGCTTACGTACTTCAGGGGCTGGAGCAGAATAGTCAATGGCCCCAATATCACAGCCAGAGGACCCAGGCTCAGACCCTGGCTCTGTCACACACTAGCTGGGTGACTTTGGGCCAGTTGCTCAATGTCCGCGTGTCTTGATGTCCTCATTTATACATCAGGGTTAATGATACGGTAGGTGTCAAGTTCCTCATGGCGCTGGGGGGAGGACAAACAGTGACACGCTTGGAACGCTGCCTGGGGTGTAGCTGTCCTTGGCCTGACCATGTCCTCCAACCCGCCAGCCACACAGGAAGTGAGCGCAGACTGTGGGCACCACTTTACGCAGGAGAAAAGCCACACTGGAGGCTGAAGTGCCCTGTCCAAGGTCCTATGGCAGGTACGACCGGGTGTCACGCACACACCTGCCTGACCCCAAGCCCTCTGCACTTTGCACTTTTCATGGAAGCCCTTCCTGTTTCAATGAATCAAAAAGAAGCTCCTTGGGGCGCCTGCGTGGCTCAGTCGGTTAAACGTCCGACTTCGGCTCAGGTCATGATCGCACAGTCCATGAGTTCGAGCCCCGTGTCGGGCTCTGTGCTGACCGCTCGGAGCCTGGAGCCTGCTTCGGATTCTGTGTCTCCCTCTCTCTCTCTGCCCCTCCCCTGCTCTCACTCTGTTTCTCTCTCTCAAAAATAAAATTTAAAAAAAATTAAAAAAAAGAAGCTCCCCTTTGCCATTTTTTAAACATTTATTTATTTATTTAATTTTCTGAGAGAGAGACAGAGAGAGAATCCCAAGCAGGCTCCACGCTGTCAGCATGGAGCCTTATGCAGGGCTGGATTCCACAGTTCCTGAGATCATGACCTGAGCCAGAACCAAGAGTCGGATGCTTAACCGACTGAGCCCCCCAGGCACCCCTCCTCTTGGCTATTTTAAACCCAAGAGAGAAAGTACGATGAACTCGTAGGGGCTCTACCCCTTCCCAGTCACATGTCCTCAGTGTTCTCATCTGCAAAATGGGCACAGTGTTACCTGGCCGCTCTCCCTTCCTTCCCTCCTTGCCTTTCCCTTTTTTCCTCACCCCCTCCCTCCGTTACGGCAGACATGCTCTGCACCACCGCACTAGGCCAGTAGTGACTCAGACATGGAGGCCTTGGGAGCTCCCAGTCCCATTGGGGAGTCACGGAGATAAACAGGTACCACATGGTGTGGCCAGTGCATCAACGGAGAAAGACCTGGGCACCGTGAGGATTCCGGAAGAATCAAGAATGGCTTCCTGGAGAAGGTGGTGCTGAAGCTGGCTCCGGTAAGGTCGGTAGGAACAGAAACCCTGCCGGCGGGGAGGCATTCGGGGCGGACGGGGGCATGCCCGTGGGGTCCCCTGTCCCGTGGAGGACGGCAGCAGGGAGGGGAGCCAGCCACGGCCCTCGAAAGCCATCTCCCTGCGAGGCCCTGAACGGCCCGCCGAGAAAGATGCGCTCAGTCGAGGAAATCCGCGCGTCCTCTCGCTGTCTCCCGACTACCTCGCACCTTCTAGGACCAGCTGGTAAATCAGGAGGCGGAGGGGCTGTAAATTCGACCGAGGCCGGGAGGAGCCACTCCGGGCTAATTGGAACCACAGAGCAGTTTGAGGGGCTCAATTACCACTCTCGGCAGGAAACGCCTCCCCACCTCTGTGGGGTGATGGAGTCCTCGGGGACATCACCGGCGGGCGAGGTGTGAAAAGGACGCGGGGTCCAGAGCAATTCTGTCTCGCTTAAGCGGGCGGATTGTTCATCCGAGGGGTCAGAGCCTCAGAGACAGAGACTCGGGAGCTGGTTTGGAGACAGGAATAGAAAGAAGGACACCGCTCTCCTCCTCCCCTCCTGCCGCTCCCCAGTGTTTTATTTAATTTCAAAAACTACAAGATTCGCCAAATCACCGCGCTGTTTCCGAGCGTGTGCAGTTTAGCAGACACGCTGGGCAGAGAGGAGGCTGCTGGCTGGGCCGGGCTTCCTGGAAGTTGTCACTGCCACCGCTCAGGGCGCACGCCGGCCCCCTCTCTGGGCACCGGAGCTATTCCCCTGGCAAGGGTATTTAGCCCTGGGGCTTAGCCATATGACCGCCGGTTATTTGAGAGCGTTACCCTCTGCCAGTCCACCCCACGACTGTCACAAGGGAGAGGAGCACTGGAGTGCCCTCGAGGGCCCCCACTCCCTCCCAAGCCTGCCAGCACCTGGCTGTTCGAGGACCTCGGATCTGGTGCTTGGCCTCTCAGGGCCTCGGTCTGCTCATCTGTAAAGTGGGCAGTGGTAGCTGGATCAGGAAATCGGAACTTCTGCAACTCTGTCAGTTCCCCACATCCCCAGAGATTGGAGAGACGGGACGCGCCCAGGGAAATTTCAGATAAACCACCACTCAGTTTTTACTCTGAGCATATCCCAAATATTACATGGGACGTACTTATCCTAAAAGAAAGTGTTCCCCGAAATCCAATTTAATTGGGCAAGCTTTTTAGTGGCTAATTCTGGCAAGCCGCTCAGGCACACGACTTACTCTAAACAGACTTCTCGGCGATTCTAACATGGTGGGAGGAGGAGGGGGCAAGGGCGGGGAGGTACAGGCTGCGCATCCCATCAGAACTCTCCAGATCAGTCTGTCTGAGAATCACCAAGGCAAGAAAAGCAAGTGCCACGATTTTTGCGCGGTAACTGCCGCCCGGATACGCAGCTGTGCCACCTTGCATCTCTGGCGACAGCCTGGCGAGGTGGGGAGGGGGGGTTCTTGCTTGGCTGTCGTAAAGACGAGAAAAGGGAGACCCAGAAGCGTGGAGGGACTTGCCTGGGGTTCATGCAGCCGGGCCAAGGCCACCCGGTGCTCCGGGAACAGGGCCCCTTCCCTGAAGGACTCCCTGACCACATGTACCACCCAGACCCCGGGCTGAGCTCTGGCCTCTGCCGGTGTCCCCAGTCTGTGACTCTCAGAGCCTCTCGTCCAAGCTGCCTCTCCTCATCCCTTTCACCTCGAGTCCGGTCAGCTGACAATTTACCGACGGCCTGCCACTCTCCAGCAGGGAGGTCAGGCCTGTGCGGGCCTCCCCAGGGTATGCATCCGTCGCTGGTTAACACGGTGACTAAGGTTGGTTAGCTCCCACAGCATGTCTGGCCCTGCCTTAGGAACGCATCTACACCACATCGCTGACCCTCCCACACCTCCTCTAAGGTAACTATTTTTATACCCATTTCTCAGATGGGGAAGCTGAGAGCTCAGAGCGGTTAAACGGCAGGGCTAAGCGGCAGAGCGGGGACCAGAAACCAGGTGTGGCATCCCAGCTCCTGCTCCCACCCAGAAGTTCCATCTCCACCTCCCCCAGAGGACTGGGGCCCCTGACACTGCCCCCCGACCCTGCCCCCTGACCCTGCCCGTCCACAAAGCATGTTGCAGATTTAAGGTGCGTTTGCTTGCTGCGTTTGGTTGAACGTTTGTAACCGCAATCGCGAAGCACCCAGGCAGCGTGCTGGCCACCCTAAGACAAAGGAGCTGAGACTCGGGGGGACGACCTTCAGCTCCCCACGGAACAGGTTTCCAACACGCGGGTGCATCCGTGATCCCCCGAGGGGCTTGTTAGATGATGGACCCTGACATTTCTGGGTTGGGGAATCTGTATTTGACAGGCTCCGCGGGGGAGGCTACGGGGAGCGTGAGGGCAGGTAGGTTTGCAAAAGTGAGATGGGTTCAGGGCGCGGGGTGACTGTGATGGAGGGTAAGAGATGCAGTGGGCAGACCAGGCGAGTGGGGGTCCCCTGTGTGCTGAGAGGCAGGCAGGGGGGTGCCATCGGGAGAACCAGATGGGTTCATGGTGGGGAAGTGCTTAGAAGAGCGTCTAGCACAGAACGGATGGTGCAATACGCATCAGGGCGCGCAAGGGTGGGGGGGTATTTCCGCGACCTCCTTCGATTCTCGAAGCGGCTCTGGAAGACCGTTGCTATTCCATGGGTCTCCCCACGGGGAAAGCATTAAGGGGCTCCCCCCAAGTAGAGGAGCTGGGTCAGGTCAGCTGGGCGGCTGAAGACGACCCCACCGCCCTTCTTCCCTGTCCCCGGGCAGCTCGGCCAATCCCCACCTCCCCCGTTGTGAAAGAAAGTGTGGCCCTCAGAATCGGTCCAACAGATGAGTGGATGAATAAATGGATGAGCCCCTGGATGAATGGGGAGGGATGAAGGGATGGATGAATGAGTGCACGGCACAGGGAGAGGGAACCTTCCCTTCCAGCTCAAAGGCAGAACGAAGATCCCCAATTTAATGGCAGGGAAGGGACCCCCAAGGGCAACCCCAAGCCGGCAGTAACACAAGCACTGTCATTACTGTTTACGGTTTCCTGGGCCCATTAGCAAATCCCCCAGGCTCCTGGGGGGGGGGGGCGATTAGATCAGGGGGAGGGGCCACACGGGAGGGTCCGGGTCTGGGAAGCATCCAGTCTTGAATCCAGACGCAACAACATCAAGGAAAGCTCATTTGCAAACCCAAATTAGTGCCATCCTGACGATCATATACAAGAAAGATGGGCACATAAAGTGAGCCCTGAACAGGCATGACCACGGGTAACGGCGTCACGAGGCGCCGGGAGAGCCCATAAAGAAAGGTTTTTGTCACCGAAACCCACGTGGTGACTTATAGACTCAGCTTAACTCTTTGTGTTTGTATCCTGGCAGGGGTCTCTTTTCCTCTTACTTTATCAATTATCATCCTCGTTAATAATATAAAGGTGTACAATATGGAAATAAATATACAACCACGATAATCACAATTACGATGAGATTCAGCATTTATTAAGTGCTTGGGCTGAGCCCGGCCCTATTCAGAGCGTGTGACAGGCACTGCTGCATCTATTTTTGAACAATGCGAGACATTCTTGCCTTTCTATTGTCTTGCAGTTTGTCTTTCTGGATGCATCTGACCTACTTGTGTATCCAATTCACTCCTGTCCAGTCCTGGCCAAAGCGATCTGAAGCCACCGTGGACCAGCACGTTCCACGGCACCGGCAGGTGCTTTCAGGTATTAATTAGTGTACCTTTCGCAGCCCAGTGCTGTAGGCATCTCACAGCCTAGAAGAAGAAAGCCCCGTCTCCGCCTCCTCCCTTCTTCATCCATACGGCCAAACCCCGATGTTTCCCTGTGGCGTGCTGAATGGTGACCCTGCAAGACACGTGTCCACGTTGTAACCCCTAGAGCCTGAACGTGTGGCTTTCATTATAAAGAGAGTCTTTGGGGACATAATAAAATTAAGGATCTTGAGATGAGATCATCCCAGATTATCCAAGTGGACCCTAAATCCAATGACAAGTGTCCTTGTAAGAGACACAGAGAGACACAATCCCATGACATAAAGGAGGCAGAGGGGGCGCTTGGGTGGCTCAGTCGGTTAAGCATCCGACTTTGGCTCAGGTCATGATCTCATCTTTCGTGGGTTCGAGCCCCACGTCGGGCTCTGCGGTGACAGCTCGGAGCCTGTGTCTCCCTCTCTGCCCCTCCCCCACTCATGCTCTGTCTCTGTCTCTCAAAAATGAATAAATGTTAAAAAAAATTTTTAAATAAATAAAGGAGGCAGAAATTGGGGTGATGTGGCCATAAGCTATGCATGCCTCCAGAGACTGGAAGAAGCAAAGGACCCTTCCCCAGAGTCCCCAGAGGGAGTGTGGACCCTCCCAATATCCTGAATTTAGCCATCTGGCCAGCAGGACTGTCCCAGAATAAATCTCTGTTGCTTTAAGCCGCTGTTTGTGGTAATAAATTGGGGCAGCCCCAGAAAACTAATACGCTTGCTAATGGGAAATGAGGGGCTCCCGGACCGGCCAACAAAGACCCAGAAAAAATCAGGACACAGGGAGTCAGTCAGGATGGACGGACCTAATCCTCCAAAACTCCAACAGATTTTATGAGCATTTATTGCTAGACACGCAGCATTGTGAAGGCAAACACTCTTAGCCAATGGGCTGAAAAGTCCTTAAACTATTTTAAGCTATTCAAAAGTGGGTAAAAATACAATCAACAGGATATAAAAGATAGAATGCAAAGTCAGCAGGTGGAGCTGCACGGCCCAGGGCAGTGGCCACCGGCCACATGTGGCCACTGAGGCTAGCCCGAGCTGAGCTGCACTGTGAGCGTAAAACACACAACAGATTTCAAAGAGTTAGCGAAAAACAGAATGTGAAACATCTCAATAATTTTTATGCTGATTATATGGTGATCATGTTTTGGATCCGTAAATTAATTATTAAAATTAATTGCACCTATTTCGTTTTACTTGTGTAATGTGGCTTCTAGAAAATCCGAAATTACATGTGTGGCTCCATTACTCGTGTGGCTGGAAATCTGGTGATTATTGGGAATTTAAAAATTGCCCTTTGGTTGGTGAAAAAAACACTTTAAATGGCAGAAGAGAGGAGGATCCCAAAACAATGCAACAAACGCCAAAGGAGTCAAACTGTCAGAAGCAAGGATTTCTCACTGTCCCTTACCCACCACCAGGCACATGGAAGGATCTTTACCTCGTGACCACACCTCCACGCTGCCCTCCGCTGATTGGATCTAGAGGTAGACAACCCCCCCTTGAAGGCAGCCAATCACCAGGCTGCCCCGGAGAGCTGAGCCAATCACATTGCTCCCGCCTGAAAGCAGCGGCGGGTTCCGGAAGTGTAAGGTTGCAGGACTCCTAAGCCGGGGGCGAGAGACGCGCAAACAATCCGGAGCTGAGCGTGACAGTTAAAACGACAGTGGTTACGAATGCAGATTCCTTGGCCCTGGCCCCAGACCGTCTGGGTGGGACCTGGGAAGCTGTGTTTTAAACCGGCCCCTGAGTGTGTCGGCCACAGAGGTCCGCGGGTCACACTGAGAAACCCCAGGGGCAAAGGTTGCAGAGGTCGGTGGACAGAGAAGAGGCTGGAACAGACCAGGGGCGGCTGCCTTGGGTCCAGTTCAAGGGGCCTGAGCCAGCCAGGAGCATCCCTGTCTCAGGGGCCCCCGGGCACCCTCACCACAAAACCCGGGCCAGCGTGGTTCTCAGAACTTCCTGGAAAACTGGCCGGTGGGCACCAGGCTCTCGGCCCTCTGACTTGAGCAGATGGATCTAGAACGCCCTTCCTGACTTGCACTTGGCACCTATTTGGTTGAAGCTCTACTTCACCTCCACCTGACGTCCTAGCTGGTTCCAGAGTTTGGGGCAATCGGTTCTCCGGAAGCAGAGTTTATGCGAGGAGCCACCCTGGTGTCATCTAAACGTGTCCCTCAGATGCCCTCAAACAGCCACCAGCATGCCTGCTTGGAACTGGGCTTCCGAGGGGCGCCTGGGTGGGTGGCCCAGTCAGTCAAGCGTCCAACTTCGGCTCAGGACATAATACCGCGGCTCGTGGGTTCGAGCCCCGCATCGGGCTCTGTGCTGACAGCTCGGAACCTGGAGCTGCTTCCGATTCAGTCTCCCTCTCTCTCTGCCCCTCTTCTGCTCACGCTGTCTCTCAAAAATATAACCATTAAAAAAAAAAATGTTTGTTTCTTTTTTAAAGAACCAGGCTTCCGAGCCCAGGGCCACTTTCGGTGGGTCCCAATGCAGGGGCCCGCCTGGCGGCCTCGCGCAGCTAATGAAGCCGCGTGTAACTGTAATTACACCAGCTCACGGGCCTGTGCAGCGTGTTCACACCGGGCCTAATGAAGCGTCCCATGTTCTACAAACCTTGCTGTGTGATTTAATTAACCCTCGGCCCCGGGTGTGCCCCAGTCACCCACTGCGAAGGAGGGGACCACAGCCGGACTCGGGGAGCAGCGGCAGGGACTGCGTAGCTGGGGGTGTGCCCTAGAAGGAGGTCCGGGACCGGGAGAGGGGGATGAAACCCAGCCCTGCCACTTCCCACCCGAGTGAGCCTGAGCAAGTGGCCTTCCTGAAACACTTACCCAGGATCAGAGTCCTTTGCATAACACTGATCATCGGATCCTCGAAAGAGCCCGAACAGCTGGGACTAGTATTACTCCCGTTTTGATGAGGAGGAGACCGAAGGTCAGAGAGGGCAAGTAAGGATGCCTGCAGTCGCACAGCCCGGAAGGGGCGGGGCCAGGATTCCAGCCCTGGCTGGCTGTGCCCCCCCGTCCAGCGCTGGCGTGTGAGCCTGGAGTGCGGCAAGGAGGAGCGGGAGAGAGGGTCCCCGTCTCCCTGCCCTTCCTCCCTTCCTCCCAGCTGTCCTCCCCTGCACCCGTGCTCCACACAACTTCTGCGTCTCCCTAAACCGACCGCATTCTGGAAGTTTGCAAATCGGCGTCTCTTCTCCACCTGGACTGTTCGGACAGCCCTCTGTCCCGGTGGCTCTGCCATTTACCCTGGTTACTTAACATTCATGGTGCCTCAGCTTCCTCATCTGGGAAATGGGGACAATAATAACTCCAGGGCTTGTTCTGAGGATTAAACGAGTTACAAGTTGAACATGACTTAGAACAGTGCCCGGCAAACACCAAGCGCTCTTTGCCCCCCGTGGGTGGAGGACCCTGGCTGGCTTCTCCGCCCACCGAAGCCTTGTTTCCTGTAACGACCGGGAAAGCTGACTCAGGTCTCCACTGCAGGGTGTTCCGTGACCCACATTTGTTAAATGTAGACACCCCAACAGTCCTCCTGTTGGCGGGTGGAGACAGCAAGGCCCTGAGGAGGGGAGTGACTGGTGCAACATCACGGCCGGCAGGAGGCAGAGCCGGGCTCCCACTCGGGACCCCCCAGCTCCCAACCACCACCGCCCCGAGGCCCCCGCTGACTCCCTCCGCTTGCTCCCGCGCCTGCCTTCCACCCCCTTCATCAGAACCAGAGAATCTCCTATTCTAGAGTCTCCAGCTGATGCCACGTTGCCAGTCGATGGCCAGAAACGGATCGATGAGGCCCCAGCCTACCGAACGCGCTCTGGACAACGCCACAGAGGCTGCGTGCGCCTGCGTGTGGATATGGTGTGTGTTTTGATAGACCCCGACTCGAAGAAACAAAATACCGCCTAGTGTTTCTTGATCCTGCTCCCGGCCGGAGCCAGCACCGGTCTGAGCTGGGAAGTCACTCGGCTGGAGCCAGGGCAGGCCGAGGATTTATTCAGAAGTGCTCTGTGCTACTCTCCAGCGGTCGGGGGCGGGTTCCCCGGAGACCTGGGCTGCGTGCCCTGGCCACGTGCATGGTGGGCTTTCCGGTGGAAATGAACGACACAGGCAGCTCTGGTCTCTGCTGGGGTGAGGGCAGCCGGACCGAAAGCGGGAGAGCGTGGGGGCGCAGCAGGCAAAGCGGCCGTCCCTTTTACGCTCAACGGAGGCCACCGGCGCGCACCGTTTACACGGAGTCAGTACCAGGCTCTCATTTCAAAGAGCCTTGCAAAGGGGACAGGTTTCTTCCCATTGTACAGACGGGGAAGCTGAGGCTCAGAGAAGCGAGAAAGAAGAGAAAGGAACTGCCGGTGAGCTACTGGGGCGTTCACGAGGCCCCGCGCTGGGTGCTACCTAACACGAGGCGCGGTGCGGAGCGAGGACCAGGGAATGGAGACCCCAGGGCAAACTGCTGCTGCTTCCCTGATCCTGTGCAACCTCGGCCCAGCCACCTAACCCCTCTGAGCCTCATCTGAAGGCCCCGATAAAAGCACTTCCTGCCCAGAGGTGCCTGTGGTGCTGTCCGTGCTGCCGGCTTCCTGCTCCAGCCTGCTGCCCCGGACTCCGGGAGCGAAGGGCCCCTCTCCCGGGTGGCCAAAGGAACCACCTCGCCCAGGCTCACAATGACGGGGTGGGCAGCGACGGCAACAGGTGCGCGGGACAGGGCCAAGAGACGCCAGGGCGATGGCACAGGGCTGACGGATGACAGCCACACGCCCCCGGCCACGTGCTCAAGGACAGGCCGCATTCCCCAGCTCAGAGGTGGACGTGCAGGACGCGTGGGCCCAAACCCGCCAGCGGGCGTGTGCCACGGCGGCCAAGGACGCATCTCAAGGCCAGACCTCCAGCGGCTTAAATCCGCATGCACTGGGCAGATGCTCAGTATCTTATTTTAAATGTTTTTTTATGTTTTTTATTTATTTTTGAGAGACAGAGAGAGACAGTGTGAGCAGGGGAGGGTCAGAGAGAGCAGGAGACACAGAATCAGAAGCAGGCTCCAGGCTCGGAGCTGTCAGCCCAGAGAGCCTGACGCGGGGCTCGAACCCACGAACCGTGAGATCGTGACCTGAGCCGAAGCCGGACGCTCAACCGACTGAGCCCCCCGGGCGCCCCTCAGTATCTTATTTTAAAGGCAAATGTGTGCCTGCTTTGCCGTTTCTGTTAAGACACAAGAACAAAAGGTCCCTTGATACGCTTGCCCGGCCGAGGCTCCAAGCATGTGTGGACCCGGGTGGCGGTCACGCTTCGGAAAGCACGTCTGTGCCCTGGATCCTGTGCCCAGGCCGGGCAGACGCCAAGGGCACTGAAGAGCTTCGGACACACAGGCGGGCACCTGAAGGTCATCCAGTCCAGCCCTCTCTGGTGTCCTCTCTCCAGCGCCCTCCCCCCCAGTAGACCTCCAGCGGACTCTCATATCCCCCAAGACGGGGATCTGACCACCTCCTTGTAGGACCCGTTCCGACTTAAGATGGCTGTGGTGGAACATACTTCCCCCAAGTTCCCCTACGGGCTCCCCCTTTGCATCCCGCACAGGGCACCCAGCTCCGGTACCCACGGGACGGGTGAGAGGGACGGCAGGTTCAGTTTTTTGTTCCAATCCCTGCCTGTCACATTCGGTCTTTCCATTTGGCTTTCTGACCAGCAAGGGAAGCACACTATGCCTGGGACTGAGCCCACCCTCTTCCAAAACAAACCCACTCCTCCCCCATGGCCACCCATCAGCCCCGCCTCAGAGCCAGAGTCCGCCCAGGGTCTCTCCTACCTTCCCCGCGATAACACGCTGACCAGGAGACCCTCATCACCGGGCTGCCGTGTGCCCGGCCCTGGGCTGGGTGCTTTACACACACACAACACACCCACAGTGGGGGGCTTCTCCCATCTCACAGATGAGGAAACTGAGGTTCAGAGAGGTCATACAACCTGACGTCACATAGCTACCAGGAATGAGAGCCAGGATTCAAACCCGCGTCCGAATGAAGCCCAGTGAAAATGTCACGGCCCATCCCCTCTGTCATCTGGAGGCCCCTCATCCTGCTCTCCTGGGACCCCGCCCCCCGGGCCTCAGCTCAGCTTAGCACTCACCGCCCCGCCTCCAGTCTTGCCCACCCCCTCCCTGCTCCAGCCTGAGTTCACCCACACAGCAGACCAGCTGTCAGCTCCAGGATGAAGGGGGAGCCCCGGCTGAGACCCCTGCACCCCACCCAGGCTTCTCTCTTGCCATCCCCGTCCCTCCCCCACCTCTGCTCCAGTTACACGGACCTCCTGGCTGCGTCTGGGCTGCCAGCACGCCCTCTGGCCACACAGGTACTGAGTGGCAGAGCCAGGCTCTGAATCCAGATCCTTCCGTTTCTCGAGATCTGACCTCCCACCTCTGGACAGCTGGGGACACCTGCTGAGTTGGGGAGACCAGTCTTCCAGCTTTCGGGCAGCGTCCCTGGGCTCATCCTGGGAGGAAGGGGGACCCCCTCTAGTGCGGCTGGAAGGAGGGCCTGGCATGAGGAACCCAGCCCCTCTTCACCCCTCCCTCCCAGGAGCCCGGGACCCGCAGGGAGCCCTCCCACCGTGCTCTGCCCCCCACATTGCGTGCCAGAGTCCAGAGACGGGCAGGCACGCCCGTTAGGATGCCCACTTGCCGAGACACCTCAGCCAGTAGCGACGACGCAGTGCTGGAAGCGATATTCTGCCTCCCTACACTGCCTCCTTGACTACCGTCGGGCTGTGCCCCTGGGCGCCCAGGAAGGACATCATCAAGAATGAGAAGGAGAGGGGGTGAATGGGAAGGGATGGGGTGGGGATGCTGCTCCTAAGACAAGGAAAAAAACAACAAGAGGAGCTCGGAGACCCCCAGGCCCCTCGGACCAGGTGATCACACGGCCCCTCCCCTGGGTTACACTAATTAAGGGCATGGCCCCTCCTCCAATTCTGCCACCTGTTCGTGCAGGCTTCGGGCCTTGGAATCTTCTGATAAGAAGCACCACCCTTTCTGGGGCTCCTGGCACCCCTCCCTCTCTGTGGCCTCGGCCTGGCCCTGCCCCCTCCCCCTGCACCCTTCCCCTCCCTACAATATACTGAGAATGAGCCCCAGCTCCTCGAATCCCAAGGGCAGCTGAACCGGGTGTGTTTCCAGGGCCCAGCATGCCCGGCTCCCTTGCGTGGCTCCGGCTTCTGGGTAAACACATTCTCCTGCAGAGGCTCTCAAATCGGAGGGCCCCCAGGGACCCCGGCCCACGGCCTCGACCATTCTAAGATGCCTCCTATTTGAGGGCAAACAGGCCTTCTCAGGACAGATTCTGATTGAGGCCAGGAGAATCTAATCAAGGGGGGCATCGGGGCTGTGTGTGCCCCAGGAGGGGAGGGCAGGGCAGGGCAGGGCAGCAGGGGGTGGGCGCACAGAGCAGCCAGCATGGGGGGGAGCTCAGTGCACACCTCAAATGACAGCATCCCTGATGCGCTTCTGTCGCTCAATCCAACGATCTAAGATGACGGAGGCTTCTCCTACCTCTGGTCAATGTGGCCCAACTGTCCACGGCCGGGACAGTGCCCTGAGCAGGCAGTGACTCTGGAGGGGGACGAGGGGGCGGAAGAAGGGCCAGGCTGTGGTCTCCGTTCTGCCATTTGCCTTGTAGCCTCAGGTAAGTCACCTCCCTTGCCGAGCCTCTGTTTGCTCGTCTGTAAAACAGGGTGACCATAGCAACTCTCGCACGGTGGCAAAATGGGAAGGACCCAAGGGAACAGGGGACACGAAACAAACCCACTCTGGGAGGACAGAGGGCTTGGCAAAAATGTGCGGCTTTCGCCTTCACAGGCACCTGACTACAGAACTGTTCCTACCAGCAAGTCCCCCGGCGCCGTGCTGGGCGCACCTTACCCCATCCTCAGGACAGACCTGACAGGGAGGCCGGCTGTGTCCTCCTAGAGAGGAGGCTGAAGCCCAGCAAGGTTAAGACATTCACTCAGGGTCACACAGCTGCCACGCAGCCAGGCTGGAATTCCAGTCTGGGTCTGACTCCCAACTCTGCCCTTCCCAGGACCAGCTCACACGGCTTTTAGAAATCATTTCCCCCTTTTCTAGATTCTGGGTCTCCAGGACCGAAGCTGGGGCTGTGGCGCGTGTGCTGTTCCAGGGCTGGGTGCGGTTCACATCACGTCATCGTCCCAGACACCCGTCAGACATGACTCCTGTTGGCTGATTCCCCTCCCCTGTCATCAAACACTGTACGGAGATGACTCACCAGAGTACCTGCCCTCCCTAAGGGACAGTGACACCATGAAAGTCACTGCAGTGGAAGTGGGGGCCGAGGGAATACCGAACCCAGAGAAGGCTTCTGGAAAACTTCCTTCATTCTCCCAACACATCTCCCCTGAGCTCCTGCAACGTGCCAGGCCCTGCGCCCAGCGCCGAGGAGGGAAGTGCCAACAAGACGGGCCCCGGGCACGGACACAGGCAGGTGTGCACCCGCCTGGTGCCACCCTGTGCCCTTCACCCAGGAAAGCCAGCCGTCCTTCCTTCTGACAGGTGGGAAAACTGATGCTCGGGGGCTCCGGGCCGGGTTCCGTATGCCTGTGCACGCGGCTATCATGCCTCAAGTTCAGGGGCCGGCAAAGTGCAGCCCGTGGGCCAAATCCAGCCCCAGACTAAGAACGTGTTTTGCATTTGTAACAGGTTGAAAGACAAACGACCGACAGACAATGACAGCAGAGCAAAGCTTGGTCCTGCAAAACCTAAAACATCCTCTATCGGGCCATAGACAGAAAATACGTGTCACCCCTGCCATGTCCACACTCAGTTCACAGAGGAAGACAAGTGGGGTCAGCAAGTTAGGGGCTGGGCTGGGTCTGACTTAATTTTCTGACTACGAATAAAGAGGCTGGAGACCCTGGAAATGTACTGTCTCACAGTTCTGGAGGCCAGACGTCCAAAGTCAGGGTGGCAGCTGGGCTGCTCCCCTGTGGGAGGCTCCAGGGGAAATCCAGGCGTTGCCCTTCGAGTTTCTGGTGGCTTCCAGCAGCCCTCGGCCTCCCCTGGCTTGTGGGCGAGTCACTCCAGGCTCTGCCTGTCTTCACATGACATCCTTGCCTGTGTCTCTGTGTGTCCCTCTGCTGAGGATACCAGTCATTGGATTCAGGACCCATCTGAGATGACCTCATCTTAAGTAACTGCATCTGCAAAGACTCTGTTTCCAAATGAGGTCATATTCTCTGAGGTTCTGGGTGGATTCAAATTTCAGGGGGGCCCTATTCAACCCACTGCAGTCTAGACCCCCCCAAGTTTTTCCACCCATTAATGCTGCCTCCTCCCGTTCCTCAGGGTGCTGGACACTGTCCTGTGTCAGATGCAGGTGCACTCAGATGTTCTATGCCACATGACAGGTGGGCAAGACTTCCCAGGGACGGCTTGTGTGACCACACGCAGGCTGGCACACAGCCACAACAAACGGCTTGCTTTTTGCCAAGCCCCACCGGCAGCGTTCCCTTCCACGAGCAATGACTGAGTATCTGACGGTAAAGATGGTCCCGCCATTCCCGGCACTGGGACTGTGCAGCGCGCTGGAGAGCTCACTAAACATGTTGCTGAATGTTATAATCAGGTATTTTAGGTGAATGGCCCCCTCGCCTGTTTACCAAGCCTCCCCCTTGTCCAGCCCGCCAAACAGCCTTGGGAGGAAGGCTGCTGGGGGCTGGGTTCTCCCTGGTGGGCTTGAACAGGGCTCCCTGGAGGAGGGGTGCGGGGCTGGGCTCTAAAGAGGGTGGAGGGTATTACCTGCAAAGGGATCCCAGGGACCAAAGGCACCGAGGCGCCACCCCATGTCAGTACCCTGGATCCCAAGCGCACTGGGGGACACACAGTGGGAGTAGTGGGTGTCTGATGTCCTTTTGGCTGTTCTGTGAGCACCTATTTGGGGTGAACCCTGGCTACACCCAGTGCTCAGAAATGGAGCGGCCAGACCCCTCTCCGCACCCCCAAATGCAGGAAGTCAGAAGACCTGGGCTCGGCCAATCACGGGCCTCCCGGCTGGCACGTGACCTGTGGGAGCCAATCAGATGTCCCTGAACAGAAGTGGCCTTGAATTCGACGGTGGCCTTGGTGGCTGGCAGCGGTCCTGCCGAAGGGCATCGCAGCCTCCCGTTTCCTGCTTCCGGGGCTGCCGTTGACAAATGTGGCTTTGCAGCTCCTGCCCAGTCTCCAGGCGTCACCTGGGGCCAGAGCCCGGTCCCATTTCTGACCATCAGAGCACCCCACCTGGCACCTAGGGGTGCGCTAAATGCTTGTGGCTCACCGGACAGCTCCGGAGATGGGCGTCACCTGCTTTGTGCCAAAAGCCCGCTGCAAACCACGGCCGTGAACGCACAGCCCGCGGATCTGGCTGGCACAGTGCCGACCAAGCAGGTGGCTTCCACCACCAGCCAGCTGAGGGAAGAGAGGAGGGAGCCTGGCACGGTCCTGCCGGGGGCGGGGCACAGGGCCTGCCTGGTGCTGGGTTCCTCACCTGCTCAGACCCAACCATTGGTGGGGTGTAGTCAGCATCAAATGAGATACAGGCAAAAAAGCGCTTGGTAACCAGGCCAGGTACCTGCACCCTACAAAAGGATGCGTGGACCACAGCCTCAACTCTGAGCTCTTCCTCTGTGGGCCCCTCCCAGGAGACCCTGCCCCCAGGGCGGAAGCTTAGCCACACCCTCCCCACAATCCTTAAGAACGGGCTCAGGAGCCCCAAGCTGGCCAAGCTCAGCTCTGTGTGTGTCTCTCGCCGTGTGTCCTGGGCACATGCATAACCTCTCTGATCTGAACTGCTTCAGGGCACTGCTGTCACCTAGAGAACAGGATCAGGCCAGCCCCTCCTCGCAAGTCCCACGAAGACCCAGGCCAGCCAGGCCTGACAAGGAGTGCTGCCCAAAGCTTAGGGGTGCTATCCCTCCTGCCCAAAACTTAGGGGAGCATCTTGTCCTCAAAGCGCTGTGGGGACTCCGAGGCTGAGACTCGGGAGCTCTACATGTTCTCCTGCGGCCCAAATGTGTGCCCACGTGGCTTCTGGTGTCCGAGCCAACGCAAAACCCTCTCTGCCTTTCCGCAGGAACGGAGCGCCAGGCAGGCCGCCTAGACAGCTGCCGTTCCCTGTTCGGCACACACACGATCCCTGAGAACAAGCGTGTCCGGGCCTGTCCCCTGCAGCATCTGAACAATGTGGCACCTCTGAACCCGCTCAGCATCGGGTCCCGGGGGTCGTGGGCTGACTGTTGGTATCTCCCCAGAACTTGGGACCCGGAGGCCCTGATCCCTCCATGGGATGGTATTCGGAGTCGGGGCCTTCGGGAGGCCCTTAGGTCACAGGGGTGGAGCCTTCACAAGGGAGCAGGAGTCTTACACGAAGAAACAAGGGGGCTGGTCCCTCCGGCACGTGACCACACAACAAGACGGCCGTCTGCGAGCCAGGAAGAGGGCTCTCGCTAAGAACCAAATTGGCTGGCACCTTGGCTGTGGCTTCCGGCCCCCAACACAGTAAGAAATAACTGTTGATCAAACCCCCGAGGCTACAGTACGTTGTTGGGGCCGCCTGAACTGACCCAGACAGCGGGGAGCGGCATCTGTTCGAGTGCAGGGAGAATAGGACCCCAGAATCCATACTTGAGGGAGCCTGGGGGGCTCTGCGGCCAGGGTAGAGTGGGCTGGGCCACTTCCCAGAGGAAGGCTCTGATCCACGCAGCCAATCCAAGGAGCCAGTAGGCACCCGGCCGTTGCTATGGTGCCCACGGGGCCGTGGCCAATCACCTCCTTCCTGGCTGGCTCAGTCCCGGGGACCAACGGGGTCTCTCTGCCGAGCCCGGGAGTGTCAGGAAGTGGCTCCTTGGATCGGCCAGCGGCCAGCAGCCTGCAGCCTTCACATTACACGCTCAACCCGGAGGGGAGAGGCAGCCTTGCGGCCCAGCTACTTCCACGGTCAGCTGCTAGAACTCCCAACAGCGGGGATCCTTCCAGTCCCACACGTGCTTCTGCAAGCTCTTCCTGCCGGCCTGCTGCGGTAGCGGGATCCGGGCTGAGGATGGGAGATGTGTCGCTCGGGACAAGGGGTTTAGGACCCAGACTCAGTCTGCTCAGGGAAATGTGTGTCTGCTGCACGTATTCACACCTGCGTGACCCTGTGGTCCCTATGTCTCAGACACAAGGGCAGCGTCGTCTCTGCAAAGCCTACAGCACCCCCACCACTTTGTCCTGTGTACCCTGCCGGCGGCTCCACAGCCCTCCCAATGTCAGTGTCAGAAGACAGAACGGACTATCCTGGAGCAGAGCCGGAATGGAGTCACGGAGGGTGGGTGCTGGCCGGGGCCCTTGAGAAATCAAGTTCAGCTTCCTTTTACATAAACAGGACCAAGCCCCGGGAGGTTGGGGCACCTGCCCAAGGTCATCCGGTAGTCACAGGGCATAGCAGGATTCACGCTCAGCTCTGACTACAAGCCTGCGTTCTTCCCGCCCACACAGCAGGCCACGCTCACTCTCCTCTGTGGCCCGGAGCCTGGCTCTTCGCTGATGAGACCCCTAGAGCTGGGTTGGGCCCAGCTCCAGACCCCTACCTGCTGCTCTGTACCCATGCGGCTTCGAGGGCCAGGAGGGGTCTGCCGGGCTCCTGCCCAGTGCCTCGAACAGGCCTGGCACACGGGAGGTACTCCACACGTTTGTTGAATGAATAAAAGAACTGAGCAGGAGAAGCAGGGCTCAGCGGTCAGTACCTCGGTGCTCAGATGAAGACTGGGAAATCCTGGCAAGACAGTTCCTTCCAACCAGCTCACCCACCGCGTCCCAGGGATATAACCATTTGCAACCAGGCCAGCGGCTCCCAAGCTGGGGCCTTCCCGGGAGCATCCCGGCCTCAGGGCCCTTCTCCTACGCTCAGCTCCAGCCAGGCAGAAATCGGAGCCGCGTCCCCAGTGTCGTCTCTGGGCTTCACACAGCTGCCCTCTGCCCTGGCCCACAGGGATAAGCCTCTTGCCCTCCTCATGAGCCCTGTCCCCACACCCAGCGATGACAGCCACCCCCACCTGTGACGGGCGCTCGCCGAGATGCTCCCTGGCTCTATGCCTGTTTGCACACCCTCTGCTAGACGGGGAGCCCCTGGCAGGAGAGGCCACGGTCCCAGAAGCTCCACTAAGCAGCTGAAACTAAGCAGCAGTCAGTCTCCCAGGCACGGCAGGTGTAGAGGTAGAGGGCTCCAGGTGTCCCACCCGCACACGGGCACGGAAGGAGGCTCCCGATCCCCGGCCACCAGCGAGCCTAGTCCCTCCCCCGACACGGAGATGCCACGGCGGTGGGCACCGGCACCCCTGTGCTGCCAATGAGGAAACAGGCCACAGAGCAGACCAAGCGAGGAGCCACGGTTTGAAAGGGGGACCCCCGGCCCAGCAGCCACGACTTCCAGGCCGCCCAGCCCTCCGGCACCTTCCGTACCGTCCTCCTCAATGCCCCGGCCACAAGGTCACCTGCTCTCTCTGGGCAGCCGTTCCAGGTCCAGGCTGTCTGGCGGGTACCTAGAGGAGAAGGCTGGGAGGGCCTCCTGGGGGAGACCTTCACAGCCCCTGCTCGCCTCTGGCTCCTGTCATCGTGGCTGTGCCCGATGATACCCTCTGACAGCTGCCCAGACAGACACCCTCTATAAGCCGTGCTCACAGCAAGAAGTCAGGACACGGCTGGCCGGAAGTTCCTGCCTTCCAGCTAAGTCTGTAGGAGCGGATATCAGGTGACACCATCCCAATGTCCAGCTCCTGGGCCTGGGTGATAGCACAGCCCGGGGGCTTGTTTCGTTCTGTGGAGACGGGTGGGGAGCGGGGAAGAGACCAATGTCACAGAGCCACCCGTGACTCCACCATTGGAGGTCAGGGCTTTCGTTCTTCTGGCTAAGAAACCACATCATGTCCGGGCAGCTGGCGTGTAGCAGGCCTGGAGGGCTGACTCATCTGAACCAAATTCACAAGAGACCGATGAATAAGCCAGGCAACTCATTTACGGCGATACCACTGACAGTGACCGGAAGAGGTGCCAGGCCCCTTGTTAAGCGTCTCGGTCACGAACAGTAGCCCTACAAAGTGGGCAGGAGAGGCCTGCAATCCACAGATACGAAACCGGAGCCCTGAGAGGTAAAGGGACCGGCTCAAAGCCCCAACCAGGAAGCGGCAGAGCTGGGGTTCAAACCGAGGTCTGCCTGACGCCCAAGGTCTGCACAGGCTTTCACTACTGCACAGGCCTGACCCTGAGCCACACCCTTTCCTCTATACCAAGGGCTGGCATACTAGTCAGGGAACAGAAAACTAACAGGATGTTTATACAGAGAAAGAAATTTAATAAGGAATTGGCTCATGTGATTCCGGAGGGTTGGCCAGCAGCCTAAAGGCTCTGGAAGAGGCCACGGTGAAGTTTGAGTCTGAAGGCTGCCTTCTGGCAGAATTCCCCCCCTTGCCCAGAGGAAGTCAGTCTTCATTCTGTCGGGGCCATCAACTAATTAGATGAGGCCCACCCACATTACAAAAGCTCATCTGCTTTACTCAGCGTCCACCGATTTAAAAGTTAATCACATGAAGAAACATCTAGAATAATGTTTGACCACATATCCGGCCACCACAGCCCGGCCACGCTGACAAATAACCATCACAGTTGGCAAACTCTTTCTATAAAAGGCCAGAGACTCAACATGGTGGAGAATCTGTGAGCCACACAGTCTCTGCTGCACGGGCCGTCATCACACAGAGGCAGCCACAGGCGATCTGTAAATGAGCAGGTGTGGCCCTGTTCCAATAAAACTTTATTTACAAAAGCAGGCCGCGGGCCAGATTCGGCCCTCCGGCCCACAGGCTGTCGTCGCCAGTCGCCACCCTGGCTCAAAACCACACGACGGGGCAGAGCAGCATGAATTTCTGACCGTGACGCTGCATTTTTCTAACTTAAACACCACGGCCGTATTTTCATTCCTCAGCTTATTTTCATGTCCCTTAAAAAAAAAAATTAACGTAGGGCTCAAATCAGATAATCAGCAGTCAGTTAACAGTAAACCTAAGGCCCTCATACATGGTAAAAACAATAACGAGACCGCAGACCTCACTATTACGTGTTTTAATTTAAAACTCAAAAGATGGAAGACCATTAAAGAAACCAACAACAAATGTTCAAGGGAAACCCGAAAGCAAGCAGTCCAGGCCGGTAACATTCATTCCAGCGCCGTCGATCCGAATTACAACCAAGTTGCTCTGGATTCAGCACAACACACTGTGTGACGGTCTCGCTTCCCATCTTCTGTAGAGAGAAAGCTCTGACGGGGATGAAAAGCCAAATTTATGACCCGTCTCACAGGGGTTAAGCAGCTCCTTGAAGCTTTATTGTATGCCAACACGCCGGACATCAATTCTTGGCGGAAGAGAGTTCACGGTCAGGGGATTGACGAGTGCCCAGTCAACGTCTGCGAACAAAGGCTCCGGGGTGCAGGCTGGTTCCGGGAAGCGGGGCGGGCTGTAGCTTCCAGAAGGCGGCCCTTGCTGGAGATGGCCTGTGCCAACCGGCCGGCGCGGTGAGGCTGTACTGAGGACACAGGCCCAGAGAGGCTGACCGCCTTGCCCGAGGCCACACGTCATATCTGCAGGGGCCTGACCCCCAGCTGAATGCCCCGGGTTCCTAAGCTAACGATGCTGCTCAGGGCCTAGTGGATCCGACCAAAGCTGGGACGTGAATGTCCCCTTGAGGGCGGGCCACGTGACTCCATTTCCGTCTCCACAAGGAGCTGCATCTTCCCCAGCACCTAAGTCACTGCGGGTCCGCCACAACTAGACCCTTGATGGGTCCGATGCTTCGCAGCTGCGACCTGCGCTGTCTCCCTTACCTCCCTTGGAACCCTGGGAGCTCCAGGATGATCATTCGGATGTCCCAGAAGGAAGGCGAGGCCCAGAGAGGTCAAGCAAGTTCCCTGAGGTCACACAGCCTGCACCAACGGTCTGGCTCTAAAATGCTCTGCTCCGCTTCTACCACCAGGTATCAGTGAAAAGCCAAAGACCATAGTTTCAGGAAGACAAAGGTGACTCCCCCGTGTGACAGCACCCCACCATGCCACAGGGTGCTGGGAAAAACCGGTCTTCCGAGTCTCGGCGTGAGGTAAGGACCACGGCCAGGGGTTCGCACGTCTCCTGAGCTCTCAATCTCAGAGCGGACTCCCAAGACAGGATCGAAACACAGAGGGACGAGGGGGCTGAATTATAGCATCTGCCCATTTCTACCGGGGCCGTACTCATACCCGGGCCGGTTTCAAACTACTAACAAGATAATGAGCAGCTCACAGCACTAAAAGCTTAGTGACTGGCTCTCCTGGGCTACTAGGGAGCGGCTTCAGAATGGGACCCGGTGAGGCCCACCTGCTGGGGTAGAATAAGGTAGGGCCACAGGGGCTTCTGCAGAGAGGAGGGCCTGCAGAGAGGAGGGCCGGGCAGAGACAACAGCCACGCCACTGGCTCCTCTGTAAGTCCACCCCTCCCTCCCCAGTCTGTGCCCCACAGGGGACTGAGCACCAAGGCTGCCCAGGGAACACTGTTTTCCATCCGGTCCCCCGTTTCTGAGCTCCCCTGCCCTGTCTTCGCTCTCTGCTGGCTTCTGCCCATCGGCACCTGCGACTCTCTTAGGACGATGCCCCCCAGCTCCTGGCGATGCTTCCTCACACCCACGGAGAAGGGGCAGCACCTGGAAGTGGTGCCGACCAGCCCCACTCCAGGCCCATAACGGCTGCCTCACCCCCACTGAGGACAATCCACCAGGATCAGGCCTGAGACTGCCTTCACCTGAAATCATGCCCTGCCCTGCCCTCCCCAGGCCCTACCTAGTCTCCCCCGGGAGCCCCTCCTTAATAAATCACTTACACCCTGGTCCCGTCTCAGGTGTTCTAGGGAAACTCCCACACCTCACCCCCGCCGAGAGCCTGGATCCTCAAGATCTCAAGCCTACCTCGGACATTTTCCAGCACCTTCCAGCCGGTGTGGCCTTGGGGTGGAGGCTGAGCCAGCTTCTCCTGACGCTTGTCCAGCCGCCTGCCCTGGTCTCGGGCTCCCCTCCCAGCAGCGGCCGGTGACACCGAGCATAAGTCAGAGGAGGTCCCCGCCCTGCCTCATATCGCCCACTGGGAGGATCTGGGCTGGCGCCCGTGCTGAAACACGTTTTTATTTCTGCGGCAAAACATACCAAAACTCACACTGGAGGGATAAATACAGACCGTGAACCAACTCGAGACATCGACTTCAGTCAGGCTTGGCTGCCAAACACGTTCCACAAAAATCTTCCGGCTTTTGGAGCTCTGGGATGTGAGACGATCGTTGGACGGTTTCCATCGCTCACGGCTGCAAGAGTTCTATCCTGTCCTGTCCCCCCCGGGGAAGGGGAGAGCGGGACTGGAGGCCTTGGGCGGCCTTCCCACTTCTAGATGTCGGCACATCCCCTTCCAAACGGTGGCTCTCATTGATGCTTTGGAAGGCAGTGCGCGCGCAACTCCGCTTCGCCACCCTCCCTCCGCGTGGCTACGGGAGGCTTCGAGAATTTTGCACATCTGAGGGGTTTGGAATGGTGCACCTCGTTTCCCCATTCATTCATTGAGACCCAGCGGAGTGGCGGTCCCCGATCCCTCCCCCCCCCCGCCCCCCCCCGCCCCGACATGCAGGCTGTCCCTCCTTAGGGCCCCACTCCAGACCGCTTTCTTCCTGGCTGTGGCCAATCCATTGCCCGTGGGCTCCGAATCCAGGCGCTGGGTTCAACCACGGACACGGTTATCATAACAGCTAATTTGTACTTATTACGGTCCTGCCTAATCACTTCACTTGAACGAACTCAGTTAATCCCCGACGCCTTTACATGGTAGTGTCCTAGCCCACTGAGGCTGTTGTAACAGAAATATCATAGACCGGGTAGCTATTACGCAATGAACAATCCTCCCAGTTCTGGAGGGTGGGAAGTCCAAGAGCAGGGCGCCAGCAGACTCGGGGTGCAGAGCGGGCCCATATCCTTGGCCGTCTCTTCCCTAGAAAGTCATGTGGCGCAAGAGACAAGCTCACTCTCTGGGGTCTCTTTATGAGACAATGGTCCTAATCATGAAGGCTCTGCCCACGTGACCTCATCACCTCCCAAAGGTCCCACCTCCTTACACACCGCCTTGTGCGTTAGGACCCCGTACGTGCATTTTGGAGAGACACAAACATTAAGACCATAGCCGTAGGTACAATCCTTAACTCCATCTCACGCGTCTGACACCCACAGAGGGGAAGTGATATGTCAAGGTCACCCAGAGGGTAGGTCTGAAGGCCCGCATTCAGACTCCGGGGACTCCAGAGCTTAGGGTCATAACTTCTCTAAGCTGTGCGGTCTCTGGTTGTGCAAACGTACAACAAAGCCAACTGTGAGAACGAGTCTCGCGAACATGCTTCTGCCTCCCCCCCCCGCCCCCCCCGCTGTCCTGACCGACGGCAACCACTGTGAACGGTTTCAAGCCCAGAAATCAGACAGCAATCCCGAAATATCCCATTATCCCGGGTGTCCCAGATCGCCCACTACCCCGCACCTTGCCCGTGTCACCTAAAGAATCTCAGACACCGTCCCATGTCCGGGTGCGTCGGGCCGCCTCAGTGCCTTCCAGCGCAGAGCCTTACCAGCCTCTGGGACACTTCGTCTGGCCAGTCCCCTACTGATGGCCATCACCATTACTTCAACCCTCGGGCACTGCCAATGCTCATACGATGCATCTCGTGGGCCGGCGTCATTCCTCACTTGTGTGAGCGTCTTTAGTAGATGATGGTCACACGTGGGCTTCCTGAGTCCAGAACTGTCATCGTTCGGAGTTCCTGCTTCCCCTATGCCCTCGCCACCATGTGCACAATCAGGCATCTGGTCCTTGCCTATATGACCCACGAAAACGGTACCTCGTTGTAACCTGTAATCCTCTCACGAGTGCCTCTTCCCTCTCGCCTCACTCACCACACCCCCCTTCAATCCATAAAGTCAAACCTTCTCACGTTTGGCAAGTTTTCTTGAGATACTGGTTTACTTAGTCATTTCCGTTCCCGTCTTCAGGGACCCCCGTTACGAGCGTGTTGGCTCTTCTCCGTCTCCCGGGCCACTTGCTTTCTCCTCCTTTATTTATATTAATCTGCCTTGCTTTTCCCAGCCCCGCCCTCCGGATCTCCCAGTGTGTCCCTGGACTTCCCGCTGGAAAAATTCCATGGTGGACTCCGGCTCTCAGAAGGCTGTCGTTTTCGGTCCATCTGTCCTTACCGGGCTCCGCCATGTTGCCTCCTCTCCTGAGTTCTGCCACCTCTGCGTCACATTTTTGTTTGACAGATGCAATCGCCTCCCGCGCTTCTCCCCTAACCAAGGCTTTCTGCCCAGCTCAAATTTTCCCCTGCTTTGTGGCAATTTTTTTCTCACGCACATTCTTCACCCCTTACTTTTCCTCGTTTCCTAGAGCAATTTAATACGGAGTCTGTGCTGGGTTTTTCCTCCTTCTCTTGCCCTGCCTCCCCAGGAGACTGCTTCCAGAAGATACCGTTTGTCCGTGTGAGACCATGTTCAGCCCACACCCCTTGCTTTTCCTTCGTATAAACTAAACTTGGGGGGCGGAGGGGACTCCATGACAGCCAAGGTATTCATTCCTGCCATTGCACAGACGGGACTGCGGGTCGCATGTCCTGCATGCACCGCCCAGGGTGTGGGGCTTTCTGCTTTCCTGCTCTGAGCTCTGCAGCCCAGGGCCTTTTCTCTCCCTCCGGAGGCCTCCTAAACCCACTCTGGACCCTCACTGACCTTCCCCACAAACGGGATTCCAGATGCAATGGCCACATCAGAGATGAACATCTCCAGCGTTCCCCTTGTCGCCTCAGGCTCATTTCCGGGAGGGAGAAAGGGAAGCAGTGTCTTTACCCTGTCATTTTACAGCTGTGAGCCCCCTGAGCCAGGCTGCGGACTCAGGTCATTTTGGGTCCGAATCCAGGATGTCTCTCCTGCCCTCCAATGACCCCACCCGGGGGTTGGCCCACGTTTTCTGCAGACGGGAGACGTTCCGGGCTTTGAAGGCCGCGCTGTCCCTGACACAACTTCTCAGCTCTGAGGCACCAGGAAAGCAGCCACACGCAATCCCGAAACAAACAGGCGCGGCGGCATTCCACCCAAAAACAGGGGGCAGACCGGATTCGATCCATGGACCACAGCTTCCCAATCGCTCACACAGACTACAATGCGGAGGTCACAACTGGGGCCACGAATGCTCATGCTGTCCTTGACCCACACATGTGCCATGGCCCAAACGATGTTTGAAAATTTCTCGGCAGACACTGAGAAATTTGCAAGATGTGGGGCGCTTGGGGGACTCGGCTGGTTCAGCGCCCCAGTCTCGATTTCGGCTCAGGTCATGATCTTGCAGTTTGTGGGATGGAGCCCCGCATCAGGCTCTGCACCAACAGCACGGAGCCTGCTTGGGATTCTCTCTCTCCTCTCTCTCTGCCCCTCCCCTGCTCGTGCTCTCTGTCTCTCTAAAAATAAACATTTAAAAAAAAAAGGAAATTTACAAGATTTGACATGCAAACCTGAATTTCTGATTTCTTCTCAGAAACTGTAAGAGCTGGCCACTCTCGAGACCCCCATGGCCATGCTCGCCAGCACGCCACAGTCCCTACCCCTCCCTGACCCCTGGATGGAGGGGCACTCTGCCAGTCCCCCATCACACCACACCACGTCTCTTTAAACATGCCATTCTTTGCCCACTGCCCGACCCTCCCGGAGTCTTTGGGCATCCAAGTTTAGTGGTCACCAAAGTGAAGGGCAAGGCTCTTGCTCCATTTCCTCAAAAAAGCTGGTAAAGTGCTAGATGAACGTGGCCACCAAGAGAGAGACCTAGAATTGCTCAACAGGAAAGCACATCCGTGGCTTAAGCCTTCCTTCTGTCCGGCTGGCAACAGGGGATCTGAGACGTAAGGGCTGGAAAGGCCTCTGCTGGCCATCTGACAAAACTCCTGCCTTTTAAAGATGGGGAACAAGAGCCCAGGGAGGAGCTTGGTTTGACTATAGCCAGGGAAGCCCGGGACCAGAGCTGTCATCAAATGTCCCTTCACCCAGGACTCGGGTCACCACAAACCCACCAGGGCCTCTTCTTCAAAGCTGAGCTCCATCGAGGCAAAGAGAGAAGGCAGAGGGAGCCGTGTCTCTTGCCATCTGTCTGCTGTGTTTACTGAAATGTACTTGTAAAGAGTCACAAACATGCCAGGAACTTGGTGCACGAAGCAAGGCATGGCGGCTTCCTGCAGAAATGACAGGCGGTGTCACTCGGCCGTGTGAGCGCGTCTTCTTTGCTTCCTCCGCTGTCTGTTCTCTCCTACCTTAGCTCATCAAATCCTCACAACGACCCTGGGCCTCGATAAGGCACCCCCACTTCTGCAGGAGTGAGCCGTTGACTCCTGTCTCTGGAAGGAACTTTTCTCCTTGTTAACAGATCTAAGCACCCTTGCGAGGCGGGGGGTAGAAATATCTCAGCTAGTTTCCCTCCTTTCCCTCTGGACCAATCCCCAAGCACCATTCCTGTTGGCTTGATTGCAGTTTTACTAGGGCTTCTGGAAGGCAAAGAAAAGTAGGCTGGTCACAGCCCTGCTACGGCACCCCCAGCCTGAACACTCGGTTCTGCGGCAACCGCGGCTCTTGCAAAGCAAAGTGGGTCGTACGTGATTCGCAAACAGGAGGGTGATGTCAGAAGATGGGACAAACAATTTGGCTCAGGCACGATTCTTTGTGGTGTGTTAATGTACTGTGCCAGCCAGTGGGAGCAGCTGAACACAAAAAACAGTAAGGGCTCCACTCAGCAAGCCGCCACGGAAGATGGCACAGGAAACCAGGCCCGTTCACTCGCTTCTTCCTCTTGGCTCAGTCTGGAAGTTGTTTGGTGCACAACTCCCTCTTCTGTACATGGGACTTGTCCCCATCTGTACATCAAACAACAACCTTTTTTTTTTTTTTTTTGCAAGAGAAAATTACATAATTGCTGGGATATTTATTAGGAATTTAACTTTTTTTTTTTGAACCGTGCTAGATTTTTAGAGGATTGTTACAACATTTGTTAGTGTCCTGGTCCAACTCGGCCTAGGTTTCCATTGCTCTGTCCCAGCCTTATTCTGGCCATCAGCCTGGTGTTAGCATGTGATTTTCCCGATTGAGAGACTTCTCGGGAACGTATATATTCTGCTCAAGCAGAGACACCCACACTTATCTTTACAGTTGCTTTTTATTTTTGGCCTGAGCTGCCGGTTTTCCACTTATGGTAGAGGGCCAGTTTTTAAAGAAAAATGTTAAGTTTCTTTTAAAATTTTTTTAATGTTTATTTATTTTTGAAAGAGGAAAGACAGAGGGTGAGTGGGGGAGAGGCAGAGAGAGAGGGAGACACAGAATCCGAGCTGTCAGCACAGAGCCCGACGGGGGGCTCGAACCCATGAACCACGAGATCATGACCTGAGTCAGACATTCAACTGACTGAGCCCCCCAGGTGCCCCAAGAAAAATATTGAGTTAATAATATCATGAATGGTGTAGAGGTGGTCCCTGACCCACTGTCGTTTACAGGGTTGACATCTGACACAGCGTGGACACAGAGAAAACACAGAGATAAGATCAATTACAGGACCTCAGAACACACAGGGCAGACAAATGACATCTGGACAAAGGATCCTCTCACACGGAATCCTTGAACAGCACGAGGGATGTGGGAAGGAAGAACTCAGTCAATGATGTCTGTTACCATTATTGCCACACCTATTTATGGAAAAGGCAAGAACGAAATAAACAGGACGTTTCCCCTCTGAAACCAGGCAGAAGGGCCCATCGTGACGTTCATTAGCAACAGCAAAAGCACTTCAAATAAACTTGCTTTCCATTAACCCTGCATAACCGTGGGTTTCCCGGTATCAGCAGAAATTACTAATTAGTCGGAAGCTCAGAGAGATAAAGAATTAGATTTATGACAAACGCAGGCCGTGCGCTCGTGTAGAGAGGACTGGTGCGGCAGCCTGAGACGTGCACTGATTTACGGCACCACGTCCACACCATGCCGCGTTTCCAGTTTCCAATGCTCTACGTGAGACACGGATTAGAAGGAAAATGAGGAATCTAACTTTGGCATGGTCCAAAATAGTTCATTTCCATCCCAGAAGAGCAGAGATGAAATTTTCTTCTAAATTAGGGAGGCGTGATGTGGGCTGAGGGATGCCTCTGGTCACAGCCTCCCAGCCAGGCCCTGGGACCAGCCCTCTCCCTCTGCCTGGAAAGTCTGAAGGTCTCCCCGCTGCCCGCCAGCTTCCAGGCTCCCCCACCCCCACCCCCTGCCTCATCCCCTCTTCCCTCCAGATCCAGAGAGATCCTTCTACGTTGACAGTCTGACTCCATCACACTCCAGCATAAATACTTTGGTTGGATGGCTATAGCTCCAGGGTCAAGTCCAAACGCACTGGCACATCGTCTGGGAATCCTTGCTAACCACGTCCATACTTCCCGCCCCATCTCAGCCAGCTCGAGCTTAAGGCGCAGAGTGATATTTATCATTCTTCACGCATGCCGTGCTCCTTCACATTCTTTAGGGGCCAACGCCTCCACCCAGCCTGCCCTCTGCTTTCCCTTCACCGCCTGGAAAACTCTGCTGGTCTCTTAACACCAGGGCAAGGGACCCTGTGCCACATTCCGCATCCCTCTATCCCCACACAGAGGTCAGGTCTCACAGTCCCTGTGGCTCCCTCCCTCCCAGGATCCGTCAGCACGACACCATAGTTGTCTCTTTGTCTAACTATCTCCCCCTCCAAACTGCTTCCCCAGGGCATGACTGTGGGGACGTAGCCATCTCTAGGTCCTCGATTCCTATCATGCGGTCAACAAACACCTGGAAAGCAATCCATGTTGCGTGGGTAGATAGATCTAGCAAACATATACGTCACAGTTTCATTTCCTGGGAAGTCCTCAGAAAAGGCCTCTATCTACCTTCGGAGCCTCAGGCCTGAACAACCAGTCCTAGGTCTTGGCAAGCTCAAGGCAGAATTCCAGTCCCATGCACAGGAAAAGCAGAAGCAGGGAAACCCAAAGTCCTATCAGATGCTGTCCCCCGGGGCCAAGGATTTGCAGGGTGGGTAGAGAGAAACAGACCAGCAACTTCCTAAGGGAGGCCCAAACCCCCCTGGGCACTATGGTACTGACCAGAGATGGTCTGGTTTTCAGCAGTGGGGAAACAGGCAGGACTGAAAATGCCTTTTATAACCCACCCCCCCCTCCCGTTGTGGTCCCCGAGGCCCAGCCAATGGGGAGGCCCAAGGTAAAGAACCCAGGTGCCCACCCCCGTGGTGCTGTCCACGGTGCTGACTTCCAGCCTCTGCTTCCACTATGGCCTCAGCACCTCCCTCCCCATCTGCCATCACCTCAGAGCCTCCTGGCAGGGCTGACAGCCACTTGCCCGGGTCCTGTCTCATCATATTTCCCCTGAACACCCTTTTGAATGAGTACTCGGCTCCTTTGCCGCCCTGTATTAGGTCGGGTCCAGAAGTGGACTCGGAGGCAAGGGTCTGAGCAGAAGTGATGACTGTTCCCAGGAGAAAACCAGGAAGAGCGTGGGGAGAGAGACTAGGAAGGAAAGGAGGCCAAGAGGGGAGTGAGGCCAAGAGAAAACACAAGGAAAACACTTGGCTCGGCCCTGAGGGGAGCTCTGGGGCTCTGGGGACAGAGCAGGTCACCCACAGGGGGTCCCGATCAGGAGCGAGGGGCCAGAGCCACATCCCAGCCCCTGCTGCTCCGCAGAGGACACAGGTGCCCAGGAACTTCCAGCCCCCTCCCCCCCGCCGTCCCCCGGCACAGGCAAGGGGACCCACATGCAGGCTCCTAGAAAAGAAAGCACTTCGGGGACCCTTACGTATGAAAACAGTGCAGGACTCTGAGCGGACGTGGCAGAGCCCCTCCCCCAGTCTCCTCACTGGAAGCCCCTCTCCTCACAGACGCCATAGTGGCCCTTCTCAACCCAACTCTGGTCTCCCCCTCCTCAGCCCAAAGCCCTTCCCAGCCCCATATGCTGCAGGGAAAACCCAGCTTCCTCAGCCTGCCCCACAACCCGCAGTCCCCAGCCCCGACTCCCACCCTGTTTTACAGTCCTGCCTTACTAGATGGCCTGCAGTGTCCCCACGCATGCTTTCCCTCCACCTGGCCTGTGCTCCGCCGTGACCTCCTCCTGAAAGCCCCCCAGGCTTGCCCACCTGGTGTGTCCATTCAGCACACCTGCATCCCTGCCCCTTGCCCTCGCCTAGACCTCCGTTCCTCGGCCTGGGCCTCCGCTGCCCTTATGACTGGCCCCGTGAGGAGCAGAGGAACCCAGAGCTGAACCGAGTAAGTGATACAGGGGTAGAGTTGTAGGAGGAGAGGGCATGGCCCCCACACGCATGAGAGCCATCGGCCCGTCCCACATCTCACAAACCATGGCAGATGCCACCTGGCCGCCTGGGTCAGGCCCAGCACACAGCCCGTCTGAGTCAAACACCAACTGTGGGTGGGAGAAGCCAGTTGGCCAAGGCGACCACCTCACTCTCCAATTCTCCCGTTCCTCGAGCTGCCGAGCTCGGGCTGTCACGTTCTGATGTGACTCAGAAAGCTGTGACATGTGGCGTCCTGGCTTGCGATGCAACTGCCAGCGGCCTGGGCGGCCCCAGGGCGAGGAGGCCACCAGACTGTCTAGCGTGCTGCCTCCCGCGTCCATTCCCGGCACCCGGGTGGCTACTCCCAGCCATCTGCCCCACCGGCAGCAGGCCCACACCCCCCTCCGAGCCTCGGGCTGCAGATGAGTCTCCTGCCTGGGGAAAGGATCAGCCTCCTCTCGGCAGGGAGACGGGCGAGTGGGCAGAGGCCTGGGCTTGGGACCAACCCCCTCGGACACTCCAAAGCTCACGTAGGGAAGCAAAAACTGCCCTCGGCCACCTGCTCCAGCCCCTGGGCCGCCGACCCACCATCGAGATGCTCCACGGCCCGTCCAGTTCAGTTTTGTTTCAGGTGGTACCAGGCCCCACCGCACACGGCAAACGGCCTGGTGCCAGGGCCTGGGAAGAGGACACGGTGATGCAGCTGACCGTGGTGACAATCAGAGCCACCAAGACAACAGAATTTCCGCGTCCCGGGTACTCACTAAGTGTTCTACCTTAATTAACTCATTTAAGCTTCCAATAACCCTGAAGGCACGAGTACCATTCTATCATCCCGGTTTGACGGATGAAGAAATCTAGGCACAGAGTGGTTAAGCAACTCACCCCAAGCCACACAGCCAGTAAGACTTGGAATGCATGGAGTGGCTTCTGGCTGGGAAGCTGAGCCCAGCGCTGTCCATAATGAGTTCTTGGGCCCCCAGATTTCGCCCAAGGGAGACACCTGTATTTTTCCTATCACAGCAGTGGAAACTGAAGCCCAGGAAACTTGCGTGATTTGCCCAGGGCCACACAGAGGACCTGACCTTGAGTCGGGTGGGTTCCAGGGCCCATGTCCTGAGTCGCTAGGCTTGCCTACCTCCCCGTGGGGTTACTGCCATCCACCACCCATTCCTGCACTTTATGGGAAATCCTGTTTTCCACCCTCGGCATCATGGAGAACAAAGCCCCGCAGTGGCCCCAATTTTTAAAAGTCCAGAAGAGATAAGGCCCCTTCCCTCTCTCCTCGGCCCTGCTCCGGTGAGGAGCCCAGCCAGCCAGCACCCGCAGCAGCCCCCTGGCAGGACTAATTCCGTACACACGCCAGCCTGATCGACCTTAATATGATCAGCGTCATCCCTCAAAAGTGACTCTGGCTTCTCCGATGATTTCATTAAGAAGGTTTTTACAGGCAATGGGTATCTCGTGACACACACAGGGTGCCCTGCAGCCCAAACCTTCTGTCCCGGATGTGCGATACTGCTGCAGGAAGCAGTCCGAACCGGCGTGCAACAGCCCAAGGACGCCCTGGGGCCTGGGGGTCGTCGGGCACTCTGAGAGGAGCCAGCTTACGCCTGCATGAGTCACTCCCTATTTATGGATCTTTCCCGTAAGTCACTGCCACAGCGTTCGGCTAGATGACAGAAAACCTCAGCAGCCTGGTGGAAAGGACACGAGCTAAGAATCAGGACGCCCTGGGTTCAAATTCCACCCCACCGCTTCCTGGCTGTGTGACCTTCACCGGAGACTCGACCTCTCTGGGCCTCCTGCTCCTGCTCTGTATAATCACAACGGCTATGTCGGGCTTACAGGGCTGTAGAGAGGCTCCGGAAGATGCTGGGTGCTCCGTAAATGTATTCCCTCCCCACTCCGCCCCCGGGTGTCCTTGCAGACCATCTGGTCCACGGGCTGCGAACAGATGGCTCCTGGGTGCATCTTATCCGGCTGCGTCGTTTGGCCCACGCAAGGCTTGCAGGCAGTGTGATGGGGCCAGCGTTGAGCCAGCCCAAGACAACAGCAGCATAAGCCACCACCCCGGTCACAGATCTGGGCTGCCTGCAGCCCACGATCGAGGAAAAAACTGACGGATCAGGAAAACTATAGCCCAGAACCAAGTAACGGACAAAGTCTGACAGTACAGATGGCCACTGAGTGCTCAGCACAGGCTAGAGACAGTCCCCCCGAGTACAGAAACCAGACTGATAAATGAGACACAGACCCTGATACTTATTACAGGGGTCTGTGTCTGCAGAGGCCAGGGAGGATGGGGCGTGGAGGGCGGAGGGCCGTCGCTGTGACAGCCAATTTCCACAACCATTTTCTTACTTGGTCCTCCTGACAACACCTGAGCCTACTGGAGTTCCGCTGCTCCCAAGGGTTGGGTTCTCTCAGGGGTGGTCTTCCCCAAAGGTCTCGAGGTCATCACGCTCCTTCTCCCCCCCTCTCCCTGCCCCACCACCTCGAGGACAAAGATTCTGCACTTCAGAGGCTACTATAGGGGGGAGGGACTGAGTTCCTAAATTCCTTTGAACATAACAAGATGCACAGACCCGCAGTGTCCCCATGTTTCCGAGGGATGACGCGCTGGGCAGATGGTTTTGCGCTCTGCAGTTTTTACCATGATAGACTATCCCACATAGATCAGAGAAACATCCAGAGATCATCTGTGGAAGGCACCTTCCCATCCATGGGCCTGCGGCATCAAAAACCTCTCCCCAAGCCCTTTCAGGGGGACCCCTGGTCACCCCCGTGCACTAGCTAAGAATGTTCCAGACTGTGGCGTTCACTGCCCAGGTAAGACACGACAAGCCGGGATCGTTTGCACATCTGCATCAGCAACTTTCACTAACCCAAGGGGCTCAAGAGGCCTTTCTAAACACCGAGGCCCCAGCTCGTTCCACACGTTCTCACGCCGATCTGGTGCTCGGGGGGAAGCGAGCAGACGGCCCCCCACCCTCGGCCCCCGTGTGGGCTTGAGGCCACATGGGCACTCACTTTTCTGGACACTGTCCAAGGACCACACTGAGAGCTGGCTTTTCTAGAATCTGGGCTCTGCCACCTCCTGGCAGAGGGACCCCTGGGCACATTACCTAACCCCTCTGGGTCTTGCTTCCTCACCGGTAAAAAGTGACAATGGCAGTGACAACCCACCACATGGGGTCATGTTGAGGATTAAGGTAACGAGCTCAGTACCTGACCCACAGGACACGCCCAGAAAATATCAGTTATTAACCTGAGGCTCTAGAACTCAGAGGTGCCCCTTCGGCATCTTCAACGTCCCCCTCCACCCGCCCCCACCCCACTCCCACTACGCGCAGTCTGACTCGCAAGAGCACAGGAACGTTAGCTCTCCAGCCTCGCCCATGGAGACCTATCCCCGCCCCCCCCCCGCCCCGGGTGTGGTTTGAACCCACCCCCCCCTCGCTGCCAGGCCAGGCAACTGGGCACTGCACCTGGGCTTGAGTTCCGGCCCTGCCTCTTCCCAGGCGTGGGCAAAGATCACGGCACCTCCCCAAATCTCAGTTTCCTCATCTGTGAAATGGAAGTCAATGCCGTCTGCCCTGCAGGCCTGGTGTAAGCCTCAACAGGAAGTACACGAGCAGGAAAGGCCGCTGCAAAAATGCGCTGTGCACCCAGCTCGCAGGACCTGATGAGCCAGGGGCTTATTGGCAGGCCATCCGCCCCCCCTTCCCCCCCCCTCCGTGGCCTTGGAAACACTAAAGTTGCCTCACGAGCCATCTCTGCAGCAAGTAGGGCAAGCGCCCACATCCCCATTAATCAGATGAGAAAAGTGAGGCTCGGCGGGGCTATGCACTCCATGTCACATAAGAGCATGGAGTTCGTGGAGCAAAGGGTTCTGCTTGTAAAACACAAACCAGCTCGATGGAGGAGTGAGGGATGAACAAGCCCCTTATTCAGGCAGCGGCTGATTGGCGCTGAGGCCGTGTCCGGACGGCTTCCGGAAGCTTCGGCCCTCGACCTGCTGGAGGTGGTCTGCAGGCCCCTGCGGAGCCCTCCTTGGTCTCCTGTGAAGAAGCCTTGGGGACCTGGGGGACTGTGCTGGCGGCAGCTCACACTCACCGCGGAGGAGAGCCTGGAGGGGAGCGGCCTCCCTCGGGCCGGGACTCACAGCCTGAGACCCACAAGGTGCAGAGGAAGGCCCGGCAGAGGCCCCCACACCCTCCAGCTGGACTGGCTCAGCCAAGGCAACTCCCAACGCAGGGAGCTTCCCACTCGCCGTTTCCATGGGGATCCCCTTGAAATAACCCCATCACAGGCTGCTGCTCCTCCCTGCGGAGGAAGTGCTCAAGATAAATGTGATGGAGGGAGGCAGGCTCTCAGGCGCACCCAGGAGGCCACGGAAATCTCGAGGCGCATGGCCCAGCCCCAGCCGCCCGCCCACCCACTCAGTGGCAGCCCCCGCTGCCCGCCCACCCACCCACTCAGCAGCAGAGGTGACCAGGGCCTGGGGGCACACTTAACCTTTACTCCCTGCATACAAGGGGGGCAACAAGACCATGTCCTTGGGGAGGGAAGGATGCGGAGGAAATTGCCAACGGCATCTAGAACAGCAGCCATCTGCCTCCCTTTGGGACTCGGCCTGGGCTCAAATCCAGGGTCCGCCGTCCCAGCGTGATCTGGACAAGCCCCTCACCCAGAGCCTCTGTTTTCTCAAGCGGCTCAGGTAAGAGCAGACACACGTGCACCTGTAGCTCAGAAATCACCGCCTCCCTCCCCCTGCAGCGGGACCACGTAAGTCTGATAATCCTAAAATATTATGGAAAAGTTCTTCGGTTCACGCGAAGGATTTTGAGCCCCTGCTGGGGACAGGGGGGTCCCCGTGCACCCCCGTGGGGAGCGCCAGCCTTCACGCGCAGTTGGCCAATGAGAAGAAGAGAACCCAGCCGGTGAGGACAGCACGCCCCACAAACGCGTGCCGGGCACTTTCTCTGCCACGTGGTTCCGACTTGGAGAGCCGTTGCCCCTACTTTGCTGATGGGAACATTGAGGCCCCGAGAAGTCACATGGAGAGGGAGGTGGGACAGGCCTCTCTGGGGCCTCCCTGCACTGCCCGGATCAGCCCCCCAGGGCCAAGGTGCTCAGGCTCTGCTGACCTGGGAGGCGGGAAAACTGGGGCCCAGGAAGCCCAGAGACCCTCCCCAGGGCCTTCACCCAGGAACGCCTGGAGCGCAGCCAGAAACGGGAACTGCCATCTGTATGTGGCTGTCCCCCTCTGCCCCGGAAGACCAAAGGGGCCACACACACCGGCGGCTATAACCCCAAGGGAAGGTGCTACAGTGAGTGAGGCGCCTGCATCAACTTAAGTGAGGTCCTGGTTAGTGGGCCTGGGGGGCAGTGCTGACCCCAGCAGGCAACCGAAATATCCCTGCTGATGGCACTTCCCACAGAGAACCCCTCGGAGCCCCACAGTCAGCCCCAGTGACCAACAGCCAACCCCATCCCCTAAGATCATGGCTGGGGGACTCGCCAGGCGGAGTGAGTGCACTGCGGACGGGGCCTGGGTTCACTCTGCTCCGGGGCTTCCCACCTGGGCAGCACAGAGGTGGCCTCAAGACCGTTCCTTTTTTCTTTTTTTTAATGTTTCTTTCTTTAGAGAGAGAGAGAGAGAGAGAGAGAGAGAGAGAGCGCGAACATGCAAGCAGGGGAGGGCAGAGAGAAAGAGAGACAGAATTCCCAAGCAGGCTCCGAGCCATCAGCACGGCGTGGGGCTCGATCCCACAAACCGAGAGATCATGGCCTGAGCCGATATCAAGACTCAGACGCTTAACTGACCGAGCCGCCCAGGTGCCCCCTCCCCCGACACCATTTCTGAAGGAAAGGCTTTGTAAAGGGTAGAAAAGCCACAGAGCCCGGTGCTGGTTAAGGATTGGAAACAGGCACCACGAATTTGGTTGCGTTCATCAAAATATACGGCACCGGTGTTCATTCACAGCATCGAGCAAAACAGGGAGCAAATCAAAAAGACACCACCTCGTGTATTTCTACGGGTGATGGAGACTGTAATCCGTGGGGCTGCACCCCTGCGGGAGACCTGTGCCGCCGGCAGAGACAACGGGTCACAACTCTATGGGCCAACTCACAAAGAACTGTCTCTTCACATGACGTCTCTGTGTGCTCCCAGCATTTTCTCCCACATGAATTCGTAACTTTGATTTTTAATAATGAGTTTGATTTCTCTCGATGACTGTAAAAGCAACTGCTAATAAAAGTCCGCCAACCAGGTACTTGAGGGAAAGGAAAATAGAAAGCCGTACAGACGTGAGGTCCCTGCAGCCCTGAGCCATCCGATTGTCCAGTGCCTCCTCCCCGGGGACCCCCCACCCCCACCCCGGGCTCTGTGGGGAGGGACTCCCGTGTTGGGACATCTACCCCCACACACAGCAGGGCGTGGTGCACAAAGCAGACAGGAGCGTCGTGCACATATTCAGCAGGGACGCAAATCTCTAAGTCTCAGGACGCCAAGTCACCGGGGTGGCCCGCAGTCTCCCCTCGCGCCCCAGCACCGCCACGGGGCTGGCCGGAGAGTCCCTGCTCTCAGGGGCCAGAATCTTCTTTCTTTCACCAGAAGCCAAATGCTGGTGAGACAGGACTTCTAGGGAAACAGCAAGTCCTGGGTGCAGGAATGGGGCAGGGGGTGGGGGGAGCATAGAGCCCAGAAAAGAGGCTGATCCCAATCTCCTGGGAGAGCTGCCCCATCCGCTTTTTGTAGGATTCCCTCCGAATTCTTTCACCCGAGTTCCCTGTCCTAGATGGCTTCAGGGGCGGGGTTTCCAGCAGCAGCAAAATTAGCTCTGGGAGACACCGGAAGTGGTAGAAATAGCATATACTTGGGAGTCAGGCAAGGCGGGGGTGAATCCCAAGTCCACCACCCTGCTGGCTGTGCAATCCTGGGCAGGGAGCCTGACCTCTCTGAACCTCGCTTTTCTCATCTATGGGGGGCAGGGGGGAGGGAGTACCAGCACCAACGGCAGACGGCTATCACGACAAGGACCCAAGGGCCATGGCTGGTGCCTCCGGCCAGTGTCCGGCAACTATTCCGCAAACACGGGCTTCCTTCCCCTGCCATCGACGCCCCCATTTTCAGCCTGAACATGGGGTCTGTCTCTCACTACTTGGGGTGAATGGCTAGCCAGCTCTTCATCTGGGTCAGAGAAGCATCCAGCAGCGGCCCAGGCGAACTCTCGAAGCTTGCCAAGTGCTTGAAGGAAAACGCCAGATGATGGGCACAGTGGGTCAGCTCGGGGGATTCCGGCCCTGCAGCGCCCGCTCAGAGCGTCCTGGCCAACAATGAAGGAAGGCCAATGGGGGAGCCGGCCAACCAAGGCGGTGGGCCGTGCTGGACGCGGGGCCCACCCCAGAGCCCCGGGGGGCGCAGGGAGGTCTGTGCAGACCGCAGGTGGGCTGGGCTTGGCATCTGCAGCCCTGGACGCGAATCCCAGCCCACCCACGTAGGAGCCGTGAAGCCCCCACCTCCATTTCTTCGCCGGCCAACCGGAGATGACGACAATTCCACGCCCACGAGGGGTCCTGAGCCGGGCCCGTCTCTGCCTCCTCTTCGGGGCTACACACACCCTGCTCGCCCTTTAGAACCGTCTCCCCTTCTCCTGTTCCTCCTTAGATCCTAGAACTTGCTCGCGACCCTGCCTCTTCTGCGTCCCCCAAACCAGTCTCAATGCCTGTACACAGCGGGCCTCCGTAAATACATACTGAGTTAATTCACTTCATCCAGGAAGCCCTCCCTGACTTCCCACCACCCAGGCCCCCCTTTGGGAAACTGAGCCCCTGGACTCCTCCCTGCCACCTTCCCAGCACTGACTCCCTGTCCATCCGGACTCTACTGGGGACTCCTCAGAACCCGGACCTTGTCAATCACATCAACAGCCGTATTCCCCACTCCCAGGAAAGCACCCGACACGTAACGTAGTATGTGCTCAGTAAACTGCAGGCCAATGACTCTCACCAGACCTCCCGTAAATTCTCCCAAACGCCCGAGTCTCTCTCGCAGCAGGGTTAAGCCTTCCTCCCGGGTCTCTTTCCTCTCCCAAACATCCCACACCGCCCCCCGACGTCCAGCTTCTGATCCCGATGAATTCCGTCTGCCCTGTCTCCCGGAGCCTGTATTTCTGCGCTCTCTGCAACAGACCAGTGACGGCTGCCATGTTCCTCCTCTGAGAACGGCCCTGGAGAAGGGCCTCGGGTGATAAACCCAGGCGAGCCTGTTTTATGGAGGAGGTGTGCACTGCTCATAGGTTTTTATAGCTGCCTGTTTACAGAGCCGAAGCGTAATTACTTCTCAGCCACCTCCCACCGCCCATGGGGCCTGGTTCAGGGTGGCCGGGGAGGCGGGGGGTGGGGGGGAACCCCCAGCCTCTTTCCTCCTCTTCTCCTTTGCATTCTCTGTGCTCAGCACCCTTCCCCTTCCTCCTCTCCCTCTGAGCCTCAGTCCTCTGAGGGACTTGGCTGGGTGTCTGGGGGCCCAGTAAATGGCCCTCTGGTTCCTGCCCCCTGAGGGGGAGGGGGAGTGGAAAATCCAGAATGCAGGGAAAGGCAGGCTCCTGAGAAAGGCCCGGAGGAGACAGGATGGGGTGTAAGCACTAACACCAGAAATGACCTCGCCGGCCCCCCCACCCCCACCCTAGGTCTGGCACCTTATGTCACAACTGACCCCAAACCCACAAATCAGAGCACCCCCTCCCCGCCCCCAGAGTGCCTGAACCGGGTGGGGAGGGTACAGAGGACCCTCCCAGGAAGGAAGGCTGGGGGGTCAGGGCCTCCCGACAGCCTGGACCGGAGACAGAGGAGACCCGGAGGGGCCGGGTCCCACTCCCCTGGTGCCATTCCTTAGGCGTATAAATGGGTCCAGCCACCTCCTGCCGGCCTGGGAGCCATCTGTCCCTTCAGAATGACCTTGCATGTCCCTCTCAGAGCCCGAATGTGTAAGACTGGAGTTTAACCGTCAGGGTACATCTGCCTCACTTCCTAGCCCCTGCCCCCCCGTAATGGGACCCCACTGCTGGGGCCCGGGCCTCACAGCCGCTGCCTTGTGCAGGCGCCTTCCTTCAGGGGACACACGGGCATCTGCGCCCTCAAGACAGACTTCACTGCACAAGGGAGGAAACTGAGGCCCAGGGAGGCCTTGTGGCTTCCGCAGGGTCACGCAGCCAGTCACCAGGGGAACCTGTGTCCGCACGGAGTCTCCATGCCCTCCGCCATCACCTGTCACCACCCACACGGCCGCTGACAAGGATATCACTACGGCGACCCCGGCCTCCAGGTTTTCAGCCACTGCCCCAGTTTATCACCTGCTGCCCTACTGTCCCCATATGGACACACATGTAGTCGGCCAAGTGTCCCAGTTTGGTTTTTTTAACTGGGTCACCACAGGGAAGATGGCCTCAGTGAGTATAGTCGGGGTTCACACAGCGTTCACGGGGTTGACCATGGAGGCTCCCGGCCGCACCCCAAACACCTCAAGCCTGGGACTCAGGGTGTCACCTGGAAGCAGAGGCGTCTACTCAGCCCTTCGCACAAAGCCCGTGTGGGTCCTTGGGGCCAGCTCTGTGCTGCTGCATGTCCCCAGCTCTGCTCTCTCCTGGAGATGCATTCGCCCTCTGGCCCAGCACAGATCAGGACCCTCCCGGGAACACCACGGGTGGCAGGAGACCTCAGGGCTGACCCTGCTGCCACCGCCCTCTGTCTGGATGGGCTGCTCCCTCCCCTGGCTCCAGCTCCTCCCAGCCACACTGCAGGACGCCTTTCAGGTGGTTAAAGGGCAGGGCTGGGATGGAGGTGGGTCAGAGCCAAGGGTCCAGGCCTTCAGAGCCAGGGCTGGGTAGCTCCCTCCCTGTGCTATTCCACGGCTCCTCCGCAAAAGGAGTGTCTGACGGGACCTTTCTGAGTATCAGGCAAACCTAACGTGTTATCATGGTCCAGCCTCACAGAGACCCCGAGAAGACATTCTTCTTGGCCCCAATTCAGAGCTGAAGGTACAGGGGCACCAGGAGAGGCTGGGGCAGGGTCAACCGCACACAGGGGGGTGAACGCAAAGGAAGGCTGGCCCCAGGGGGACTGGAGTCCCTGGGGGTGCCCTTCGCAGCAGATAAAAGCACCAGGGACAATGCATGGGGGAGGGGCCCAGCATCAGGGACCGGCCCAGGCGCACCCCAGCCCCGCTTACCCCTGGCTGGGGGAGCTCTTACCTCCTGGGGGACTAAGTGTCCTCATCTGTAAGATGGGGAGAACCACTCCCATCTCTAGGTGCAAGAAAAGATAAGGCACCAACCGGTCCGCAGGGGGCGCCCCCCGCCCCCGCTGCGTGTCATCCAGGAACAGCAAATGTACGAGGCTGCCCGGTGCCCAGCCGGTTTCTCCCCCGCCTCTCCCACTTGCAGAGCACCAAGACCATCTGTGTGGCTTTCAAAGATCTAACCTCCTTCCCAACTGCTACAGCGTGGACGGATCTAGAAGACATACGCCCCATCCATGTACTGGGGACAAAGAGGGTATGACTGCATTTATATGAGGTCCCTGAAAGAGGCAGGGACTGGAGGGCGGGGAGCTGTTGTTTAAGGGGCCCCAAGCTTCTGTTTGCTGTAATGAAAGGGGCTTGGAAATAGATCGCAGTGATGGCCGCACAACATCATGGATGCACTTAATGGCACTAACTGGTACACTTAAAAAAACGGTTAAGTTGGCAAATTTTTTTTAGTTTTTTAATGTTTATTCATTTTTGAGAGATGGAAAGAGACAGAGCATGAGCAGGGAAGGGGCAGGGAGAGGGGGGAGACACGGAATCCGATACAGGCTCCAGGCTCTGAGCTGTCAGCACCGAGCCCCCGATGCGAGGCTCGAACTCACAGACCGCAAGATCGTGACCTGAGCCAAAGTCAGATGCTTAACCGACTGAGTCACCCAGGCGCCCCTGTAAATTGGCAAGTTTTATGTTCTATTATCTTACCTCAATTTTCAAAAGCTTAATTATGTAATATACCGAAAACCATTGAGTTGTACACTTTAAAGGGGTGAATTGCATGGTATCTGAATTGTTCTCTCAATAAAGCTGGATTTTTCTGTTTGTTTTGATTTGCTTTTAATTAAAGGCACGAATCCGGCCGCTGGGGCCTCAGGGGACAGGCTGAGCCCCTTCGTGTTGGCCGAACCCAAGGCACTGCTTGTCCCAGAGCCCGCGTGCACCCTGCTGCACAGATCTCTTTCCGCTAGCTCTGCTGACACACGGAGGAAAGGGAAGCCCCCTCCCCCACACTTCCTCTGAGGCCGGGGACCCAGGGGAGCCTCTAATGCACCCCAATGCTCCCTTGCTCCAGAGGAGAACAGTCTGGAAGGCACAGGTCATTGCCAGGGACTCAGACTCTAAGGCTGACCTCTCCAAGGTCCTTCTTTCTCCAGCAGGGGTGCAATCTGGTGGAGGAGGGAGTCGGGCAGCCAGGGCACACAGGCTCGGGAGAGTCCTAGCAGTGAGACTCGGGTCCCTGAGCTCCCGGCTGAATGGGGACAGTGACAGCGCCTGGACACCGCCCGGCAGGCACACGTGGGCTCACTCAACGGCAGCCCAGCTTCCTTCCCTCCATCACGTTCACTCAGAGCACGGCATCCACTGCCCAGGGGGCGGGCGCCGTGGACGCCGTGTCTGGGACCAGGCCACCGGGCCGTCACGGTTTCCAATAAAACTGCCTCCATGAGACATGAGCAAACGAGATGATCCGGGAGGTCAGCATGTCCTTGAGTCGAGCCGAGCAGAAAAACCAGCCAGCTCACCTGTTTCTCTTCCGCAGCCCTCCCCCACCGCAGGGGCCCTGGCAAGAAAGAAAGGCCCGCTCTACCGGCGCCACCTTCCCTGATGTGGGCAGTGCACCTGCGGAGGGGGAGGGACGGGGGTGACCCACGCCGCACGCGACCTGACCTTTGTGTATGTTCGTAACTTCCACCCAGTGCACGCACAGGGAGGGCTGCAGGAAACCTATTCTACCCCCTACGGAAAGCTCCTACTCACCTCTTGTTTCCCGGTTTTATTTTTTCCCAGCTTTACAGAGATATAATTGACATATAACATCGCACACGATTAAGGGGTGTGAGTTTAATGCGTTGATTTGATAACGCTCAAATACCGCAAAACGATTACCACCACAGCATCAGCTAACATCTCCACCATGTCACATAACTGCCAACTCTTTTTTGTGTTGAGAATATTTAAGATCTACTCTTCGCAACTTTCCAACACATACAGGGCGTTGCTAACTATAATCGCCGCGTAGTATGTTAGAGCGCAGAGTTTGTTCATCTTATAACTGGAGGTTAGTACCCTTGGACCAACACGTCCCCATTGCCCCCATCCCGAGCCCCTGACAACCGGCATCCTAGCCTCCGTTTCCGTGACTTCGGCCTTTTTAGATTCCACATATGAGTGAGATCATGTGGCGTCTGTCTTTCTCTGTCTGACTTATTTCACTGAGCACAGTGGCCCCAAGGTTCATCCCTGTCGTCACAAACTCTGTATTCAAGTCGGCAAGAGTGCCGGATGCGTTTTGTATTCTGATCAGGGATACGGTCAGGATGGCAAGGCAGAATGTGGCTCCCTGGAGATGCAGCAGCTCCAAGGTCACACAGAGCCGAGTACGGAGCCTGGCTGGGCCGGCCGTCTGCGGCGGACTGTTCCCACCAAGGGCCACAGCGCTGTCTCCCATCCCATCTGCTCTTGCAAGGCGGACCTGGCTTTTCCCACATCCAGAGGCAGAGTCCACGTCCCCTTCAGCCTGGGCTGGCCGGTGACTCGACCGAACTGAAGTCACACAACTGGAGAGGGCGACTCCGAGGAGGTCGGGAAGTCAGATCTGCTGCCTGCTTATTCGGACACCTGAGACCGCCAGGCTGGAGGGGCCAAGTTGACCGTTCCAGGGGAACGTTCCCGGCCTCCCAGCCGTCCCCACCACGCGCCAACATGTGAGTGAAGCCGTCCTGGACCCTGCGGGCCAGCCAGCCCCCCGGCACTTACCATGCAGAGCCCATTTGCCCAGCCAAACCCTGCCCAAATTCCTGACCCGTACCATCCAGGGGCCACAACACCACGGGCATGGTCTTCAGTCACTACGATTTAGAGTGGTTCGTCAAGTAGTAACTACAACACCCACCGTGTGACTTCAGGCATGTACCCTGACCTCTACGGGGCTGTTTCCTGATATCCAAGAGGGGGTCACTCCCCCACTCCAGGTGGGTATAACGTTCCAGCGAGATCATGAACGTACATCTCGTGACACCGCAGCAGTGGAGAAATGGCAGCGGGGCACCTGGGTGGCTCGGTCAGTTAAGCGTCTGACTTCTGCTCAGGCCATGATCCCACGGCTCGGGAGTTCAAGCCCCGGATCGGGATAGCTGGTGTCCGCGCAGGGCCTGCTTCGGCTCCTGTCTCCCTCTCTCTCTGTCCCTCCCCAGCTTGTTTCTATCTCAAAAATATATAAAAACATCAAGAAATGTTAAAGCAAAAAAGAAAGAAAGAAAGAAATGGCAGCTTCTCTTGTCACCGTCACCACCACTGTCATTTCCCCAGGAAGACAAGAGCGTTTGTAGGTGCAGACGGAGGTTCACAGCACGCGTCCTCCAGCCGAGGCGAAGCCCATCACCATCGGACGCGCATCAAGACGCGATGAACGAGCCAGAAGTCTCCAGGCGCCACAGCTGAAATTGATCATTTGTTTCTTAAGCAAGAAAGAGCGAGCGTGATGGGCTCACTGTGACCTACAGATTGTACGAGAACTTCACAACACACACGCACTTATTCTTTTGAAGACCTCCCGTACAAAAATTTGGGGGGGTTTTATTTTTATTTTAGTACCCAACACGGTATTCATATCTTTATTCAAGCCCCTGAAAACTCTCCTATCCTTTCACCAAGAAATCGACTTCCCAGGTAGCCAGAGACAAGAATATGTGAAATATGGGAAAATATACATTCACAAGGATGCTCATCACATCTTCCTTTAAAACACCGAGAGTTGAGGGGCGCCTGGGGGGCTCAGTCAGTTAAGCGCCTGACTTGATTTCGGCGCAGGCCATGATCTCACGGTTTGTGAGTTCGAGCTCTGACAGAGCAGAGCCTACTTGGGATTCCCTCTCTCCCTCTCTCTCTCTGCCCCTTCCCCACTCACGCTCTGTCTCTCTAAATAAATAAATAAATAAACTTTAAAAAAAAAAAAAAAAAAACACCCGAGTTGGGATGTCAGAGTCCAGGAGCAGGGAGGTCTCTCCACCCTCAGCCCACTGTCATCTGTGATACCATTTGGGGACCAGACCGTGAGGGGAGGCTCAGCCCTCCTCCTCCCTCCACCACCTCTTCCCTTCACCAGGGCTCGAGGACAACCTTCACTTCCCCCTCCTTCCGAGGCCCAACCCAGGAGCCTTCTCGCCTCTCCTGGGGGTGCTCACACCACCTCTGAACGTCTCCCCCGCCCCCACTTCACTCTCCAACCCCCCAGGGACCTCTGGCCACTCTGGTTCCCTCTTCCTTCTGTGCCTGGACGGATGACAAAGGGCCCTTTCCTGGCCACATCTGCCCGGGGGCTCCAAGACCCACAGGTGAATGCTCCCAGAGCCCCATCGCGCCAAGCTGGTTCTGAGTGCAGGGAACGCTTTCTCCCCTTCTCCCTACTGGCCACTTCTCTGCTCCGGACTCAGCCTCTCTGCCTGGCTCCCACACTGCCACTGCATCCCAGCTGTGGGGTCCCCCCAGCCCCCAGCACCCTGTACTGTGACCATCTGTTTCCATCCCCCAGATTCCAGACGTTCTCCAGGGAGGGGCTGTGCCCTATTCCTCTGTCCTGCACCCCCCACTCACCCGCACACTGACTGCAGGCATCCACCCTGGTCCGATGAACGAATCCGTACCTAGTTACTGAATGAATAATCGTATCTATGCGATGGACTATTTTGCAGCCATGAAAAATTATTTACCCAGAAACTGTGATAATGTGGGGAAACGTTTCTGCGTGTTAAATGTTTTAAAAGATACACACTGTATTTATGTTACAATCTGCAGGGGGCGGTAAAAAGGAAACACAACAATTGAACCGTTTCTGGGGCAGGGACCTCAGGATGTTATCCGCCCCCCCCCCCATTCTACCTGCTGCATTTTCAAACGTTTCTGTAATGAGATGAAATAGAGAAATACAATTAAAATCTTCTCGCAAGGAGCATCTGAGGACCCACGGAGCTTAGCTCCCACAGTCCGAAGAAATGGGACACATTATGATGGATGGCATTTTTGCACTTTCAATAAAGAGCCTTACCTCTCCTCGGGGCTATAAAATATTCAAGGTTGTTTTTATCACCTTTCACATTGAAAGCCGGTATAGGAGCCACTATCGACTCCTTCGGCCAGTTCATTCCATGACGGGTTGTCCCCAAAGCAGACGGGTTGGCTGGAGGTCCGCACGGTGAGCACGGTGGAGGGAAGGCATGTGTCCCTCGCTCAGTGATCCATGGGCTGCCTGGCCATTTCCACAGTGAGGGCTTTGCGCTATTTCATATTCTCAAGTCGTGGCCTTCAACAAGGAGAATATCGACCGCCATCCCCCAGCCAGAGTTTAGAACATCACCGTGGCCTTGACGTGCGGAAGGGCCATGTGAAATACGTACAGGGAGTTCTCGGGTTGGGGGGCACATAAAAATGACTGTGCACGCTCAAATCATTCAAAATGATCTTGAGAGGGGCGCCTGGGTGGCTCAATCGGTTGAGCATCCGACTTTGGCTCAGGTCATGATCTCGTGTTCGTGGGTTCAAGCCCCACGTCGGGCTCTGTGCTGACAGCTAGCTTAGAGCCTGGAGCCTGTCTTCGGATTCTGTGTCTCCCTCTCTCTCTGCCCCTCTCCTGCTCGTGCTGTCTCTCTCTGTCTCTCTCTAATACAAATAAGACATTTAAAAAAACCCAAAATGGTCTTGAGAATCAACCTGGCAATTACAAATGTTCTGTAACTTTTTTAAAAAAAATTTTTAAGTCATTAAAAACTCTCTGGGGTGCCTGGGTGGCTCAGTCAGTTAAGGCTCCAACTTCAGCTCAGGTCATGATCTCACAATTGGTGGGTTTGAGGCCTGCATCGGGTTCTGTGCTGACAGCTCGGAGCCTGGAGCCTGCTTCGGATTCTGTGTCTCCCTCTCTCTCTGCCCCTCCCTTGTTCACACTCTGTCTCTCTCTGTCTCAAAAATAAATAAACATTAAAAAAATAAAAATAAATCAAAAAATAAAAAAAACCCTCCCTACTGGGGTGCCTGGGTGGCTCAGTTGGTTAAGCATCCGACTTCGGCTCAGGTCATGATCTCATATTTGCGGGTTTGAGCCCAGCATCTGGCTCTGTGCTGACAGCTCAGAGCCCAGAGCCTGCTTCGGATTCTGTATCCCTCTCTCTCTGCACCTCTCCCACTCACACTCTGTCTGACTGTTTCTCTCTCTCTCTCTCTCTCTCTCAAAAATAAATAAACATTAAAAAAAAAAAGCTCTCTTATTGATGGTTACAAGCATATAGGGAAATAAAAAAACAGTAAAACCAATATTTATTTAGTTCAGTGATTTAAAGCATTAGAAACACTGAGAGAAGTCAAGTGTTTCATGTCTTCGTAAAAAGAAGCGTACGGAAAGTAGTTTGAAGGTTGCTGGTTCTGCCGGTGGCTGGCACCCCGTCTGGGCCTTGAAGAGCCGTCTTTCCAAGTTCAGATCAGCTTTCAAGATCTAATCCCTTTGTGCTCCCAACATGGTGAAGCCTCTTCCAGAATCGCTTCCTCTGGGGCATCTCCATCCCTTCGGAGCCACTTTCTTCAGCTACAAAGGTAGGGTCTCTTTCACTTAGTGCCTGTGGCCACACAAGAGAGACTCCTCAGGCAGGAGCTCCGATGCCCCCAGGATCGGTGATTTCCTCCAAAACTCCGTTCGCTTTCCACCCCCATTTCTCCTCCAGGAGGATGGCTTATCACTCCCCTGCTGAGTGTCATCTTGGTTGGCCCACCCCCTCTTCTGATTTTCCATCTTCGTAAAGCGTCACATGGCTCTATCACGGGGAGACAAGGAGGTAATGCTAGCATACACTTTGCTGTGTGTGGACCAACACATGTGCAGTGACCCGCCAGCGACAGACACAGAAAGAAGTGACCTGGCAGGCTCTGCGACACACATCCGTTCTTTACTTGGTGGTCCGTACACTGAAGACTCACTAGCAAGGTTTACACTCGACGCAACTCGCTCAAGTCTGACCCGTGTGGCTGTGGGCCTGGCACGATGTCACTGGAGCCGAGAAGAAGCCGCAGGTATCTGAACTTTGCAAAGAGGAGACTATTTGGACCCAGGGAAGCTGGTCAGGGGAAAGGGTGGCACTTTTCCGCTTGGTCACTCAACCACGTATGTAACCCAACACCTGTTGGGTGGCAGGCGATGAGCTGGGTAGGAGGAAGCAGGTATGTCCACTGGGCGTGTCTACTAATGTTCCAGAAGGGACCGGGTTCCGGTCTTGTCTTCTGATCTGAGCTGAGTCACCCTCCTGACTGGGACTGGGAATTAGAATTCTTTGATTATAAATAACAGGAGTTGACACAGGGTAACATACACAAGAAGGAAGTTCTGGAAGGCTCTGGAAGAGCTACAGAAGGAAAGCGCAACAGCTGGACAAGGGGCCTCAGAAGGAGCAGGAACTGGGCAGGACTAAGAATTCAATCTGGGAATCCGTGACTATTCCAATTATCCAATGCTGTTAAAACATCATCTCAAAACTCAATGATGTAACACAAAAGCCTCTGCCTTTGTTCATCAATCTGTCATCTGGCTAGGTCTTGGCGAAGATGGATGCCCCGGGTCTGTTAGCTGATGAAGGGTGAGGAAGATTCCAGAAGGAGAGAGAGGCACGTTCCCGGGGTGACTCCCAGGATCCGGCAACCACCCATTAGCCTTCTAGACCCTCCCGGCAAAACCGGGAGACAGATATAGGTTGGCGACGGTGGGGGTGAAACCATAATCGTTCCAAAACAGTCACAAATGTCTTTAGCAGTCGGTCTGAAAATGGGAGAGAGGGCTGGTCTCAACCAGGAAAGACGTAAGACACAGAACACCCCGACGCAGGTGCGGGACTTGGGGTCCCAGTTCAAGCCTAGCAGCCATAAATAGGCATGTTTGAGACAAGCAGGGACCTTGCCAAGATGGACAAGAATTCAGATGGGAAGGAATTAGTGACCATTCTGTTGGGACAGGGGGTAAGACACATGCCGGCCTGCTGCGGTGGGGATGACGTGACCGGAGTCCTGATGTGGCTTAAAAATTTTTCAGTCCGGGGCGCCTCGGTGGCTCAGCTGAGTTCGCATCCGACTTCAGCTCAGGTCATGAACTTGTGGTTTATGGGTTCGAGCCCCGCGTCAGGCTCTGTACTGACAGCTCAGAGCCTGGAGCCTGCTTCGGATTCTATGTCTCTCTCTCTCTCTCTCTCTCTCTCTCTCTCTCTCTCTCTGCCCCTCCCCTGCTCATGCTCTGTCTCCCTCTCTCTCTCTCTCTCAAAAATGAATAAACAGCCCCAGGGGTCAGGGCTATGACCTCTTCCAGGGTGGAGGAATCTGGGAGGCCAGGCCGGCCCAGAGCAAGGCCAGGCCGGCCCAGAGCAAGCCCGGGCCTGAGCTGGCAATCCCATCCCTGCTCGGGGCAGCCGGCACCTCTAAGCTGCCTTTGTTCTGCTTCAATGGGCCCTTCAGCCCACCGTCCTAGAGGACAATAGCCCCCATTGTACAAGGAGGCAGAGCCATGGTCCCAGGTGGGCCATGTATCCTGAGCTGGCTGGGAACTGCTTCCTGGGTCCAGCAGAGGAGCCCAGACGCTGGCAGGAGACAAGCATATGTCACTTTGCACATGCTGTTCTTCCTGCCCGGAATGGACTAGAATGCCATGTCCCAAAGGGCATCGCTCTCTGCCCTGGAGAATGCCACTCCCTTAAGTGCCAAAGCACCTGTCCTCTGCAGGGCTGTGACCATCCCCCCCGGCCCCCACTCCCTGTGCGGTGGAGGGGAGCCCTTCTCCTCCTGGCCCATCTCAATTGCCTACAACCACACACACAGATATGACCGATGTATTGCTACATGCCTGGCGTGAGCTACACCCCAGGCAGTCCTGAGTTCAAATCCCAGACCCTCCTAGGGCAAGGCACCTAATCAGAACTCAACAGATCTCCTGTCCCCGCCCTGTTGGTTCCCCCTCCCAGTGTGGAGGTCAGGCGTGTGTGTTCTGGAAGTAGATGGCCTCTGTGTTCAAACCCCAGCTCTGCCCCTCATCCATGTGACTCTGGACATGCACCCAAACCTCAGCTTCCTTCCCTGTAAAATGGGGGAAATACATACAACACAGCCCTTTGTTAGGCATATAGTATGGACTCAGTAAATGGTTAATTCTAATAATGGCAATTATGTTTGTTTTCTAATTATTTAAATTGTTTAATGTTTATTTTTAAGAGAGAGAGATGGACAGAGTGCGAGCGGGGGAGGGGCAGAGAGAGAGGGAGACGCAGAATCAGAAGCAGCTCCAGGTTCCGAGCTGTCAGCGCAGAGCCCGACGCGGGGCTCGAACTCACAGACCGTGAGATCATGATCTGAGCCGAAGTCAGACGCTCAACCGACTGAGCCACCCAGGCGCCCCTCTAAGTATTTAATACTCAAGTCCACATGGGGCCATCGTGCATAGGACCGCGGGACACCAGTGCAGTGGAAACGAGGCACCTGTCTCGCAGGGCCTGGTTGAACCAGCCGACTCCCCAGGGCGCCGTGGGTTGCAGATTGCTCCGGCAGCTCACTCTCCCAATGGCATCCTAGACCCTGGGAGAGACAGGCCCCCGTTTCGAGAAGGACACAGGCTGGCTTGCGTCCAGAGCTCTGGACATGTGCCTTCTGGGACCTGGAGCGTTTTGCCCCAGAGGCAGCGAGACTGGAGAAGGGGGCGTCCAGGGGCTGTCCGGGAGAGCAGAGGACAGAGAGCAAATGACAGTGTGTGCCAGTGGGGAGACCTGAGCGGGGAGACCCTAAGGGCTCACGGCAAGACAGCGTGGCCAAAGCAGAGCCCCGGGAAACAGGGTGCCAAGTGCGAGTCAACACCCGAAACAGGGAGCCCGAGAGACACTCTCCGATACTGTCTTCCTACCCAACATTATGGCAGCGTTTAATGCTGGTGGCCCATCCTTCCCTCCCCTGTCCCTTCGTACCCAGATTCTCAGGCCTATGACTCCACAGCCCACCTGGGTGCCCACCCCAAACTCCCCAGTCTCTGTCCTTTAACTGAACCCCAGGCTCTGCCTGAGCGCTCCCGGCTCTCACCCCATCCTCACCCTCCCTGCCTGAGCGACACAGTACCAGCTCCAGAAACATCTGCCCAGCGAATGAATGAGTAAGTGGCTGAGTGAATGACGGCAATGAACTTGCCCTTCAATGTTGCACGTCCAGCATCCAAAGTCTCCCTGGCATAGACTGGGGGGGAGGGGGGGGCGGGCAGGCAGTCAATGTCTATTGAACAAAAGGGAAAAAAATATCCCATCTCATTGGTATCCAGACAGGAATTAAACCAAATACTTTTCATCTATGATATTTGCAGAGGTCAAGCACATTAGGACATCAAATGCTGATCAGCATGTGGTAAAACAGAGCATAATTTGGCGAGACGCATCGAGAACATCAAACACATTCATCACTTTTGCATAAAACTGCATGCACAGGGTTCTCTCCTAAGAAATTATTCCAAAGCTGCTGGGGTTGGGGGGGTAGGGGGGATGGGTGTAGAGTATCTTCCTACACAAACAGTGTTCATTCACTCGGTGTTAGCTATTCAAGAAAAAAACAATTAATTAATTATCCGACAATTGGGGTGATTAATTGAAAGGTGGCATATCAATCACAGGAACAGTACCCAGCCACTGAAGTGATGGGGTCTGGGGGCGGGACTGAGGTAACCAGTTAGGCAGCCCTTCCCCCTGCTAGGATGGGAGGCCACACAGCGGGGGTGGACAAGAGGGAAATCAAAAGAATCTGCTTTATTGATGGGAATGGTGGGGCGGGGAGCGGGGGGGAGCTAGGGACCCCTAGTCTACTGCCCCTCAGCTTAGAGCTGTGGGGAGACAGGTCTAAAGGCTGAAATGAGAGACTTGCAGCCCCCTCCTTGGAACAGCCCAAGGGGTGATGGGCCCAATGGGTGGGGGAGGAGCAGGGACCTGTAATACTTTAACCCCGCCCAACAGGGAAAAGCTGCCCAATGGGTGACAGGCTCTCACCAATTCTACCAATCCCAAAAGCCGAGGGGGCGGTGGGAGGCGGGCCAAGGAGTCCCGCCCCCTGGAATTCCAGCCTGTCCCGCTTAGTAAAGTAGGGCCAGTCCCATCCTTTGCAGAGCACCCTGTTCAAAAAGCAGAGCAACCAAAATATAAGCCTTTTTCATGTTCCCCATGACTCCCCGCAGCGTTATTTGCTACCTCATGCCAAAGAAAAACCACACGTTTGAATTATTAGCGTGAATTCTGCCAGTCACCATTCTATTATGCAATTCTGGTGTTAAGTGCAAATACAAGAGCATTTAACGGGAATGCAGAATCACCGAAATACACGATTCTATCTAGTGGTTCCTACAGCCAGCACGGTGTGGACGCCACACCAAACCAGCTCAATCTGGCTTCATTTCGCGCTTTTTTTTAGATGTTTATTTTATTATTTTTGGGAGAGAGAGTGGGGGAGGAGGAGGGGGGGGACACAGAATCTGAAGCAGGCTTCAGGCTCCGAGTTGTCAGCACAGAGCCCCACGCGGGGCTTGAACCCACGAACCGTGAGATCATGACCTGAGCCGAAGGCAGACGCTTACGGACTGAGCCCCCCCAGGTGCCCCTCATTCCGCTTTTTGATGCGGCACATTCTACACATTCTCCTCTACCCTTGGCTCAATGATGAATAAGGATTGAAAGGGAAGGACCGTGTCTGTCCTCTCCTGTCCTTTCCTTCTGGGTCATCATCATTTTCAGCATCAGTGATTAGTTCACACAAGGACGGAACACGGCCAAGAGGGGATGATAGGGCTCCTTGGTCCCCCGCGCTCTTTGCTGTGTCAGTGCCTCCTCTCTGCGTCTAAATCTAGTCTGGTTCAAATGCAAAAGCGTGGCTTCTCCAGGCCGTGGGCACCCACCGCTGCCTACAGGGTCATGGACACGCTGACCTGCCGCAGGAGCACAGAACGTGGTGGCCCACGTGTGCGGGAGCTCAGTGACACTCAAAGCAGACACAAGGTGTGTATGGCAGCCACACAAAACAGCTGAAACATGCATTGCACGCGTCATCCCTGCTCAGACGCCCACTCCGCTGTCCCGTCAGACGTCACTTACAAAGCATGGATCCAGGGAGAAAATTACAAAAATTCCACACAGCGACAGCAGAGCACAAAACCCAAATCAGCCCTTCTGAGTGTGGGCCCCACGTGACCACATGGATTGCACAGACCGCCAAGCACTGGGAAAACTCCTACAATCCATGCTTAATTTAAACAGTCGCCTTCAGGGTGCCTGGGTGCTGCAGTCAGTTAAGCATCTGACTGCGGCTCAGGTCACCATCTCACAGTCCGTGAGTTCGAGCCCCGCATAGGGCTCTGTGCTGTGGACACAGAGCCTGTTTCAGATCCTCTGTCCCCCCCACCTCTCTGCCTCTCCCCTGCTTGTTCCCGCTCTCTCTCTCCCCCCCCAAAAATAAATTTAAATAAATAAATAAAATAAAAAGTTGCCTTCGCAACGATTTATCTAGAGGGGATGACAGCTTCCGTTAAACACAGACACAGATGTGAGCATTAAAAAAAAGACTGGAAGGGACTATCATGTAATGCTGACAATGGCCATCTTTGGGCGACTTCTTTCTCCTCCCTCCGTGCTGCGACTCTGGTCCTGGCCATCGAACCCCAGCCTTTCACATAGCCAGGCTTCCCGCTCTCCAGACCCGAAACACTCCTTACAGAATCACCCCCTCGGCTCTGCAAGCTTTAAGGATAAAAACCAGAAGCTGGAGCAAGTTACAACAACCAGGAGATGCCGCGGACAGGTTTTATTAGAATCTGATTCCCAGAAATGAGAAATGAGACGAACCGTATGCCGTGGCTGCACCAACCTCTACGTTAGGACTGGTTAAAAATAAACCAGTGTGCTGGGGCGCCTGGGGGGCTCAGTCGGTTGAGCGACCGACTTCGGCTCAGGTCATGATCTCGCAGTTCGTGGGTTCGAGCCCCGCGTCGGGCTCTGTGCGGACAGCTCAGAGCCTGGAGCCTGCCTCGGATTCTGTGTCTCCCTCTCTCTCTGCCCCTCCCCTGCTCATTCTCCATTTCTCTCTGCCTCTCTCTCTCTCTCAAAAAAAAATAAATAAACATAAAAAATAAAATAATAAACCAGTGTGCTGCTTCCAGGGTGGGGGCCAACCCACTCGACGGTTTGGGGACGCGGAACAGCCACAGTAACCCCTCCACACAGGTAGACCTTTGGAGTCCGCACGGCCTTCGCTCCTGAGAGCCGTGAGACAACGAGTGTAAGGAAACTGAGGCTCAGAGAGGTGGCGTGACTGAACGGAGAACACCCAGCCTCTCTCACTGTCCCCCGCCCCGGCAATGCAGACAGCGCGAGTCTGTGACAGTCCAGGACGGCTCACGGAAGCGATACCCTGAAATGGAAGCGATGGGGGTCAAGACCCGGCAGGCCACAGCCTGATTTCTCAAACCCAGAGCGGGCTCTCCCGACTCTCCCTCGGGACCGGCTTCAGGGTAGCGTTCTAAGCAACCCCCTCTTGGGCTCCACATCCCCGTGGAGCGGGGCTGGGGGTGGGCTGGCCAGTCTGACGATGGCTCTAAGGCTATCCTAACTCTAAATCAGACAACGTTTATTAAGTTCTGACTGGGCCCCAGGCCCTGGGTTTGAAGCCCTGGGTTCACGGAGAGCGTTCCTTCCACGAAGGAACGTGTCCATGTTCACGGACACACTACAACATCAAACAACCGTACATCCCACGTGTCAAGCGATCAGCAACCCAGAGAAGACGCTCAGGTTCCGCGAGACGGGGTGACCTGCCCAAGATGATGAACCCAGAGCCAGACCCCGCCGGGCGCGGGTCGCCAGACCCCCCGAGGAACAAGAGAGACCTCATGTGGCTGCAATGCCTCCTCGGGAGGGCCCAGGAAGGGAAGCCGGAGGAGCTCAGCAGCTCTGACCTGAGTGCAATAAAAGAGATCAAAGAGGATTCCTGACACAGAAAGTGAACAAACCAAACTCCCTCTTGGTTTTATGGGTCTCAGATCTTGGCCGCGAGTGACGGGGCAGCTCCCAGTCTTCCGGATAACTAGGAAAGGGGGTGCTGTGGCTACAAGTCACAGAGACTCGGCTTAAGGTGTGAAGCAAAGAGGAAAAGTGCCAGCTCAGGGGGACAGAAGGCCGGAGATGGGTGGACATCAGGCCTGGTTAGCCCGTGGAGTCACAATGTCCCCTGCTGCCACTCGTTCTCGGCTCGGACACCCACAGCGTCGTTGGCTTAGGACGTTCCCCCTTCATGGTCTGCCACCAACCGTGGGGACCTCCCTGCTCCTTCACAACAGAGAGACCAGCCTCCTACAGCTCTACTTTCCACTCAGCCTCCAGAACTGGTTCCCATGTCCGTTCTGGGACCAGTCACTGCAAGAGGGATGTGTTAGCCTTGGACCAAGCTGGCCCGGCCTCTGGCCACAGGTTTCTGGCTGAGAACCACAATGCTCTTGTGGGGTGAGGGGCTGGGTACTGGGGAGATCAGCCCCAACAGCCCCAACGTGGGGCCAAATTTGGGTGCACCCCGATCTCCCACAAACAGCACGCCTCTCCGGCGTGGTCCGGGCCTGGGCGGAAGGCTGACGTTATCCCCACACGACTCGTTCAAACGAGGAAGACAATTCCATGCCGTGGAAACCGCCCAAATCCTCTTTGATTTGCTGGGTTCGGACAGGCCCGGGACACCCTCCCGAGTGGTGTGACTCTGTGACTTGTAGCCACAGCACCCCCTTTCCTAGTTATCCGGAAGACTGGGAGCTGCCCCGTCCCTCGCGGCCAAGATCTGGGACCCATAAAACCAAGAGGGAGTTTGGTTTGTTCACTTTCTGTGTCAGGAATCCTCTTTGATTTGCTGGGTTCGGACAGGCCCGGGACACCCTCCTGGACCTTACCCATTCCTCGTCTGAGCCCCTGCTTCATCTGCTCAACCATACAATCCGCGGGGACACACAGATGGCCCTGAACCACATGCAACCCACGAGGACGGCAGGGATAGGGGTCGGGGAAACGGAGGTCCTTTCTTTCGGCGATACAACAGGCACACGTATATGACAGAGTTTAACGGCTGAGAAGCTCCAGGGAGGGGACTGTGGTCCTGGCAGAAAAGTGGGCCCTCAGGTCCCTGCAGCGCCTGGGAGTGACTGCTAGTTCCAAAGACACCCAGTGACTGCCACCATCTCTCTCTTCAGCATGTGCCACCGCCCGTGGGCAGTGACCCCCGTGCCTGCCCAGGGCCAGAGCCAGGAGAGGATGGGCTTGGAAAACGCTGCTGCGTGAAGGGGGATGAAGGGGTCTGCAGACCAGACTAGCCTCGAAACGCCTACTTCACTCACCCAAGCGCTGAGCTCCATGGCTGCAACAAGGGACCACAGCCAGGAAGCGTCCCTCCCGGGCCATATCTGGCTCTTGAGAAAACTCTAAACACACAGAGACTTCCTGGCACTCTCCTACCCCTGGGAACCATCTCTCAAGGGTCCAGACCCTCCTACTGTCTGGAGAGACCCAACTATACTGCTCACCCAACCTTTCCAAGTTCTCTGCGCCCCAGGGTGACCTGCATCCGTGCTTAGTGATCACAACAACCCTCCATCAGCTGACGTGAGCCAAGAGTTGAGGAGAAAGAAAAAGAAAAAGAAAAGAAAAAAAAAAAAGAGAGCTGCTCTAATTCATACCAGGGTGTGAATGACTAACAAAACCTTCCCAAAGTATTTGAGATTTTATAAGAAGAGATCCAGGAACTCGAGCAGGACTCCCACTGGCAAAGATGACATTTAACTTGAGACCTAAAGGCTGAGGAGGAGTCAGCCATGAGACGAGCAGGAGGTGGGTATTCTAGATAGAGAACACAGTCAGCGCAAAGACCGTGAGACAAGGAGGAAAACAAAATGACCTGCTGAAGGAACAGGAAGTAGACCAGAGCCACTGGCGTGCAGTGAGTGAGTGTCTGCAGGCCAAATGACCAGGTGGAAAAGGAATTTGTACACCTGGGTCTTTTGCAAAATCTCGGCACCCGTTATCTGCTCATGGAACTCTTACGGGAACCTTTTAAATTATACTAGTATCGGAAATAAAAAGAAAAAAAATTATACGAGTATCATTTATCAAATGCCTCCAGTCGACCAAGCACTGTGCTGGATGTCTTCTATATTAGCATAATCACTGATCATCCTAATAGGAATAATGTAAGATTAGTGATTATTCCTCCCTTTACGAAGGCAGACAGTGAAGCTCAGAAAGGTTTCATAACTTGTCCGTGATTACACAGCATGTGAAGAGTCAGAAGCAGGATTTGAACACAAGTCTGTCTGACGTCCAAATCGGGGACCTACCCTGTGCTCTGAACACAAAATACAGGACGCAACTCTGTGAAAAGTCTGTTTTCGCGTCGGGAGGCCACAAGTCTTACATGATTCTTTTATTTCTTTTTTATTATTGTTTTAAGTTTATTTATTTTTGAGAGAGAGAGAATCCCAAGCAGGTTCCACGCGGTCAGCGCAGAGCTGGACGCGGGGCTCGAACTCGCAAACCGTGAGGTGATGGCCTCAGCTGAAACTGAGTCTAACGCTTAACAGACGGAGCCAGCCAGGTGCCCCTAAATCTCATGTGATTGTAACAATGACTGGTATTGCTTCCTCTGCTAGACCCCCCCCCCCGTCTCGTTCCTCTGCGTCCCAGCCCCTGAGCCCTATGCCCTACACAGGCTGGCACTCAGCCTCGGGCATGGACCAAGGTCAAGCACTGACTTCTTCATCTACAGAAAGGGATGTGTTGTCTGCGGTATCTTGTGGGAGGCCCCAGCACACAGTAGGTGCTTAACATACTTCAACTGCCAGGTAACAATTTACTGTTCCCAGGGGGCTCCTTCACCCACTTGACCCTCGCAGAAACCCCAAGACCTTGTACGCCGGCTGGTTATTATTCACTCCCATTGTATAGACGGGGAAACCAAGACTTGGTGAAAAAGCTTCCCCTCAATACCACACACAGAGCTCCCTTCTAGAATATAGGTTGCCCAAGGGCAGAATCTTCGTCTAGACCCCAGGGCTAAAAGTGACTGGCACACAGTAGGTACGCAGTAAGTATTTGTTGAAAGACGGAAGAGGAATTAAAAGCATCACTCCTACTCCAGCTACACACGTCCCCCTGGCTCCCCTCTGCTGAGAGCTGGTGGATTTATGAACAACCGAAGCTGGAAGGGGGGTGCAGATAGGATGAAGAAGGAATTAACGTTTGCTCCTGTCCACTGTGGGGGAGCGCGGTGCTTTTTACTTCTGATCACCAAGTCCTGCGCCCTGTCCCATCACCCTCCATGCAGAGATGAGAAACCGGGCTTCCCGCACAAAGCCAGACCAGTGTGACCTGCCAAGATCCCCTCTCGGCCAGAGCCAGACCACTGGGGCACCTGCCAACAACCCAGAGGCCCCTTTCACCCTCCGCTGCGAGGCGGCCTGCCGGCAGAAAGAACGCACTGATTCTGCCCCAGCCTCACCAAGGCAGGCGACAAAGGGCCGCTTTCAGCTCCCTGGGCCCCCAGAACGCCCTAGCTTGGGGCCGAGCCCTCACCCGGCCAGGCCGCCCTGCCTCCTCCCCCACCCCCACCCTTTCCCTCCCCTCCCCCATCAGCAAAGCATGACTCAGCGGTTCTCCTCCGGGGAGCGGGAAGCGCCACCCCTCCGCATCCCTCCGCCCAGGTTACACTCCCTGCCTCCGCTCTCCGGGACGGGACGCAGGGGTCCCGCCGGCCCGCCCCGCGCTGGCCCGCCGCTCCCCGGCCTCCGCAGGGGCCCCGGCTACCGGCTCGGCCTCATTTCCGGCGGAGCCAGGCACCAGAGCATCGGACACCACCCAGGAGTCAGAGTCACCGCCGCCAAGCCCACGCAGGTTCCCTGACAGCGGCACCCGCGCGCACCAGCCCCGCGGAGCGCGATGCCCGGGGCCCCTCCCACGGGGGCACCCACCGGGGGACCTCTCGCTACAAACCCACAAACACTTATGCGGCCGGTCCAGCAGCCCCTAGGGAAGATGCTCACAGTCCCTAAACGCGGAAGGTCTCCAGCACAAGGGTCCTCATGCCTGCGGACACCCCGCGGCTAGCTATCCCCATCTTCAAATCAAGGATCCGCTCCACCGGCCCCTGGCTGCGGCTTGGGACCCGTCCCCACCGTTCTCTGGGCAAGGTGGAGTAGAGGGACCCTTGGAAGTCACTGGTCCATCAGAGAGAGGCGCTGACCCTCTGGATCCCACCATTTCGGGGTGGGGGATGGGCTTGGGCCTCTAGGGCCGATTTGGGGGGATTCCAAATGTAGGGCCCTTCGGGGATGGCATGCCCCACTTTTTTTGGAAAATTCTGACAGTTGGGGGCCAGCTCCTGGCCCTGTCTCAGTATAACTGAGACCGGTATAAAAGACCAAGCCCAAACCGGCCTCCTTCTCCCACCCACGAGGGACCCCTGCCTCTGAGGCACAGGGAGGGGCCCAGGACAGCGAGCCTCTGAGGGGGGGGGGGGGAATCTGGAAATGGATTCTTCTTTCCCCCAGGATCCCTCTTCGTCTCCGGGGAGTGGGAAGCCTAGAAAATTCTGTAGGCTCTGGGCAGGGCTGAAATGGCAAACCCAGGATTCTAAGCCATTTAATTTCCCCGGATTTCTTCACCAGATTAGCCGCAGGAATGGCCTTTCTACAAATGATGGCCAGGGCCATCTCGGGATGCCTCCGGGCCTGGGGGTCGAAAGCTGCCGGCCGGAGGGCGGCGCGGAGGAGGGCGCTGGGCGGCAGAGGCCGGCGCCCTCGGGCTCCCTCCCTCCGGGACCCGGGGCGGGGGTGGGATAGGGTGGGTTGGGGCGGGGGGAGGGAAGGGGGGGACACGACACACAGCGCGCGGTCCAAACCTTCGGAGGGCATTCGGTGCGACGGCATCCCCACGCCGCGGCCGGCCGGAGGGGGCCTCAGACAACACGTACGTTACCTTCAGTCACATAGCTGTGGTCCCGCAGGAAGCTGTGGTTAATTTTCCGCGTGTCCGTGTCCTCGCCCATTGAAGGCCGTGCCCGGTGCCCTGGGCATGCCCCGCCGCCACACACCGATGCAATCCGCAGAGGTCGCGCCGGGCGCGCGGGCCATGCCGCCGCAGCCTAGCAGGGGCGCGGGCCGCCGGGGCCCCGGGGGGCGGGCATCGCGGCCGGGGGCGGCCGGGGACGGGCGGGGCGGCCGGGGCGGGCGCCGCGGTCAGGCGAGCGCGCGGCGGGCGGGCGGCGGCCGCGGGTGGGGGCGGGCCAGGGCCCGGGCGCGCATCCCGGCCGGTGCGCGCTGCGTCGTGCGCCCGGCGGCGGCGGCCTGGTGCCGGGGCGCCTGGCTGCGCGGCGGCGGCGGCGGCGGCGGCGGCGGCGGGAGGGGACGCGCGCGGCGCTGCGCCGACCGAGCCGGGGCCGAGCCGGGCTGCGCGGGCTGGGGCCGCCGCCGCCGCCGCCGCTCCGCAGGCCCCTCCCTCGCGCCGCCCGCTCCTCCGCCCCCGCGGCCCGCGCCGCCCGCCGCGCGCCTGCCGCCCAGCGCCCTGCAGGTGGAGCCGCGCCCCGGCCCCCGCGGGTGGGTGCCTTCGGTGGCTGGGTGTGCCGGCGGGGGAGGGAGGAAGGGGATGGCCACCTGGGGGGTGGGGGTGGGGGCGCTGGTCTGCTGAGCTGCTCGGGGGCACCTTGGCCGCCCAGGTGCCGAAATTATGGAAGAGCTGCCCAATGACGGAGGGATTCGAAGAGGTGGGGCAGAAGGGCAGCCACCGGAAGGACGGGGAGGGGAGCGGGGGAGGGCAGCTGAAGGTGGAGCACGGCGGAGCATGGGAGACTTCAGAAGTGGGGGGGGCGAAGAGGGCGGGCAAGGGTCCCCTTCGTTGGTAGAAGAGGGTGGGTCAAACAAGTTGAGGACCCTCTGGAGCGCCAAACTGAACCCGTGGGAAGAAGCTGGGGGGTTGGGGACGGCGGGAGGGGCGGGGGCAGAATAGGCGTCCGACGAAGGAAAACTCTGGCTGAGCTGCCTGGGGTAGTTGGCTCCCCCCAGGCAGAGCGCCATGATCTATCCTCCAGCCCATCTCTTTACTTACTCTTTCCTACCTCTACTTACTCTAAGATAGAGCGTAGAAACAGCACTGGGTGCACTCCAGATCCAGGCTGGAAAACGCATGCCTCTACCTGTGTCCCTCTGCACCAAACCCAGGGCTTCCGCCAGACAGGACCCTCCGTTCCCTGAGTCACCAGTGTGGCCCCGCATTGCGCTCAGTGCCGGGCGCAGAGCAGGCCCTCAAAAAGTATGTCTCCTCTTTTATCCAAGCTAAGCCCTTGCCGGAGGGATCGAGTCCCTTGCAGGGGGCGCAACCCTCACTGGGGGCTTCAGGGGGTGGGGAGGAAAGGATCGACCCCCAGTACCTTCCCAGGTGCTCAGCAAAACCTCTTTGGAAAGGGAGGGGGAGGAGAGGCGGAGACCGGCCGGGAGGAGCCCCAAACGCACTGGGGCCTTCAGCCCCAGCTGGGAGAGGGAGCCAGGAGGTCCCCGTCCCACAATTCTGTGAGGCTCTGCTGCCTTCAGCTGGTTTTCTGGAGACTCCGGGCAGCTCCCCAAGCTGCAGTGGGGCCAGGAGGGTCCAGAAGGGGCAGGGGCAGGAGGACCGGGTCTCGAAGCCTGGGGCAGGTGGACGCGGCCTGAGGATTCTCACTGGGGAGTGGGGGGTTGGCAGCTAGAGCCGGGATTTCATGCGGCAGAAATGCCCAGAATGGACCTATAAGGAGGTCCGCGGCCCCACACCCCTGCTGGCTGTAACGGAAAGAACCGCAGAGCGTCCTGGGGTCTCTGCCAGGACCACCACCTGCTTCCTGAATGACCCCACGCTCGTCCCAGCCTCAGCTTTTTCACAGGGTCCGCCTCAGAGCACAGGTGTGCAGGCTCAGTGCAAGGACCAGGTAAGGGCATGTTAGGCGTGCTCAGGACGCACTTCCTGCTCGTTGTGAAGGAGGCTGGCCTCCGTGTCCTCTCTCACCCACCAGCCCCGCCCCTTCTGCTGTCTCCCTCCTGCCTGGGCTGCCCGAACCTCACATCCAGAACCCAGCACCCCGCTCACCTGTCTAGCTCAGTGTAGCAAAATGGCTCTGGAAGACACAGGCTGGGTTCAAGTCCTGCCCCGGGGGCAGGGGGGGTGGAAAGTGCAACCTCATCTGTGAACTGGATGGGATCACAGGGCTGGTGTGGCCCGTTCGTGCTCAGTAGGGGCCCAGCCTCGTCCATGCCGTCCATGCCGTAACCATCGTCAGGCTGAACCTTGCCTCCTCTCTGATCTTAGGGAGACCGCTCATTCCATCTTCCCCATCTGTCGGTTCTGCTGAACCCCCCCCCCCATCTTCCAGGATGCCCTGGACCACAGTAGAAACCACCCTGTCCTGGCCCAACACAGCAACCCACCCCTTGGTCAGCTTCTGAGCCAAGCAGGGGACCCGGAAGTTGGTGGTCTCCAACCTTGCTGGGCCCCAGGGTGCAACATCAGCCCCTCTGCACCCTCCACCAGGGAAGTCTTCTCTGACTTCCTCGGGCTCCTCCAGACTGTCCCCTCGGTCCTCCTGAAGCACCGCCCCCCCATTAGAACCAAGGCCCTTCCCTTAACCTCCTGCCCGCCCTGCCCACACTCACCACACACACCCCCTACAGTCCATTGCTTCCACTTCTTGTCTGCAAACGTCCCTGCCCCTCGATGCAGGGCTGAGCTCCAGATCCTCCCCCTGGTGCCTCCCATCCCCAGCCTCTCTCTCCATAGGACACCTCCCCATTCATTCTTCCATGACAGATGTTTGTTGAACCTCTACTGTGTGCAGGCACGTTCCCAGCACAGGGATAACGGGGAACGGAACAGGGAAAACTCCCTGCTCCCATGGGGTTGGCCTCCTAGTGGGCCGAGATCAGCTAGGCGAAGCGCATAACATATAGGCCAGGCCCCAGTGAAGAGGAGGAAGGGAGTGCAGGGATGGAGTGGATGGTGAGGGAGGTCTACTGTACAAAGTGGGAGTGGAGAGGACCTCCCTGATAGGGTGAGATTGGCCAGCAATCCCCCTAGGGGCTCCCCACGGCAAAGCCCTCCTTCCCTCCAGCTGCCAACATGGCACCCCCCCCCAAGTTTTAGGACCAGAGTCCCAAAGGACACATCTACAGTCACCATCTCCTCTTCGGCACCGCCCCCCACACGCTGCTAGAGCCTTCCACCAACCTGGCCTCCTGCCGTCATCCCACCCTGCCTCCCCAAAGGGAAACTGTTCTCCAGAGGGTTGGGAACAACTGTCCTGCTCCTGAAACCAGTGGAGGAGTCAATGGCCTCCTTCCTTAGCTGACCTTCCAGCAGCCTCCGCCCTGCAGGCCTCCCGGCCCCTCCTCCCCTCTGCTTCAGCGACCACACCTTCTCCTGCCTCTCAGCTGCTTGCCAAGTTATGCCCCTTCTGGTGGTCCCTGCGATGCTGTGTCTCCGTCTGCCTCATCTAGACTGATGTTTAGTTTCTGTGCAGAAAAGTTGGATGTGCAACTCAACGAACTGTCAGGAAGTAAATGCTTGTTTAACTACCAGCCCCGTCAGGAAAGAAGACACTGCCATCCTCCAGAGGCCCCCTCACGACCCTCTCTGTCCACCCCACAGGTAGCCCCGTCTTGACTTCTAACACCGTGATTTTGTTATGGGGGGGTGCTTTCTGCAAATAGAATCACACAACGTGAATGTTTTGGGATCTGGTTCTGTTCAACATTCTGTTTCTAAGGTTCGCTCCTTACTGTATATCTCGGGTTGTAATCTATTCATTTTTCATTGTTGTCTAATATTCCATTGTGGACCCGCACTGCTGTTTCTCCTGTGGACGGGCGCCTCGCTTGCTTTCGGTTTGGGGGTTGTTATGGACACGGCCCTGTGTCGGCATGCACCCGTGCTCCCTTCTGTCGGCGGGGGTGTACTCAGCGGGGAATTGCGGATGATGGGGTCTATGCACATTGAGTTTGAGTAACTGAGGTCAAAGAGCTCACTAAGGGGGTGACATAAGAGAGTTCTTGTCGCTCCCAAACCTCCTGAAACAAAGTACTGTCATTGTTTGTAACTTGATTTAGGCTCCCGGCTAAATCCAGAGGTGCTCCCAGAGAGCTCGGGAGTGCATCTCTGGCCAATCTCCTGGCTTCAGCATGTTCTGCCCTGAACAGAGAAAGGCAGGTGCCTTCCGGACTCTGCACTTGTGCATGCGGGTCCCCTGCCTACAGTGTGGTCACACATGCCGCTTTTCCCCACTCGGAGTCAGCGTAAGGGTCATGATGAATGGTGAGTCCAGCACCAGCCGCCATTCACGGAATGGCCCCAGGGAGGTCTCAGTGGCCACCTCACACACCCTCCTTCTCGCCTCTTGTGCACGGAGCAGATTTGCACTCCCGTCCCTTTTCAATGGGTGTGGCTGTGAGACTTGCTTTGGGCAGTGAAAAGAGAGGGAAGTGACTCGCGTCTCCTCTGCGTTGGAGCTTTACAAGCCTGCGTGTGGTTTGCCAGATTCACGAGCTTTTTTCCCTCCTGACTCAGGGTCTTGGAAAAAAACACCCATCAAGACCGAGTCTCCATCAGCTGGGGTCCCCGAATGACGACACAGGACAGGGACCCCTAGAAGATGCGTGGTGTGAGTGAGAAATAAACGTGATGTGTTTGGTCACCATGATTTATGGGTTATCTGTGGCTGCCCATGACCTCTCCTATTCTGACTGCAATGTCCCTCTTCGCCACGTGGTGGCTACGCACGTCACGCACATTATCCCATTCTGTCCTCCAGACATGAGCGCTCTCAGCCAGAAAGGACTAGGTGGTATTGCAGCAACATCTGACCCTCCCCATGCTGACAGAATGGGTCTCACTCACGCTCCACGCACACCCCAAGTTGGCTGTCCCTCTGATCCCTGCCATGTTTACTCTGGGGAGCACGCAGATGGACCAGCCCCAAATCTGGGCGAGCTAGGCTCCTGGCAGAGGCAAAGGAGAGACAGGACCATGAGTTCACGCTCGCAGCTTCATTGCCCAAGTAAGTCTCCTAACCACCACTCATGAGTTCAGTGGGGCAAGGAGGGACAACTCCAGGTCACGTGGCCACATGACCTCAATGGAGCACACAGTACAACCCTCCCCCAAGGAGGGGTCGCAAATAGTTCGCACAATAACACAACCTACCAGAGGACTCGCTCGCTGTATGAATGAAAACAGAAACAAAAACAAAAACAGGCACCAAGTCACTTTTCCCAAGTCACCTAGCTAGTGAGTGGCAGAGGCTTGTGAATCCAAAGCTTATACAGTCAACCCAAAGTAGCTCGTACTAATGTAACCACTTCTGGCCACCTTTCCCCCTGTGACCACCCAGGGTCCCAGGGTGGAGCTTCAAGGTGACCTCTCGGTTCTTCCCGACGCTGTGAACCACCTGTTTCACCCGTTAGAGGCTTCCTGGAACAGTGCCACGGTGGGTCTTGTCCCAGTAAAATTCTGGATGAAAACCCACCCACCAACCCCAAGTCTATTCACGGTGTCTTGAGTGGAGACTGTCTGAGAATTCTGACATGTGATAAGACCCATCAAATAGAGATGCCAGCACGGACAGGCCCAGAGCCATCGCCTGGCCCAACACTCAAAGTTTGGTGGCTTTCTGCCACCGTGCAAGTCACACTTACTCTTGAGACAAAATGTGGAAATAAAGGACCATAGAAAAGCTATGGTCCAGAATCCAAACACAATGACCAAAACCCTCTTGGATGGCTTTTCGGGGGAGTTTTGTCTTTATATAATCATGATCATACATTATTTTTGCATTATATTTATGTTAATGAGATACTTCAAATAAATAGACTAGAGTGTGTTATAATGCCTCCCTTTTGAATATTGATTCAAAAGGAAACATTAAGATTCCGACATATTTGGTTCAGCTCTTTTAATTTAAGAAAAAAAACCACGAGATACACTGAAGTTCTTTGCACCCCTTCCTTTATCTTTCTCCTTCCAAATCCCCAAATTGTTGATTTCTTCCCATCTGCATTCTATTCTTTAACGCATATCAATGCATTATATCATCTTGCACAATTTTAAAATTTATATAAACATGATCCTATTGATTATAACATCGCAAATTGCTTTTTTTTCCTAAGCATTATTTTTTCAGCTCTACCTAGTTTCTTCATTGATCTTGATGCTGAAAGAAAACAATCAATGGTGTCCCGGAGCCTACCCCCAGGACCTTTCCCAGGAGCTGACTGTATCCATCTCTTCCCAACTCCGTGTGCAGTGATGTCAGCGCAGTAGCTAGAAATCAGTCATGGCGGGAGCTTTATATCTCAGAAACCGACAACTGCTACAGTTCAAGGCTTTTTTTTCCCTAGACAGTAGGTTGCTGAGCATTTACCAGCATACCAGTGACGACAATCCACTTATTTCTCCCATCCCCCTCCACCCATGTTAAGGGGTATTTAGATTGTTTCCAACCTTTCTGGATTTTAAACAATGCTGCGGTGACATTATTTTACCCACTTCTTCATACTCACGTGAAAGGGTTTGCCAGGATGGACATCTGGAGGCTGGGACCAGTGGATTGTGGTGTCCGTACATTTTAAACCTCCTACATGTTGCCAAATCAAGCACAATTTATGCTCCTACGGAGTGCATCGCATTCTCTGTAACGCTTGGAGTTGACTTACATGCCTATCAAGTTGATGAGGGAGCTGATATATGGTGATTGATTAATTTGCACTTGTTGATTACTTGTGAGTTTGGGAATCTTTCTGTTTAGGCTTTGCGATTTCTTCATCTATGAATTTCCTGTTCTTTCTCCGCCCATCTCTCCACTGGGTTATTTGAAGTTTTTCTTACTGATTTCCTGGAGCCTCATCTAATTTTACTACCTATCCTCTGTCTGTGTGTGTTTCAAACATTCTCTTATAATTTATTGCTTTTCTCGGAACTTTGTGTTTTGATACTCTTGTCCTACAGAAGTTGCTCGTTTTGATGTAGTGAAATTTATCTTTATTTTCTCTTAAGTATTTGGCCTTTGGTGTCTTGTTTGGTAAATACTTCTCTACCTCCTGAGTTATATGGGTGACTACAAAAGGTCCTTTCACATTCATATGTTAGCCAATCTAGAACATGCTTTTCTGTTTGGGGTGAGGTAGAGGCTTAACTATGTACTTTTTCCATATGAAGAACTTAATATGCAAATCATTTTTTGACTAGTCCATCCTTCACCCACTGATTTATAATGCCTCTTCCTTTCTATTCTCATATGCACGTGAGTCTACCTCTGGATTCTATTCTGTTCTATCCGTCTCTTTATCTGGCTTGTTTGCCAGTAACACTCTGCCTTAGATTGTATAGTTTTACAAAGAGTGAATATCAAATAAACCAAACGATACAGTCTTTGTTGTCTTTAGAAATGTCTTGACTATTCTTGGACCTTTGCTTTTGTAGATAAATTTTTATCTTTTCAGATCCCATTTGAAAATTCTGTCGGCATTTTTGTTGCAACTGTAAAGAACATATCAACTAACCAGGAGAAATTTTATGTCTTTCTGATTCTGAATTGTCCCATCCATGGACATGGTCCATCTCCAGGTTTATTCAGATGTTTTTTCATGTCCTTCAATTAAATTTTGTAATTTTCTTCATAACAATAGTGGCAAACGTTTATAAATGTATATGCACAGCTACCGTTCTAAACACTTTATATTTAATTCAGTTAACCTTTCCGACTTCCCTATGAGGTCGACATTATTATTGTCTTACTTTTACAATCAAGTAGTTTGCCCAAGCCAGTAAGTAGTTGGCTGCGTGTGAAATCAGACACTTTGAGTCAGAGGCCCTGCTCTGAACCAACTCGGCTATACTTCCTCCCTAAAGGGCTTGCATATCTCTCCTTAGATTTAATCATAAGTACCTTATAGCTTTTACTGCCTCTGTGGATGGGGTTTGCCTGTAACCAATGTCGCATTGATATGTATTGCTGTTCAGGAGAAATGCTATTGGTTTTCGTAGGTTGTCTGGTACCCAGCAGTTTTGTTGAACTGACATGTGGTTCTAATAGTTTGAAAGCACATCCTCTTGGGTCTTCTAGGCAGACCATCATCTCTGCAATTAAAAACAATTCGGGCTTTTTCTGCCATTCTTCACCCATTTGCTGTCCAGTCCAACGGATTCTAATACAAGGTAGGGTCGAGTAGCCGTGGTGATGGTAGGTATCTTTGTTGCGGGTGTAGCCATGTTTTTAAAGTTCTACCATGAAAAATGTTTGCTGTTGGGTTTTCATAGATACCCTTTCTCGTCCTCGCTAGTTTTCTGGGAGCTTACCAGATTGCCAGAATTTATCTAATGTGAATGTTTCTTGTTTGGCCAATTGCTTTATCTTGTTGTATCTATAGATATGATAAAATGGGTTTTTGCCTTTAATCTGTTGACGGAGTGAGTCATGTTAACAATTTTATCTTCAAACTATTCTTGTATTCCCACTGTGTACCCTGTAATCATAAGATAGATAGATAGAGATAGAGGTAGAGATATATAAATATATCTTTCCCTTTTTATGTTTTTATGAAATAGTTTGTATCTGATGGAAATCATCTTGCAAACTGTTTCTAAGGTGGTTATGCCATTTACTTTCCCATCAGCAGTGTATGAGAGTTCCAGCCCCTCCACATCCTTGCCAGAATTTGGTATAGTCAGCCTTTGTCACGTTAGCCATTCCAACAGGTATATAGCAGTGTCTCCCTGTGGTTTTAAATTTGCATTACCCCAGCGGCTAAGGATGTTGTGCATCTGTTCATGTGCTTGTCGTCTGTCTATTATCTTTGGTAAAGTGTCTTCTCAGACATTTTCCCCGTTTATTATTTAGGTTGTTTGGTTTCTTATTGTTGGTTTTTGAGGATTTTTATATATTCTAGATACAATCCATTTATCAGATATATGTTTTGCAAAGATTTTCTCCAAGGTTCAGGCTTTCTCTTTTGAGAAAGAGAATGGCTTTCACCATTCTCTTACGGGTGTCTTTCAAAGACGAGACATTTTCAGTTTCGATAAAGCCCAATTCATGAATTTTTTTCTTCTATAGATCTGCTTTGATGTTGTATCTAAGAAATCTTTGATTAAGTCAAGGTCATGATTTTTCTTCTACATTTTCTTCTACAACAAGTGTCAACAAACTATGGCCTATACACCAGCTACCTATATTAATATATAAGGTTTTATTGGAGCGCAGCCACACCCATTCATTCCCGTATTTTCTACGGCCACTTTCACACCACAATGGCAGAATTGTGTGGTTCCAACAGAGACCATTATGTCCACGAGCCTAAAATATTAACAATGTGGTCCTTTAAGAAAAAGTTTGTCAACTCTTATTTTAGAAGTTTTTTGGAATTAGGTTTTAAATTTTGGTCTATGATCCATTTTAGACTAATTATTGTATCTGGTGAGAGCTATGGTTCATTTTTACACAGACACACACACACACAGACACACACACACACACAGACACACACACAGACACACACACACTGTCTTAGCTCCAATTGTCTGTATATTCTTCACTGAACTGTTTTTTCACCTTTGGTGAAAATGCCCTGTACCAGCTGCCATATATGTGGAGATCTTTTCCTGGACTCCATTTTGTTCCATAGATCTACTTGTCCATACTGACACCATATCACCTATATCCAATAGTGAAGTGTTATTGTAAGTTCTTGAAATCAGATTATATTCATCCTCTGGCTTTATTCTTGTTCTTATCTTACAACCTTTGCATTTCCAGATGATTTCTAGTGTCAGTATGTCAGTTTCTAAATACACACACACACACACACACACAAAAAAAAAAAGAAAAGAAATCATGTTGAGATTTCAGTTGGATTGTGTTTAATTGATAGATCAATTTTGGGAGAATTGACATTCTAACAATATCGAGTGTTCCAACCCATGAACATGGTATATCTCTCCACTTATTTAGCTCCTAATTTCTCTCATTAGCAATTTATAGTTTCTAGTCTGTAGGTTTTTCACATCTGTTGGCAGATTTATTCCTCTCTGTCTCATACTCTAAATGGTATTTGAAGCTTTTCAATTCTGATTGCTCTTACATCCTGTAAATTTGCTAAACTCATTTATTAATTCTGGCAGCTTTTATGTAGGACCCTTTGGATTTCTCTCTAGACAATCAGGTCATCTGTGAATAAGGACAGTTTTATTTCTTCCTATCTAGTCTGAATGGCTTTTGTTTATCTTTCTTGCTTTATTGCACTGCTATCCTTTCCAATAAAATGTTGAACAAATGTAGTGAGAGTGGCCATCCTTGCCTTGTTGCCAGTCTTAGAGGGGAAGGTATTCAGTCTTTCACCAGTAAGGCTGTAGGTTTTTCACAGATGTTTTTCATAAAGTTGAAGAAGTTCACTTCTATTCCTAGTTTGCCAGGAGATTTTATCAGTAGAGGTTAGCTTTTATCAAATGCTTTTTGTATCTCTTAAAAATGATTATATGTAATTTGTTTGTTTGTTTGTTTGTTTGTTTTAGGCTGCAAATACAGTGAGTTACGCTGGTCAATTTTCAAATGTTAACCCCACCTTGCATTCCTTGGTCATACCCACTTTTTCTATATTGTTGGATTCGATTTAAGAATTTTTGTGTTGATGTTCATGAGGGATATTGGTATGGGTATGTAGTTTCCTTTTCTCATAAAGTCTTTACCTAGTTTTGACATCAGGGTAATGCTGCCACACAGAATAATTTGGAACATATTCCCTCTTCTTTGGTTTACTGAAAGAGCTTGTATAGAATTGGCATTATTTATTTCTTAAATGTTTAGCAGAAGTCGTCAGTGAAACCACCTGGGCCTGCGGTTTTCTTTGTTGAAAGGTTTTAAATTATAAGTTCAATTTCTTTAATAGTTATGGAACTAACTACTCGGGATATTTCTTTCTTCTTCAGTAAGTTTTGGTAGTTTGTGTGTTTCAAGGAATTTACCCACTCCATCTGCGTTTTTAAATTTATTAGCAAAAAGCCATTCATCATATTCCCTAATTATTATCATAGTCACACTATTATCATAATATACCCTAATTAATTATAATTATTAATTTAATATCTGTAGGATCTGTAGTGATGTCACCCTCTCATTTTTTTTAATATAATTTATTGTCAAGCTGACTAACATACAGTGTTTACAGTGTGCTCTTGGTTTTGCGGGGGGAGATTCCCAGGATTCTTGTCTTCTCTCTTGTTGTCCTGGTCAGTCTGGCAAGAGGTTATCAATTTTATTGATAAAAAGCTGGAAGATTCGGCTTCATTGATTTTCTCTATTTCATTTGTTCTATATTTTATTAATTTCTGTTCTGATCCTTATTATTTCCTTTTTCTGCTTACTTTACAGACTTAATTGACTTTTCTGCTTTAGACTTAATTCTTAAGATGAAAGCAAGTATAATTGCCTCCAGAACATTTTTTACTAATATAGATGTTTAATGCTTTGAAGATCCCTCTAAATATTATTTTAGCAACATTTCACAGATTGTGATACAATGCAATTTCATTTTCATCCAAATTAAACTCTTTCTAATATTCTTATTGATTTCTTCTTGGATGTATGCATTATATAGAAGTGTGCTACATAGTTTAAAAATATTTAGAGATTTCCCAGAGTTCTTTCTGCTATTCATTTCTAATTTAATTCCATTATAGCAGAGAACATAATTTTTCTGACTTGAATCCCTTTATGTCTATTAAAACTTGTTTTGTGGCTCAGAGTATGGGCTACTTTGGTAAATTTTCTGTAGTGTGTACTTGAAAAGAATATATACCCCCCCAAACCAAGAGCACACTGTATACAATGTATGATAGCTAATGTGACAATAAATTATATTTAAAAAAAAGAAAGAAAGAAAGAATATGTGTTCTGCCCTTATCAGGTGAACTGTTATAGTTGGTTGATAATGTTCTTTGTGTCTTCTATTTCCTTACACATTTTTGTTCTACTCTTTTTATTAATTATTAAAAGAGGGTTATTGAATCTCCACCCATATTTATGGATTCATCTATTTCTCCTTGTAGTTCTATCAGTTTTTGCTTTGTGTATTTTGAAGACCTGTTATTAGATGCATAAACATTAAGACTGTTGCATTCTCTTTATCATTATGAAATTCCTTTCTTTAACCCTGGTAATAATTTTTACTGCAAAATGTTCTCTGAGATTAACATAGCCCTACAGCTTTCATTTATTCAGCATGCTATGTCTTTTTCATTGTTTTACATTTGATCTATTTCTGTATTTATATTTAGAGTGGGCTATATTCGGGTCTTACTTTTTCATCCAGTCTGATCATTTTCTGCCTCTTAGTTGGGATATTTAGACCATGCCATTTAATGTGATTATTGATGTGGTTAGGTTTAAATCTACCATCTTGATATTTGTCTTCCATTTGTTCCATCTTTTCTTTGTTCCCCTCTTCCTCTTTTCTTTTTTCTTTTTTCTTTTTTTCTTTTCTTTTCTTTTTTTTTTTTTTTTGCCTTCTTTGTGATTAATTGAACATTTTTTAATGATTTCATTTTATCTACTTTGTGGCTTTTGTTTTTGTTTTATTTTGTTAGTAGTTGCTTTAAGGCTTATAGTATACATCTTTAACTTATCACAGTCTACCACTTCACATATAGTTTAAGATAGTTATATTTACTACAACCATATACTTCCATTTTCCCCTCCCAGCATTTTTGCTATCACTGTCATACATTTTACTTTTACTTATGTCATGAACTTCCTACTACATGGTTATTATTTTTGTTTCAAGAGCCAATTATATTTTAGAGACCAAAATAATAGAAGAAAATATTATATATTTACCTGTGCACTTACCACATCCGTTGGTAATGCTCTTCATTGCTCTGTGGAAATCCATATTTCCATCTAGTACCATTTTTCCTTCTGTTTGAAGGACATCCTCTAACCTTTCTTATATTTAAGATTTTCTAGAGGTAAATTCTTTTAGTTTTTATATGTCTGAGAAGTTTTTATTTTGCTTTCATTTTTGAAAGATTTTTCTTCTGGTTATGAATTCTAGTTAGACAGCATAAAAAAATCAGTACAGTATTTTATTTATTTTTTTATAGTTTATTGTCAAGTTGGTTTCCATAAAACACCCAGTGCTCATCCCCACATTGCCCTCCTCCATACCCATCACCCCCCTTCCCCTTCCCCCTCCCACTTCAGCCCTCAGTTTGTTTTCAGTATTCAAGAGTCTCTCATGCTTTGTCTCCCTCCCTCTCCCTAACTCTTTTTCCCCTCTTCCCCTCCCCATGGTCCTCTGCTAAGTTTCTCCTGTTAGACCTATGAGTATCTGTCCTTCTCCACCTGACTTTTTTCACTTAGGATGATGCCCTCGAGGTCCATCCACGTTGCCACGAATGGCCAGATTTCATTCTTTCTCATTGCCATGTAGGATTCCATTGTATCGATAAACCACATCTTCTTGACCCATTCATCAGTTGATGGACATTTAGGCTCCTTCGATGATTTGGCTATGGTTGAAAGTTCTGCTATGAGCATTGGGGTACATGTGCCCCTATGTATCAGCACTTCAAAAAAAATCAGTACAGTATTTTAAAGCAGTTTCTCTAATGCCTTCTCACTTGCATTGCTTCTTACACAAAATCCTTATCCTTGTTCCTCTGTGGTAACATGTCTTCCCCCACCTCCCTTCTGGCTACTTTTAAGATCTTCTCTTTATTGCTGATTTTGAGCAATTAAATTATAATATGTCTTAGTGTGATTTTCTTCATTTTTGTTGTGTTGGGGTGCACTGAAATTCTTGTATCTGTGAATTTCATCAAATTTTGGAAATTTACATCAAATTTGGAAGACTTCAGCCCTCATTTCTTCAGATATTTTCCTGTTCCTCCTCCTGCTCTTTTTCAGAGATTCCAATTACACATTGTCTCACAGCTCACCAAGACTCTGTCCGTCTTTCAAATTATTATCACAGTTGTCTTTCTACTCTATGTTTCTTTTCGGGAAATTTCTATTTCTGTCTCCTAGTTGACTAATCTATTCTTCTGCAATGTCTACTCTGCTATTAATCCTACCCAGTGAGCTTTTCATGTTAGACACCATAGTTTTCATCTGTCATAGTTTGGTTTAGGTCTTTTTTACATCTTCCGTGTCCAATACATGTTCCGTTTTCCTCGAACTTTTTGAACATATAGAATATAGTTACAATAATTGGTTTGGTATCCTTGTCAGCTAATTTCAACATCTGTGTTGATTCTGGATCGGTCTCCTCATTATGGGTTGTGTCTTCCTGCTTTGCCTGGTTGGTAATTTTTTACTGGATCCCAAACATTGTGACTTTTACTTTGTGGGTACCAGATATGTTAGTGTTCCTATATTCTTGATCTTACTCAGAACGTAGTAAGGTCACTCAGAAAAAGCTTAATCCTTTCCAGTCGTGGCTTTGGGAATTTGCTAAGCATGTTTGGAGAAGCCGTCAATCTAAGACTAAGTCTCCACTACTGAGGCAATACTGTCTTGCCCCATGAATAATGGGGCCCCATTCAATGCCCCATGAATAATGCCCCATGAATAATGAGATTTTTTTTACCTGGCTCGTGAGAACAGGCATGGTCCTGAATCTGTGTGTGTTTTCCCCAAATATGGGTAATTTCCTCACATGTGCTGGTTGGTACTCAGCTGAGTACTCAAGGTGGACTCCTCCATATCCCCAGGGCTCTCTCTTTGCAGCTCTCTCTCCATTATTCTGCCCTGTGAACTCTAGCCACTGTGGTCTCCCCAGACCCTTAACTGGGTCTTCTCAGCTCAGGGATTCTACTGGGCTTGGCTTGGACAACCTCTCTGTGCCACGTGAGCCAAAAACTCTCAAGCTGGAGCAATCCTTGAGCTTACCTTGTTTGTTTTTATCGCTCAGTGATTGCTGTCCCTCACTGCCTGATGTCCAATCTTTTGAAAACTGTTATTTCATATGTTTTATCCTGGGTTTTTTTGTTGTTGTTGTTTCTAGTGGGAAGGTAAATCTGGTCTCTGTTATTCCATCTTGGCTGGAAGCCCAGAAGCTGCATTTGAAGCTTTGAGTCATCAATCCCACACTTGACGATAGAGAAGGGGCAGGTACCTCTACTTCCTCCTGCTTCGACAGAATAGGATTCCTAGTACATACAGTCCTCAAAGCCAAACTCCCCACAACCTCCTTTCATTACCCACCACCTACCCTTTCACACCCTCGTTTTCGTTAAGGAGTGGAAGAATCCTTGCAACCAGCTCTGGATCCTTTTCTTTGAAAATCTGTTTCTTCGTTTGTTTCCCCACACTGGTGTGCTGTATTTATTTTACTGGGATGTCTTGGGGGTAATGAAAGGAGACACCATACACAGAGCCTGGCATGTCACAGGTGGCAGGGAGTATCCGGTGCTCCCCATTTCTCAGACTCTATCAGCCCATGATTCAAACAAGTCTTGGGGTGACGGGGGGCACCCAGGGTAGCACCTCTTTGTGATGTCATGTAGGACAGGAACCCCCCTTTAGCACCTGAATTAATCCTACCCACAGTGTTAAAACTTAATATCAAAGAGAAATTGATGACGTCCCTTTTTGCCCCAAAGACTGGCGATTGAAGCAAAATAAATGGACACAGAGCAAATCCGTCCCCTAGGCGAACCCTAGGGAAATTTGGAAAACAGACAATTAAACATGATCGAGCAGGTTGGCCTAAGAGGGAAATGACCTTGCCTACACATTACTCTCCGGTGATCAATAATTCACAACACTGCTGACTGAATGTGTCCCCTCCATTCATCTATTTCTCGACCAGCCGGCCCAGACCCTTCAAGAGGACACTGAAGGCCCACCTGTCATCCCCACTTCACACGTGGGCCTGGCCACGTGAGGGAAAGAAGACTCCAAGCTTCCCGTGGGTAGGCTCCAGGACCTCGGTGTAGCAGACCAGAGCCAGACCCTCTGGGGACATGTGTTCATTATTAAGGGAGAGGGGTGCAATGAATAGAGATCTGCCCACCCTGTGCAAGTGAGGTGGTGTTCTTCTTTTCCACTGGCAGTTCCAAGCCCTCCTCCCATGACACCTCTTCCATGGAGCCTTCCTCAATCACTCTGGTGCTCGATGTCATCACTAGGTGCTTATATATTCACCATTCACTAATTTAATTAGAAATTATCGATCCCTCATGAAGTATCAGGCTTGTAGTAGACACGGGAGCAGAAACCAATGAAGAACACACAACCCTGCCCCCAGGTCCTCAAGGAAACCACAGTGCCGATGGACAGATGGGCAGGAAACCATCCAGATGATCACAGACCACAACGGCGCCAACCCTCAAACCCGAGGATTGCACTCCCTGCACCTTCCAAGCTTGACATTCCAGGGAGAGAGGGAGCGTGTCAGGGCACAGAGCGTTCAGGGATTTACACGTCCCAGGCCTGGGAATGACTATTAGCCGTGGAGGGAAGCTAAGGTTGGGGGCCACATGCCGTGCACTGTGCAAACACTCCAAAAGCGTTATTTTGCTCCCCCTCCAGGACCCCCAGGGATAGGGACTATTAGCATCTCCACTTCACAGATGGGAAAGCTGAAGCCCAAAGAGGTTGAACAGCCTCCATTGAATCACACCTGAACAGAGGAGGAGACTGGGGCCCAGGCAGCTCGGCTCCCATGCTGTGCTGCAAGCCCCTCCTTGTGCGGAAATGGGGTACCACCCCTCCCTGCACAAAAATGGGGTACCACCCTAAAATCTCAGCCTTGGAACCAGCATCCCACACCCCCTGCTCTGCTGTGTTTTGCTCATTAGTACTTACCACCAATACATCATGTATTTTACCAACTTACCTTGGTTTTCTTCATTCCCCCCCCAGAAGGTCAGCTCCACGGGGGGTGGGTATTTTGGTGTCTTGTCACTGCCGCGCGCACCCCCAGTGCCCGGCGTGAAGTAGGAGCACATTCGGTATGTGTTCGGTGAATTGTTGAATGAGTGGACCTGCATCTCAAGTGGCCGCCTCCTCCTCCTTCCCCTGCCCCCCATGCTGCCCCCCACAGGGGGGTGACCCAGGCTGTGCCATAGTCACGTGGCACAGTGCCAGCTGGGGGGGGGTGACTTGGTGGGTTGAGCCGGGGAGTCATGAGGGCGGCAGGACCATCTCAAGCATCCCTTGGGAACCGAGAGGCAAGTCCGGTTGGAACCCAGAGGGCTTTGGACAGCCAGGGAGGCAGGGACGGGTTCAAACAGGAGAGCAGCAGGGTGTCCTGGAGCAGGGCTCGGGGGGCGGGGCTGCGGCCGTGGTCAGGCTGCACCTGCAGGCCTTGAGGACCACTGTCCTGGAGGGCCTGGTGGTGCCCTCGGCACTCTCGAGCTGCAGGTGACAGAAAGCCAGGCCCAAGTGGCTTAGCAAAAGGGGACATAAACGCAAGCCTCCGAAGACTTTGGCCTGCCCGGGGTCCTGGTGCGGAAGAATGAGATGGGGCTGGAGAAGACACCGGCTCTGGCCACAGCTGTGCGGGACCATCAGCTCGGGCTCCAGCCCCATCTCAAGTTCGGGCGTCCTGCTATGTTCTACCCCAGGCCTTCGAGATGCTGCTGGACGCTGGGCATACGTGGCATCCAGGGAGGGGAGTCAGTGCCGCCCAAGGTGCAGTCCCCCAATCTACAAGGCAAAGCCCTGGAGAGCCGCCTCTGTCCCTGCCTTTCAAGAATCAGTTCTGGAACCTTCTATATACATCTCAGAGGACTGGAGCCCCCATTTCCCACAGCAGGGACCAGATGATGTGCCCTGGGAACCCGTCCCCTATACACCACCTGCACCCACGTATTTCTCAGGCTGTGCTTTCCGGAAACCCAGACCCAGCTGCACTGCAGAGAGGGCCCCTTGGAGTCTGGGCATGAGCTGCAGGCCGTTCGGGAAGGGGCAGGGAGGCCTGTGTGCAGGGCACGGGCCCCAGGTGTGGGACTGGACCTCGGTGTCAGGATTCTGATCCAGAGGTGGCAGACACGGGAGGGGCATCGAGCTGTCACAGAGAGCCTGGCGCGCTAATGACCCTCTCTGGCCCAGGATGCAAGATAGGCATCCTCTCCCAGAACCAGGGGCACTCACAGCTGTCCTCGCTGTCACATGAGGGGCCCCTACTGTGTGCCAGACACGTGTGGGGTGCTTTGCTGGCACTTGCCCAGGTGGGTGTCACGGGACCACCTGGCAGTTAAGAGGAGCGTTGGGGTGACTGAGTGGCTGAGCAGATTCGAAGTTTCACTCTCCCCTGGCTCTTCTGCTCGCTTCCCCTCTTCCTGTGGCCTCAGTTCAAACATCCCCTCCTCAGCCAGGCCTTCCCTGATGTGACCGCATCCCAGACGGCAACTCCATGATTGCGTAGTAATTTAGAATAAAGTAGTTGACACGATATTGTTGCCCGCTTGTCTATTTGGTCTCCATCTTTGTCCAGAATATACCCTCCATGAGCTGAAAAGCGCTTGGCCACCATGGGCGTCCAGTGGTTCTTGAGGGGCTGGGAGGAGGTGAGGTCCTTTGTGGGAAACACAGCCTGGGCGGTAGGCCACCCCTCCCGGCCCATCTCCTGTGGTTCCCACAGGACACACCCCTCCCTCCCTTCCTCCCCTCCGCCGTCATTCATTTGTCCAACAGCCCTTCGCTGAGTGGCCTCTGGGGACAAGATCTAAATCAGCCAGGGCCTGGTCCTCAAGAGCCCACAGTCCAGAGAGGGGACCCAAAGCATTAATACAAGGGGAGCACTCAGGGGCAGGGGCTCCGAACACTAGGGGGACACAGGGGGTCAGCAAAGGCGGCAGGGGGAGGAGACGTTTGAGCTGGGCCTTGAAGAATAAGTAGGAGTTTGTGGGAGGAAATGCCAGGAAAGGGGCACCAGGAAGGGAAGGAAGAGCAGGTGCAAAGGCAAGAAGGGGTCACAAGATCCCGTGTCATTGGTCGAGCACCTTCCAGGGCGTCTGCTGGCCTGGGCAGAATCCAGAGGCTGAATCCACCAGCGATCAACTGCGGTTGATCACCAAGTCTTCGGCTCTTGTCATCAGTGATCAACCGCGCTGCCCTGGTTCTGGGAGGCGACACGGGCCAGCGCAGAGGTTGCTAGGCATTCGCCGTGTCCGTGCAGGTAACAGATCATAGGGGACTGTGGAAAAGCGCGAGAAGTGGATGGCTAACCAGCTGTGGGTGCGGGGACCCGGGCTCGGCTTCCCGGTTTGGAACCCGGTGCGAATGCGGTGAGGTTCGGGGAGGGCGTGGGGAGGGGGCTGCACCCATTCAGCGAGTGTCCGTCCCCGCGCGGGACCAGCCGGCCTCCTTCTCTAACCGCTGTTTTTTCTGCGAGGTACCTGTCATCGCCTCCGCTCTGTGGATTGGGAAGGAAAAGAGGGAGCAGGGAGATGAAGTGACTCGTCCCCGATCACACAGGCTGTCTGCTCTGGTGTCCACCCCTGCCATCAGCCTCTGGTCCTCACCTGTCCCTCCCTGTGCGGTACTGGTTGACAGGTAAGAACCCAGCAAATAAAAGTCCAAATCCGGGGGCGCCTGGGTGGCTCAGTTAGCTAGGCACCTAACTCTTTTTTTGTTGTTTTGTTTTAATGTTTATTCATTTTTGAGAAAGATTGAGAGAGAGAGAGAGAGAGAGAGAGAGAGAGAGAAGGGGGGAGGAGCAGTGAGAGAGGGAGACATGGAATCCAAAGCAGGATCCAGGCTCTGAGCTGTCAGCACAGAGCTCGACGTGGGGCTCGAACCCACGAATCTCGGGATCACGACCCGAGCCAAAGTCAGACGCCTAACCGACTGAACCACCCAGGTGCCCCATCCAACTCTTGATTTTGGCTCAGGTCATGATCTCACCATTCATGTGTTCGAGCCCCGCGTCCAGCTCCGTGCTGACAGTCTGGATCTTGCTTGGGAGTCTCTCTCCCTCTCTCTCTGCCCCTTCCCTGCTCGCGCTGTCTCCCAAAATAAATAACATAAACATTAGGAAAACATTTTTTAAAGTCCGAATCCAGGCTCGGCCACTCCTCAGCTGTTGGACCTCTGGTAGCAGCCCCGGCATGCCTCACGGCCCCTCATGGCACAGCCAGGTGCTCGCCCATGAACCGGATAAATGAGTCATGTGCCTCTCAGATGAGGAACCCCCAGCACGGCACCTGGCACAGAGTGGGCCCGGTGAAACACGGTTCCCCCTCCCCACCAAGTCTTTGGCTCTTGTCATCACGAAGTCCTCCCAGTGGCCTGATGATCCCACACCACCTCCTTCCCGTTCCCACTCTCCCCTCAGCTCACTCCAGCCGGCCACACCGGCCTCCCTGCTGTCTCTCCTGCCTCAGGGCTTTTGTACCTGCTGGATTGTCCCTCCGCCTGGATTGTCTTCCCCTTGGATGTCTCCAAGACTCAGTCCCTCATTTCTTCGGGACCTTGCTAAAACGTCACCTCCTCCGTGAAGCCAGCAAGGATCCCCCTACTTACAATTGCAACCAGCCACTCCCCCCTGCACACCCCGCCCCCCGCCACAATCCCAGTTCCCGTTTACTCGGCTTTGCTTTTCCTTTTCCACAGAAGCTATAATTTGCTTGTTAATCATGACTGTCATTTAGCGTCTATCTCCCCCAAATGTCGAAACGTCAGCTTCCCGAGGCGGGGGCAGGGGCAGGGGGAGGGGAGACTCCTGTCCCCTTCACTCTTACACCCCAGCCGGGCTCACAGCGGGCATCGTTACGTGTTCAGCAAATGAGCGGTGCTGTTGAGAGGTGGGGGCCCATTTGTGATGAGAAATGAAGGAGATTTATCCTGACCACCAGGCTCACACCCGTCATACATTTTGGACCCTCGCAGCGCTGTGTTAGAAACCTGACACGGACTAAACCGATTTACGGCAAAATAAAAGATAAATTCGCGCGGGTGCCTTTCTGAAGGCGAAGCCCATGCCAGCAGCTGGATATGCCCCCGTGAAGGATTGCAAACATGGGGGGGGGTACCCATGGCTTCGCTCTAATTGCTTCTTACAGCGTCTGGTCCTCTGGGCTGCGTTTAAACCCTCCCCCGTCCACCCCCCCCCCCGCCCGATTAATGGTTTTCTCTTTCTGTCGACTCTTTGGTTGGGAGCCCTGGCTTTAAAATCCCACCCGTCTCGGTGTACTGTTACCTAGCAACTGCCATAAATCACCAGAACATGCTGGAATGTTAGAGCAAAGCTCCCTGGCTGTTAGATGCTCTGGCCCTTTCTGATCCAAACACGCTCATTTGCCCCCACGCCCCACCCGCGCCCACCTCTCCGCCACTGGAGCAGCTGGGTTTGTACCTTTCTAAGCTACCCTACAGCCTGTCTGATTGGTCAGCCTGGGTCTCTTGTGGCACTCGGTGCCCAGGGACAGGACGGGCCCTGTCCATCCAGCCTGAGTGCTTCCATTTCAACCCTACGGCCAGGTGCAGAGGGTCTGGACGGACGGGGGACCCCCGTCCTTCCTGCAGGTCCCACAATAACCTCCCATAGGGGGTCAGTAAGGAGACGCAGGCACCCCTGGGTGCTCTGACATTGGAGCCCGTCCTGCATTCTGTCACTCATCGGTTCCCTCATTCAGTCATTCAACAAACACTGAGCACATCCTTTCTGTCAGGCCCTGCTCCAGGCCCCCGCAGGCACAGAGGAGTAAGGCCTGGTCCTTGCCAGGTAAGAGTTTTCATCCCGCCAGGGAGGAGATAACCGGAAGCAACAGGACCCCACCCTCCCCAGACTGAGGGCGCCACCCCCCCACCCCCGCCGCCGGGACCAGACTCGATGCGGATGCTGAGACTGCGAGAGGCAGGGTGCTCATGGCGGCCCGTGGCGGAGGCCAGCAAGCGTGCGGAGCAGCAAGTGACACTGCACGTAAGCGCTCGGGGACGGGCCAGAGAAGGGCCGCGAGAACCCGCAGGCCTCCAAGAGGAGGGGCCACCCGCGCAGAGTCCAGAATGGGAAGGCACCCCCTGGGGTTCCTGGAACAGGAAACAGGGGTGCCCGGTACACCTGGCCCCTTCCCTGCTGCCCGGCAGGAGATGCCGAGTGTCTCCGAAGGGGCAGGACAGGTGCAGAGCCCAAGTGGTGAGGGGTTGGAGGAGGAGGAGGAGGAGCAGGTGCAGGTGAGGGTGCAAGCCACCAGCTCCCCGCTGGCCAGCAGCCCCGGGAAGCTGGGCTCCAGGCTGGGGCAGCAGCGTGGGTGCTGAGGTCGTGAATGATGCTGAGAGGTGGCCGGTCCCAGGGGGCAGAGCTATGTCCCTACTTGTCCCCCAAGTCCTCTCAGGAAGGGTCCACAGGGTCTGGTCCAGGCTCACTACAGGCTCCAGCAATGGCTCAGAAGGAAAGCTGGGTGCCTGGGAGGCTCCGACTGTGAAGTGTCCAAGTCACGCTCTCCTGGTTCATGAGTTCAAGCCCAGAGTCAGGCTCTGTGCTGACAGCGTGGAACCTGCTTAGGATTCCCTCTCTCTCCCTCCCTCTCTCTGCCCCTCCCTCCCTCACACCATCTCTCCCTCTCTCTCAAAAATAAAGAAACATTTTTGAAAAAAAAGAAGGAAAGCAATGCTGAATTGGGACGAGAGAGGGGTAAGGATGCGGACATGTCTTGTCTGAGCCCTTGTCCCAAGGCTGTGGCAAACGTCAGCTCAACCTGACACAGCACTGCCGTCTGGGAGGGAGGGAAGGTTTGGAGGCTGGCTTTCCCAGCCGTCTTCTGCTGGATGACTTTTTCGTGGTGCGTTAGTTTCCTGCCGCAACAAATTACCACCAACTTGATGGCTCAAACCCCCAGAAATTGTGTATTTCACAGTTTGGGGGCGGAGCCCAGAAGTCCAAAATGTGTGTTACAAGGCTCCCATTGAGGAGTTAGTAAGCTGGTTCCTTCCAGAGGCTTTAGGGGAGAATCCGTTCCATGCTTGTCCTGGCTTTTGGTGGCTGCTGATAATCTTTGGGGTCCCTTGGTTTGTGGGCGCATTTCTGACTCCCCCTGTGCATCTGTCTAGTCTCCCTTCTCTTATGAGGGCACCGGTCATTGGATTTGTGTCCCCCCCAAATCCAGGATAACCTCATCCTGAGATCCTTCACTTAAATGACATCTACAAAAACCCAGTTTCCAAATTAGGTCGCACCCACTGGTACTGGGAGATAGGACTTGGACATATCTTTCTGGGAAAGTGAATTCAACCCACTGCCTATGAAAAGAAAGTTTTAACTTTAAATTTTTTTTAACATTTATTTATTTTTGAGAGACACAGAGAAAGTGCAAGTGGGGGAGGGGCAGACACAGAATCGGAAGCAGGCTCCAGGCTCCGAGCTGTCAGCACAGAGCTGGACGCGGGGCTCAAACCCACGAACCCCGAGATCATGACCTGAGCCAAAGTCGGACACTCAACCGACTGAGCCACCCAGGCGCCTCAGAAAACTCTAACTTTATAAAACATTCATAGCATGAAAAGAATCAAACCAAAGATGATCCCGTGTGGTCGCCAGCCAGCAGGGGCCTCTGAGGATGGGATTCTCTGAGAACAGATCTTCGAAATGGGTACACGGAAGGTTTTGCTTGAACCTTCTCTCTGTCGTGGTCCCTGAGAAAACTCACCTGTAGCAAATACATGATGAAGGAATGCGGAAAGGAGCAGTTGTAGGGGGAGAGGAGACCAGCTGAGGCGGACATTCCGTTTGTCCTCATGGGTGTTCCCTGAGCACCCGCGTGCACCAGCGCCTGTGGGGGACGTGGGGCTGGTGGAGATGAAGGTCGGGGGGGGTCTGGGCTGGGGGAACAATGAGCAACAGAAATCAAGGGCAACACAGCACGTGAGGATGATGGAACCAGAAGAACAACTACCTAGCTCTTCTCTGTGGGACTGTTCCAGAAGCTTCTACGGCCACGATGCTACGGCTGAGTCTATGGCCGAGCAGGACTCACCCAGGGAAAGGAGGGAGAGGGCACCCCAGAGGAATGAATTAGCTCTGGGGCCAAAGGGAAGGTGCCAGAGCTGACTGAGTGTCCACGAATGCGGAAATAGTATAGTCGCTACTCATTTTTAGAAGAACGACTAAGGAGGAGGAGGTGTTAGAGCGGGGATTGCGGGGGGCCTTGACCTATCAGATCGCAAGGCCTATCCGAGAGCTCCGTATGACACCAGCCAGCGAAGCAGGACAGAATCCAGGCCACGCACATAAAGAACCTGGTGGGACGTGGGAGACGACGTATCGGTTAGACCAGCGAGAAAGGGCAGACCAGTCACTAAATGGCGCTGGACGGGTTGTCCTCCCTTTGGGAAAACATTTCTTTTCGAGCCCTACCTCACCCCTACACAAAAATCAATTTAGAGATTTATATGTGGAAGGCAAGGGGCGCCTGGGGGCTCAGTCGGTTAAGCGTCCGACTTCAGTTCAGGTCATGATCTCATGGTCTGTGAATTTGAGCCCCGCGTCGGGCTCTGTGCTGACAGCTCAGAGCCTGGAGCCTGTCTTCAGATTCTCTCTCTCTGCCCCTCCCCTGCTTGCATTCTCTCTCTGTCTCTCAAAAATAAATTAACATTAAAAAATTTTTTAGAAAGAATAAATAAGCATTAAAATTTCTTTTAAAAATGTGGAGGGTAAAACTTGAAAACTATTATAAGACATTATAGAAGACCGTCCTTATGACCCCAGGGTAGGACAGGATTTTTAAACAGGTCAAAAAGAGGAAGGGTTTTTTTACTACACAGAATCACAAACTTAAAACACCATAAACAGAGTGAAAAGACAAGCCACACGCAAGGAGGACGCGCTTGCTACACAGAAAATGAACAATTGATTAATACAGGAAATGCACAAAGAACTTCTGAATGTCAACAAGAACCCAAAAACCCCATACAAGGGTTTGCAAAAAAAAAAAAAAAAAAAAAAAACCAGAGCAAGTATTTCATAGATGAGGCCTGGAAATGTATGAAAAGATCACCAGGGAGACAGAAATCAAAATCACGTGAAAAATCGTACCCACCAAGTGGGCAAAATCTAGAAAGTTCTGTATATATGACAAGTCGACGAGGACTTGGCTGCTGAGGGGCAGTGAACTGGTGACAAGGATTCAGAACCCTAGCTGTCAGTGTAAAGTAAAGCTGATGTTGTACATACCCCCAACCCAGCAATTTCTCTCTAATAAACACGGAGAGAAACAGCCAGCCACGTCCTTGGAGATGTGCCCAGTAATGGTCACAGCACGTCGTCGTAAGAACAGAGTAAGGACCGCAACCCCAGTGCCCATTCACAAGAGGCTGGGTAGCTGCTGGCACACCCATGTGGGGGACAGTGTCCAGCAGTGAGAATGAATGAGCAATCACTACACGCACCCACACACACGTTGAGTGAAAAGCCAGATTGATCTATTTATATAAAGTTCAAAAGCCGGGCTCAGCTAAGCACTAGATGGCTTCCGGCGATCGCTTTGCAATCAAACCTTAAAGAGACAAGGCAGCGGTACCATAACGTACGGGATGGTGGTTTGTGCAGACAGGGAGGCGGAGGGGGGTCCGGGCAGGAAGGGGGCAGAATAAAATGCTGGGGGCTTGGCGAAGAGACCACGGATGTTTTCAGGCTCCGTAATATGCATGGCCTCTACCTTACGTTCTTTGTACCTATCAACCATTTCATAATTTGAAGAGTAGAAACTTCTACTCTGCGGTAGGTGACAGCCCCGGGCGGAGGAGGGGACGCTGTGCACACCCCGGGGGCCCAGGGCAGGTGAGCAACCCTGAAGGGCCAGCTCATTCTCTCGTGCAGCAAACACCTGCTGAGCCCGAGGAGCTCCCAGGCTGTGCGAGGGCCCAGGGGGCCCCAGCGTGGCACAAACAGCCAGCCCCAGGGACAGGGTCTCTTCCCTGAGCCTTCTCTGGTTACCCCTGCCACCCCTCTCCATCCTCGGCGGGACCTCCTCGTGTTTCTCAGGGGCCCTGGTGTGGAAACGGCATCCCTGAATCTGTATCCCGTAACGTGACTCGTCAGAGAGATGACAATCTCACTTTGTCTCTCTCTGTCTCTTTCGCCATCTCTCTGTCCTTGCCTCTGTCTCTGTCTCTTTGTGAGATACGTGTCAGCCCAAGCCGGGCGGAGATGCTGACGCGGGGCACCCGGTACCTTCACAACTCTGGGGGGGCAGTGAGACTGATCCGAGGGATCCGAGGCTTCTGGAATCATTAACCGTAAATGACTCAGTGATCCGGGTGCTGTTTTCTGGCAAACGGGAGCTCCCCGCCCCCCCCGCACCCACGGTGCTGCTCTCTGATCCTGACGCAGCAGCCCAGCTGCTCCCACAAATGGACTTGGCCGCTTCCGGCACAGACGAAGCCATTGCCAACGGGGCCTTCGAGCTGTGGGCGAGGGGCCAGAATCTGGGCCCCGGGCCATCAGGCACACTCCGATGGACACCCTCAGGGTCCCCAGGACCCACTCTTGGGATGGGCAGTGCCCGGTCAGCGGGGGTCCCCCCAGGAGAATCCCTCGGAGCACCTACGGGAATCACGCGAGTGCGTGTATGTCAGCGCCATTAACCATTGTGACACTTTGATCCATTCGTTCATTCACGGGCTCGCCTCCGGAGAGAGAAGCCGTCGGGG